>JAKSZU010000024.1:704761-957835 GCA_026018925.1 Tupaia tana | reverse complement strand
TCAAGAGAGAAAAAAAACCGCCTCAAGGAAATCCTGGCTACCTACCTAGAAGGTGGAGTCTGGGGCCTGGGGGTCTGGAAGTGAGGTGGGGGTCAGAGGTGACCCTCCCTCAGTGTCCCTTGCTGGCCAGAGGCTTGCAGGAGCGCCTAATGCCTTCTCGCAGTCCCGGATGGTCTGGGGGCAGAAGGAGAGCTAGGTGTTAACAAGGGAATGCAGGGGTTTCAAGAGAGAAAAAAAAAACGCCTCAAGGAAATCCTGGCTACCTACCTAGAAGGTGGAGTCTGGGGCCTGGGGGTCTGGAAGTGAGGTGGGGGTCAGAGGTGACCCTCCCTCAGTGTCCCTTGCCGGCCAGAGGCTTGCAGGAGCGCCTATTGCCTTCTGGCAGTCCCGGATGGTCTGGGGGCAGAAGGAGAGCTAGGTGTTAACAAGGGAATGCAGGGGTTTCAAGAGAGAAAAAAAACCGCCTCAAGGAAATCCTGGCTACCTACCTAGAAGGTGAGTCTGGGGCCTGGGGGTCTGGAAGTGAGGTGGGGGTCAGAGGTGACCCTCCCTCAGTGTCCCTTGCCGGCCAGAGGCTTGCAGGAGCGCCTATTGCCTTCTGGCAGTCCCGGATGGTCTGGGGGCAGAAGGAGAGCTAGGTGTTAACAAGGGAATGCAGGGGTTTCAAGAGAGAAAAAAAACCGCCTCAAGGAAATCCTGGCTACCTACCTAGAAGGTGGAGTCTGGGGCCTGGGGGTCTGGAAGTGAGGTGGGGGTCAGAGGGTGACCCTCCCCTCAGTGTCCCTTGCCGGCCAGAGGCTTGCAGGATTGCCTATTGCCTTCTGGCAGTCCCGGATGGTCTGGGGGCAGAAGGAGAGCTAGGTGTTAACAAGGGAATGCAGGGGTTTCAAGAGAGAAAAAAAACCGCCTCAAGGAAATCCTGGCTACCTACCTAGAAGGTGGAGTCTGGGGCCTGGGGGTCTGGAAGTGAGGTGGGGGTCAGAGGTGACCCTCCCTCAGTGTCCCTTGCCGGCCAGAGGCTTGCAGGAAGCGCCTATTGCCTTCTGGCAGTCCCGGATGGTCTGGGGGCAGAAGGAGAGCTAGGTATTAACAAGGAATGCAGGGGTTTCAAGAGAGAAAAAAAACCGCCTCAAGGAAATCCTGGCTACCTACCTAGAAGGTGGAGTCTGGGGCCTGGGGGTCTGGAAGTGAGGTGGGGGTCAGAGGTGACCCTCCCTCAGTGTCCCTTGCCGGCCAGAGGCTTGCAGGAGCGCCTATTGCCTTCTGGCAGTCCCGGATGGTCTGGGGGCAGAAGGAGAGCTAGGTGTTAACAAGGGAATGCAGGGGTTTCAAGAGAGAAAAAAAAAACGCCTCAAGGAAATCCTGGCTACCTACCTAGAAGGTGGAGTCTGGGGCCTGGGGGTCTGGAAGTGAGGTGGGGGTCAGAGGTGACCCTCCCTCAGTGTCCCTTGCCGGCCAGAGGCTTGCAGGAGCGCCTATTGCCTTCTGGCAGTCCCGGATGGTCTGGGGGCAGAAGGAGAGCTAGGTGTTAACAAGGGAATGCAGGGGTTTCAAGAGAGAAAAAAAACCGCCTCAAGGAAATCCTGGCTACCTACCTAGAAGGTGGAGTCTGGGGCCTGGGGGTCTGGAAGTGAGGTGGAGGTCAGAGGTGGACCCTCCCTCAGTGTCCCTTGCCGGCCAGAGGCTTGCAGGAGCGCCTATTGCCTTCTGGCAGTCCCGGATGGTCTGGGGGCAGAAGGAGAGCTAGGTGTTAACAAGGGAATGCAGGGGTTTCAAGAGAGAAAAAAAAACCGCCTCAAGGAAATCCTGGCTACCTACCTAGAAGGTGGAGTCTGGGGCCTGGGGGTCTGGAAGTGAGGTGGGGGTCAGAGGTGACCCTCCCTCAGTGTCC
Organism: Tupaia tana; assembly: GCA_026018925.1. NCBI lineage: Eukaryota > Metazoa > Chordata > Mammalia > Scandentia > Tupaiidae > Tupaia > Tupaia tana. Next base: position 955,944 of record JAKSZU010000024.1, on the reverse strand, counting down.
CTTGCCGGCCAGAGGCTTGCAGGAGCGCCTATTGCCTTCTGGCAGTCCCGGATGGTCTGGGGGCAGAAGGAGAGCTAGGTGTTAAACAAGGGAATGCAGGGGTTTCAAGAGAGAAAAAAAAACGCCTCAAGGAAATCCTGGCTACCTACCTAGAAGGTGGAGTCTGGGGCCTGGGGTTCTGGAAGTGAGGTGGGGGTCAGAGGTGACCCTCCCTCAGTGTCCCTTGCCGGCCAGAGGCTTGCAGGAGCGCCTATTGCCTTCTGGCAGTCCGGATGGTCTGGGGGCAGAAGGAGAGCTAGGTGTTAACAAGGGAATGCAGGGGTTTCAAGAGAGAAAAAAAAACGCCTCAAGGAAATCCTGGCTACCTACCTAGAAGGTGGAGTCTGGGGCCTGGGGGTCTGGAAGTGAGGTGGGGGTCAGAGGTGACCCTCCCTCAGTGTCCCTTGCCGGCCAGAGGCTTGCAGGAGCGCCTATTGCCTTCTGGCAGTCCCGGATGGTCTGGGGGCAGAAGGAGAGCTAGGTGTTAACAAGGGAATGCAGGGGTTTCAAGAGAGAAAAAAAACCGCCTCAAGGAAATCCTGGCTACCTACCTAGAAGGTGGAGTCTGGGGCCTGGGGGTCTGGAAGTGAGGTGGGGGTCAGAGGTGACCCTCCCTCAGTGTCCCTTGCCGGCCAGAGGCTTGCAGGAGCGCCTATTGCCTTCTGGCAGTCCCGGATGGTCTGGGGGCAGATGGAGAGCTAGGTGTTAACAAGGGAATGCAGGGGTTTCAAGAGAGAAAAAAAAACGCCTCAAGGACATCCTGGCTACCTACCTAGAAGGTGGAGTCTGGGGCCTGGGGGTCTGGAAGTAAGGTGGGGGTCAGAGGTGACCCTCCCTCAGTGTCCCTTGCCGGCCAGAGGCTTGCAGGAGCGCCTATTGCCTTCTGGCAGTCCCGGATGGTCTGGGGGCAGAAGGAGAGCTAGGTGTTAACAAGGGAATGCAGGGGTTTCAAGAGAGAAAAAAAACCGCCTCAAGGAAATCCTGGCTACCTACCTAGAAGGTGGAGTCTGGGGCCTGGGGGTCTGGAAGTGAGGTGGGGGTCAGAGGTGACCCTCCCTCAGTGTCCCTTGCCGGCCAGAGGCTTGCAGGAGCGCCTATTGCCTTCTGGCAGTCCCGGATGGTCTGGGGGCAGAAGGAGAGCTAGGTGTTAACAAGGGAATGCAGGGGTTTCAAGAGAGAAAAAAAAACGCCTCAAGGAAATCCTGGCTACCTACCTAGAAGGTGGAGTCTGGGGCCTGGGGGTCTGGAAGTGAGGTGGGGGTCAGAGGTGACCCTCCCTCAGTGTCCCTTGCCGGCCAGAGGCTTGCAGGAGCGCCTATTGCCTTCTGGCAGTCCCCGGATGGTCTGGGGGCAGAAGGAGAGCTAGGTGTTAACAAGGGAATGCAGGGGTTTCAAGAGAGAAAAAAAAAACGCCTCAAGGAAATCCTGGCTACCTACCTAGAAGGTGGAGTCTGGGGCCTGGGGGTCTGGAAGTGAGGTGGGGGTCAGAGGTGACCCTCCCTCAGTGTCCCTTGCCGGCCAGAGGCTTGCAGGAGCGCCTATTGCCTTCTGGCAGTCCCGGATGGTCTGGGGGCAGAAGGAGAGCTAGGTGTTAACAAGGGAATGCAGGGGTTTCAAGAGAGAAAAAAAACCGCCTCAAGGAAATCCTGGCTACCTACCTAGAAGGTGGAGTCTGGGGCCTGGGGGTCTGGAAGTGAGGTGGGGGTCAGAGGTGACCCTCCCTCAGTGTCCCTTGCCGGCCAGAGGCTTGCAGGAGCGCCTATTGCCTTCTGGCAGTCCCGGATGGTCTGGGGGCAGATGGAGAGCTAGGTGTTAACAAGGGAATGCAGGGGTTTCAAGAGAGAAAAAAAAACGCCTCAAGGACATCCTGGCTACCTACCTAGAAGGTGGAGTCTGGGGCCTGGGGGTCTGGAAGTAAGGTGGGGGTCAGAGGTGACCCTCCCTCAGTGTCCCTTGCCGGCCAGAGGCTTGCAGGAGCGCCTATTGCCTTCTGGCAGTCCCGGATGGTCTGGGGGCAGAAGGAGAGCTAGGTGTTAACAAGGGAATGCAGGGGTTTCAAGAGAGAAAAAAAACCGCCTCAAGGAAATCCTGGCTACCTACCTAGAAGGTGGAGTCTGGGGCCTGGGGGTCTGGAAGTGAGGTGGGGGTCAGAGGTGACCCTCCCTCAGTGTCCCTTGCCGGCCAGAGGCTTGCAGGAGCGCCTATTGCCTTCTGGCAGTCCCGATGGTCTGGGGGCAGAAGGAGAGCTAGATGTTAACAAGGGAATGCAGGGGTTTCAAGAGAGAAAAAAAAAACCGCCTCAAGGAAATCCTGGCTACCTACCTAGAAGGTGGAGTCTGGGGCCTGGGGGTCTGGAAGTGAGGTGGGGGTCAGAGGTGACCCTCCCTCAGTGTCCCTTGCCGGCCAGAGGCTTGCAGGAGCGCCTATTGCCTTCTGGCAGTCCCGGATGGTCTGGGGGCAGAAGGAGAGCTAGGTGTTAACAAGGGAATGCAGGGGTTTCAAGAGAGAAAAAAAACCGCCTCAAGGAAATCCTGGCTACCTACCTAGAAGGTGGAGTCTGGGGCCTGGGGGTCTGGTAGTGAGGTGGGGGTCAGAGGTGACCCTCCCTCAGTGTCCCTTGCCGGCCAGAGGCTTGCAGGAGCGCCTATTGCCTTCTGGCAGTCCCGGATGGTCTGGGGGCAGATGGAGAGCTAGGTGTTAACAAGGGAATGCAGGGGTTTCAAGAGAGAAAAAAAAACGCCTCAAGGAAATCCTGGCTACCTACCTAGAAGGTGGAGTCTGGGGCCTGGGGGGTCTGGAAGTGAGGTGGGGGTCAGAGGTGACCCTCCCTCAGTGTCCCTTGCCGGCCAGAGGCTTGCAGGAGCGCCTATTGCCTTCTGGCAGTCCCGGATGGTCTGGGGGCAGAAGGAGAGCTAGGTGTTAACAAGGGAATGCAGGGGTTTCAAGAGAGAAAAAAAACCGCCTCAAGGAAATCCTGGCTACCTACTTAGAAGGTGGAGTCTGGGGCCTGGGGGTCTGGAAGTGAGGTGGGGGTCAGAGGTGACCCTCCCTCAGTGTCCCTTGCCGGCCAGAGGCTTGCAGGAGCGCCTATTGCCTTCTGGCAGTCCCGGATGGTCTGGGGGGCAGAAGGAGAGCTAGGTGTTAACAAGGGAATGCAGGGGTTTCAAGAGAGAAAAAAAAACCGCCTCAAGGAAATCCTGGCTACCTACCTAGAAGGTGGAGTCTGGGGCCTGGGGGTCTGGAAGTGAGGTGGGGGTCAGAGGTGACCCTCCCTCAGTGTCCCTTGCCGGCCAGAGGCTTGCAGGAGCGCCTATTGCCTTCTGGCAGTCCCGGATGGTCTGGGGGCAGATGGAGAGCTAGGTGTTAACAAGGGAATGCAGGGGTTTCAAGAGAGAAAAAAAAACGCCTCAAGGAAATCCTGGCTACCTACCTAGAAGGTGGAGTCTGGGGCATGGGGGTCTGGAAGTGAGGTGGGGGTCAGAGGTGACCCTCCCTCAGTGTCCCTTGCCGGCCAGAGGCTTGCAGGAGCGCCTATTGCCTTCTGGCAGTCCCGGATGGTCTGGGGGCAGAAGGAGAGCTAGGTGTTAACAAGGGAATGCAGGGGTTTCAAGAGAGAAAAAAAACCGCCTCAAGGAAATCCTGGCTACCTACCTAGAAGGTGGAGTCTGGGGCCTGGGGGTCTGGAAGTGAGGTGGGGGTCAGAGGTGACCCTCCCTCAGTGTCCCTTGCCGGCCAGAGGCTTGCAGGAGCGCCTATTGCCTTCTGGCAGTCCCGGATGGTCTGGGGGCAGAAGGAGAGCTAGGTGTTAACAAGGGAATGCAGGGGTTTCAAGAGAGAAAAAAAACCGCCTCAAGGAAATCCTGGCTACCTACCTAGAAGGTGGAGTCTGGGGCCTGGGGGTCTGGAAGTGAGGTGGGGGTCAGAGGTGACCCTCCCTCAGTGTCCCTTGCCGGCCAGAGGCTTGCAGGAGCGCCTATTGCCTTCTGGCAGTCCCGGATGGTCTGGGGGCAGAAGGAGAGCTAGGTGTTAACAAGGGAATGCAGGGGTTTCAAGAGAGAAAAAAAACCGCCTCAAGGAAATCCTGGCTACCTACCTAGAAGGTGGAGTCTGGGGCCTGGGGGTCTGGAAGTGAGGTGGGGGTCAGAGGTGCCCCTCCCTCAGTGTCCCTTGCCGGCCAGAGGCTTGCAGGAGCGCCTATTGCCTTCTGGCAGTCCCGGATGGTCTGGGGGCAGAAGGAGAGCTAGGTGTTAACAAGGGAATGCAGGGGTTTCAAGAGAGAAAAAAAAACGCCTCAAGGAAATCCTGGCTACCTACCTAGAAGGTGGAGTCTGGGGCCTGGGGGTCTGGAAGTGAGGTGGGGGTCAGAGGTGACCCTCCCTCAGTGTCCCTTGCCGGCCAGAGGCTTGCAGGAGCGCCTATTGCCTTCTGGCAGTCCCGGATGGTCTGGGGGCAGAAGGAGAGCTAGGTGTTAACAAGGGAATGCAGGGGTTTCAAGAGAGAAAAAAAAACGCCTCAAGGAAATCCTGGCTACCTACCTAGAAGGTGGAGTCTGGGGCCTGGGGGTCTGGAAGTGAGGTGGGGGTCAGAGGTGACCCTCCCTCAGTGTCCCTTGCCGGCCAGAGGCTTGCAGGAGCGCCTATTGCCTTCTGGCAGTCCCGGATGGTCTGGGGGCAGAAGGAGAGCTAGGTGTTAACAAGGGAATGCAGGGGTTTCAAGAGAGAAAGAAAACCGCCTCAAGGAAATCCTGGCTACCTACCTAGAAGGTGGAGTCTGGGGCCTGGGGGTCTGGAAGTGAGGTGGGGGTCAGAGGTGACCCTCCCTCAGTGTCCCTTGCAGGCCAGAGGCTTGCAGGAGCGCCTATTGCCTTCTGGCAGTCCCGGATGGTCTGGGGGCAGAAGGAGAGCTAGGTGTTAACAAGGGAATGCAGGGGTTTCAAGAGAGAAAAAAAAACGCCTCAAGGAAATCCTGGCTACCTACCTAGAAGGTGGAGTCTGGGGCCTGGGGGTCTGGAAGTGAGGTGGGGGTCAGAGGTGACCCTCCCTCAGTGTCCCTTGCCGGCCAGAGGCTTGCAGGAGCGCCTATTGCCTTCTGGCAGTCCCGGATGGTCTGGGGGCAGAAGGAGAGCTAGGTGTTAACAAGGGAATGCAGGGGTTTCAAGAGAGAAAAAAAAACGCCTCAAGGAAATCCTGGCTACCTACCTAGAAGGTGGAGTCTGGGGCCTGGGGGTCTGGAAGTGAGGTGGGGGTCAGAGGTGACCCTCCCTCAGTGTCCCTTGCCGGCCAGAGGCTTGCAGGAGCGCCTATTGCCTTCTGGCAGTCCCGGATGGTCTGGGGGCAGAAGGAGAGCTAGGTGTTAACAAGGGAATGCAGGGGTTTCAAGAGAGAAAAAAAACCGCCTCAAGGAAATCCTGGCTACCTACCTAGAAGGTGGAGTCTGGGGCCTGGGGGTCTGGAAGTGAGGTGGGGGTCAGAGGTGACCCTCCCTCAGTGTCCCTTGCCGGCCAGAGGCTTGCAGGAGCGCCTATTGCCTTCTGGCAGTCCCGGATGGTCTGGGGGCAGAAGGAGAGCTAGGTGTTAACAAGGGAATGCAGGGGTTTCAAGAGAGAAAAAAAACCGCCTCAAGGAAATCCTGGCTACCTACCTAGAAGGTGGAGTCTGGGGCCTGGGGGTCTGGAAGTGAGGTGGGGGTCAGAGGTGACCCTCCCTCAGTGTCCCTTGCCGGCCAGAGGCTTGCAGGAGCGCCTATTGCCTTCTGGCAGTCCCAGATGGTCTGGGGGCAGAAGGAGAGCTAGGTGTTAACAAGGGAATGCAGGGGTTTCAAGAGAGAAAAAAAACCGCCTCAAGGAAATCCTGGCTACCTACCTAGAAGGTGGAGTCTGGGGCCTGGGGGTCTGGAAGTGAGGTGGGGGTCAGAGGTGACCCTCCCTCAGTGTCCCTTGCCGGCCAGAGGCTTGCAGGAGCGCCTATTGCCTTCTGGCAGTCCCGGATGGTCTGGGGGCAGAAGGAGAGCTAGGTGTTAACAAGGGAATGCAGGGGTTTCAAGAGAGAAAAAAAAACGCCTCAAGGAAATCCTGGCTACCTACCTAGAAGGTGGAGTCTGGGGCCTGGGGGTCTGGAAGTGAGGTGGGGGTCAGAGGTGACCCTCCCTCAGTGTCCCTTGCCGGCCAGAGGCTTGCAGGAGCGCCTATTGCCTTCTGGCAGTCCCGGATGGTCTGGGGGCAGAAGGAGAGCTAGGTGTTAACAAGGGAATGCAGGGGTTTCAAGAGAGAAAAAAAAACGCCTCAAGGAAATCCTGGCTACCTACCTAGAAGGTGGAGTCTGGGGCCTGGGGGTCTGGAAGTGAGGTGGGGGTCAGAGGTGACCCTCCCTCAGTGTCCCTTGCCGGCCAGAGGCTTGCAGGAGCGCCTATTGCCTTCTGGCAGTCCCGGATGGTCTGGGGGCAGAAGGAGAGCTAGGTGTTAACAAGGGAATGCAGGGGTTTCAAGAGAGAAAAAAAAACCGCCTCAAGGAAATCCTGGCTACCTACCTAGAAGGTGGAGTCTGGGGCCTGGGGGTCTGGAAGTGAGGTGGGGGTCAGAGGTGACCCTCCCTCAGTGTCCCTTGCCGGCCAGAGGCTTGCAGGAGCGCCTATTGCCTTCTGGCAGTCCCGGATGGTCTGGGGGCAGAAGGAGAGCTAGGTGTTAACAAGGGAATGCAGGGGTTTCAAGAGAGAAAAAAAACCGCCTCAAGGAAATCCTGGCTACCTACCTAGAAGGTGGAGTCTGGGGCCTGGGGGTCTGGAAGTGAGGTGGGGGTCAGAGGTGACCCTCCCTCAGTGTCCCTTGCCGGCCAGAGGCTTGCAGGAGCGCCTATTGCCTTCTGGCAGTCCCGGATGGTCTGGGGGCAGAAGGAGAGCTAGGTGTTAACAAGGGAATGCAGGGGTTTCAAGAGAGAAAAAAAACCGCCTCAAGGAAATCCTGGCTACCTACCTAGAAGGTGGAGTCTGGGGCCTGGGGGTCTGGAAGTGAGGTGGGGGTCAGAGGTGACCCTCCCTCAGTGTCCCTTGCCGGCCAGAGGCTTGCAGGAGCGCCTATTGCCTTCTGGCAGTCCCGGATGGTCTGGGGGCAGAAGGAGAGCTAGGTGTTAACAAGGGAATGCAGGGGTTTCAAGAGAGAAAAAAAACCGCCTCAAGGAAATCCTGGCTACCTACCTAGAAGGTGGAGTCTGGGGCCTGGGGGTCTGGAAGTGAGGTGGGGGTCAGAGGTGACCCTCCCTCAGTGTCCCTTGCCGGCCAGAGGCTTGCAGGAGCGCCTATTGCCTTCTGGCAGTCCCGGATGGTCTGGGGGCAGAAGGAGAGCTAGGTGTTAACAAGGGAATGCAGGGGTTTCAAGAGAGAAAAAAAACCGCCTCAAGGAAATCCTGGCTACCTACCTAGAAGGTGGAGTCTGGGGCCTGGGGGTCTGGAAGTGAGGTGGGGGTCAGAGGTGACCCTCCCTCAGTGTCCCTTGCCGGCCAGAGGCTTGCAGGAGCGCCTATTGCCTTCTGGCAGTCCCGGATGGTCTGGGGGCAGAAGGAGAGCTAGGTGTTAACAAGGGAATGCAGGGGTTTCAAGAGAGAAAAAAAACCGCCTCAAGGAAATCCTGGCTACCTACCTAGAAGGTGGAGTCTGGGGCCTGGGGGTCTGGAAGTGAGGTGGGGGTCAGAGGTGACCCTCCCTCAGTGTCCCTTGCCGGCCAGAGGCTTGCAGGAGCGCCTATTGCCTTCTGGCAGTCCCGGATGGTCTGGGGGCAGAAGGAGAGCTAGGTGTTAACAAGGGAATGCAGGGGTTTCAAGAGAGAAAAAAAACCGCCTCAAGGAAATCCTGGCTACCTACCTAGAAGGTGGAGTCTGGGGCCTGGGGGTCTGGAAGTGAGGTGGGGGTCAGAGGTGACCCTCCCTCAGTGTCCCTTGCCGGCCAGAGGCTTGCAGGAGCGCCTATTGCCTTCTGGCAGTCCCGGATGGTCTGGGGGCAGATGGAGAGCTAGGTGTTAACAAGGGAATGCAGGGGTTTCAAGAGAGAAAAAAAAACGCCTCAAGGAAATCCTGGCTACCTACCTAGAAGGTGGAGTCTGGGGCCTGGGGGTCTGGAAGTGAGGTGGGGGTCAGAGGTGACCCTCCCTCAGTGTCCCTTGCCGGCCAGAGGCTTGCAGGAGCGCCTATTGCCTTCTGGCAGTCCCGGATGGTCTGGGGGCAGAAGGAGAGCTAGGTGTTAACAAGGGAATGCAGGGGTTTCAAGAGAGAAAAAAAAACCGCCTCAAGGAAATCCTGGCTACCTACCTAGAAGGTGGAGTCTGGGGCCTGGGGGTCTGGAAGTGAGGTGGGGGTCAGAGGTGACCCTCCCTCAGTGTCCCTTGCCGGACAGAGGCTTGCAGGAGCGCCTATTGCCTTCTGGCAGTCCCGGATGGTCTGGGGGCAGAAGGAGAGCTAGGTGTTAACAAGGGAATGCAGGGGTTTCAAGAGAGAAAAAAAACCGCCTCAAGGAAATCCTGGCTACCTACCTAGAAGGTGGAGTCTGGGGCCTGGGGGTCTGGAAGTGAGGTGGGGGTCAGAGGTGACCCTCCCTCAGTGTCCCTTGCCGGCCAGAGGCTTGCAGGAGCGCCTATTGCCTTCTGGCAGTCCCGGATGGTCTGGGGGCAGAAGGAGAGCTAGGTGTTAACAAGGGAATGCAGGGGTTTCAAGAGAGAAAAAAAACCGCCTCAAGGAAATCCTGGCTACCTACCTAGAAGGTGGAGTCTGGGGCCTGGGGGTCTGGAAGTGAGGTGGGGGTCAGAGGTGCCCCTCCCTCAGTGTCCCTTGCCGGCCAGAGGCTTGCAGGAGCGCCTATTGCCTTCTGGCAGTCCCGGATGGTCTGGGGGCAGAAGGAGAGCTAGGTGTTAACAAGGGAATGCAGGGGTTTCAAGAGAGAAAAAAAAACGCCTCAAGGAAATCCTGGCTACCTACCTAGAAGGTGGAGTCTGGGGCCTGGGGGTCTGGAAGTGAGGTGGGGGTCAGAGGTGACCCTCCCTCAGTGTCCCTTGCCGGCCAGAGGCTTGCAGGAGCGCCTATTGCCTTCTGGCAGTCCCGGATGGTCTGGGGGCAGAAGGAGAGCTAGGTGTTAACAAGGGAATGCAGGGGTTTCAAGAGAGAAAAAAAAACGCCTCAAGGAAATCCTGGCTACCTACCTAGAAGGTGGAGTCTGGGGCCTGGGGGTCTGGAAGTGAGGTGTGGGTCAGAGGTGACCCTCCCTCAGTGTCCCTTGCCGGCCAGAGGCTTGCAGGAGCGCCTATTGCCTTCTGGCAGTCCCGGATGGTCTGGGGGCAGAAGGAGAGCTAGGTGTTAACAAGGGAATGCAGGGGTTTCAAGAGAGAAAGAAAACCGCCTCAAGGAAATCCTGGCTACCTACCTAGAAGGTGGAGTCTGGGGCCTGGGGGTCTGGAAGTGAGGTGGGGGTCAGAGGTGACCCTCCCTCAGTGTCCCTTGCCGGCCAGAGGCTTGCAGGAGCGCCTATTGCCTTCTGGCAGTCCCGGATGGTCTGGGGGCAGAAGGAGAGCTAGGTGTTAACAAGGGAATGCAGGGGTTTCAAGAGAGAAAAAAAAACGCCTCAAGGAAATCCTGGCTACCTACCTAGAAGGTGGAGTCTGGGGCCTGGGGGTCTGGAAGTGAGGTGGGGGTCAGAGGTGACCCTCCCTCAGTGTCCCTTGCCGGCCAGAGGCTTGCAGGAGCGCCTATTGCCTTCTGGCAGTCCCGGATGGTCTGGGGGCAGAAGGAGAGCTAGGTGTTAACAAGGGAATGCAGGGGTTTCAAGAGAGAAAAAAAAACGCCTCAAGGAAATCCTGGCTACCTACCTAGAAGGTGGAGTCTGGGGCCTGGGGGTCTGGAAGTGAGGTGGGGGTCAGAGGTGACCCTCCCTCAGTGTCCCTTGCCGGCCAGAGGCTTGCAGGAGCGCCTATTGCCTTCTGGCAGTCCCGGATGGTCTGGGGGCAGAAGGAGAGCTAGGTGTTAACAAGGGAATGCAGGGGTTTCAAGAGAGAAAAAAAAACGCCTCAAGGAAATCCTGGCTACCTACCTAGAAGGTGGAGTCTGGGGCCTGGGGGTCTGGAAGTGAGGTGGGGGTCAGAGGTGACCCTCCCTCAGTGTCCCTTGCCGGCCAGAGGCTTGCAGGAGCGCCTATTGCCTTCTGGCAGTCCCGGATGGTCTGGGGGCAGAAGGAGAGCTAGGTGTTAACAAGGGAATGCAGGGGTTTCAAGAGAGAAAAAAAAACGCCTCAAGGAAATCCTGGCTACCTACCTAGAAGGTGGAGTCTGGGGCCTGGGGGTCTGGAAGTGAGGTGGGGGTCAGAGGTGACCCTCCCTCAGTGTCCCTTGCCGGCCAGAGGCTTGCAGGAGCGCCTATTGCCTTCTGGCAGTCCCGGATGGTCTGGGGGCAGAAGGAGAGCTAGGTGTTAACAAGGGAATGCAGGGGTTTCAAGAGAGAAAAAAAAACGCCTCAAGGAAATCCTGGCTACCTACCTAGAAGGTGGAGTCTGGGGCCTGGGGGTCTGGAAGTGAGGTGGGGGTCAGAGGTGACCCTCCCTCAGTGTCCCTTGCCGGCCAGAGGCTTGCAGGAGCGCCTATTGCCTTCTGGCAGTCCCGGATGGTCTGGGGGCAGAAGGAGAGCTAGGTGTTAACAAGGGAATGCAGGGGTTTCAAGAGAGAAAAAAAACCGCCTCAAGGAAATCCTGGCTACCTACCTAGAAGGTGGAGTCTGGGGCCTGGGGGTCTGGAAGTGAGGTGGGGGTCAGAGGTGACCCTCCCTCAGTGTCCCTTGCCGGCCAGAGGCTTGCAGGAGCGCCTATTGCCTTCTGGCAGTCCCGGATGGTCTGGGGGCCGAAGGAGAGCTAGGTGTTAACAAGGGAATGCAGGGGTTTCAAGAGAGAAAAAAAACCGCCTCAAGGAAATCCTGGCTACCTACCTAGAAGGTGGAGTCTGGGGCCTGGGGGTCTGGAAGTGAGGTGGGGGTCAGAGGTGACCCTCCCTCAGTGTCCCTTGCCGGCCAGAGGCTTGCAGGAGCGCCTATTGCCTTCTGGCAGTCCCGGATGGTCTGGGGGCAGAAGGAGAGCTAGGTGTTAACAAGAGAATGCAGGGGTTTCAAGAGAGAAAAAAAAAACGCCTCAAGGAAATCCTGGCTACCTACCTAGAAGGTGGAGTCTGGGGCCTGGGGGTCTGGAAGTGAGGTGGGGGTCAGAGGTGACCCTCCCTCAGTGTCCCTTGCCGGCCAGAGGCTTGCAGGAGCGCCTATTGCCTTCTGGCAGTCCCGGATGGTCTGGGGGCAGAAGGAGAGCTAGGTGTTAACAAGGGAATGCAGGGGTTTCAAGAGAGAAAAAAAACCGCCTCAAGGAAATCCTGGCTACCTACCTAGAAGGTGGAGTCTGGGGCCTGGGGGTCTGGAAGTGAGGTGGGGGTCAGAGGTGACCCTCCCTCAGTGTCCCTTGCCGGCCAGAGGCTTGCAGGAGCGCCTATTGCCTTCTGGCAGTCCCGGATGGTCTGGGGGCAGAAGGAGAGCTAGGTGTTAACAAGGGAATGCAGGGGTTTCAAGAGAGAAAAAAAACCGCCTCAAGGAAATCCTGGCTACCTACCTAGAAGGTGGAGTCTGGGGCCTGGGGGTCTGGAAGTGAGGTGGGGGTCAGAGGTGACCCTCCCTCAGTGTCCCTTGCCGGCCAGAGGCTTGCAGGAGCGCCTATTGCCTTCTGGCAGTCCCGGATGGTCTGGGGGCAGAAGGAGAGCTAGGTGTTAACAAGGGAATGCAGGGGTTTCAAGAGAGAAAAAAAACCGCCTCAAGGAAATCCTGGCTACCTACCTAGAAGGTGGAGTCTGGGGCCTGGGGGTCTGGAAGTGAGGTGGGGGTCAGAGGTGACCCTCCCTCAGTGTCCCTTGCCGGCCAGAGGCTTGCAGGAGCGCCTATTGCCTTCTGGCAGTCCCGGATGGTCTGGGGGCAGAAGGAGAGCTAGGTGTTAACAAGGGAATGCAGGGGTTTCAAGAGAGAAAGAAAACCGCCTCAAGGAAATCCTGGCTACCTACCTAGAAGGTGGAGTCTGGGGCCTGGGGGTCTGGAAGTGAGGTGGGGGTCAGAGGTGACCCTCCCTCAGTGTCCCTTGCCGGCCAGAGGCTTGCAGGAGCGCCTATTGCCTTCTGGCAGTCCCGGATGGTCTGGGGGCAGAAGGAGAGCTAGGTGTTAACAAGGGAATGCAGGGGTTTCAAGAGAGAAAAAAAACCGCCTCAAGGAAATCCTGGCTACCTACCTAGAAGGTGGAGTCTGGGGCCTGGGGGTCTGGAAGTGAGGTGGGGGTCAGAGGTGACCCTCCCTCAGTGTCCCTTGCCGGCCAGAGGCTTGCAGGAGCGCCTATTGCCTTCTGGCAGTCCCGGATGGTCTGGGGGCAGAAGGAGAGCTAGGTGTTAACAAGGTAATGCAGGGGTTTCAAGAGAGAAAAAAAAACGCCTCAAGGAAATCCTGGCTACCTACCTAGAAGGTGGAGTCTGGGGCCTGGGGGTCTGGAAGTGAGGTGGGGGTCAGAGGTGACCCTCCCTCAGTGTCCCTTGCCGGCCAGAGGCTTGCAGGAGCGCCTATTGCCTTCTGGCAGTCCCGGATGGTCTGGGGGCAGAAGGAGAGCTAGGTGTTAACAAGGGAATGCAGGGGTTTCAAGAGAGAAAAAAAACCGCCTCAAGGAAATCCTGGCTACCTACCTAGAAGGTGGAGTCTGGGGCCTGGGGGTCTGGAAGTGAGGTGGGGGTCAGAGGTGACCCTCCCTCAGTGTCCCTTGCCGGCCAGAGGCTTGCAGGAGCGCCTATTGCCTTCTGGCAGTCCCGGATGGTCTGGGGGCAGAAGGAGAGCTAGGTGTTAACAAGGGAATGCAGGGGTTTCAAGAGAGAAAAAAAAACGCCTCAAGGAAATCCTGGCTACCTACCTAGAAGGTGGAGTCTGGGGCCTGGGGGTCTGGAAGTGAGGTGGGGGTCAGAGGTGACCCTCCCTCAGTGTCCCTTGCCGGCCAGAGGCTTGCAGGAGCGCCTATTGCCTTCTGGCAGTCCCGGATGGTCTGGGGGCAGAAGGAGAGCTAGGTGTTAACAAGGGAATGCAGGGCTTTCAAGAGAGAAAAAAAAACGCCTCAAGGAAATCCTGGCTACCTACCTAGAAGGTGGAGTCTGGGGCCTGGGGGTCTGGAAGTGAGGTGGGGGTCAGAGGTGACCCTCCCTCAGTGTCCCTTGCCGGCCAGAGGCTTGCAGGAGCGCCTATTGCCTTCTGGCAGTCCCGGATGGTCTGGGGGCAGAAGGAGAGCTAGGTGTTAACAAGGGAATGCAGGGGTTTCAAGAGAGAAAAAAAACCGCCTCAAGGAAATCCTGGCTACCTACCTAGAAGGTGGAGTCTGGGGCCTGGGGGTCTGGAAGTGAGGTGGGGGTCAGAGGTGACCCTCCCTCAGTGTCCCTTGCCGGCCAGAGGCTTGCAGGAGCGCCTATTGCCTTCTGGCAGTCCCGGATGGTCTGGGGGCAGAAGGAGAGCTAGGTGTTAACAAGGGAATGCAGGGGTTTCAAGAGAGAAAAAAAACCGCCTCAAGGAAATCCTGGCTACCTACCTAGAAGGTGGAGTCTGGGGCCTGGGGGTCTGGAAGTGAGGTGGGGGTCAGAGGTGACCCTCCCTCAGTGTCCCTTGCCGGCCAGAGGCTTGCAGGAGCGCCTATTGCCTTCTGGCAGTCCCGGATGGTCTAGAAGGTGGAGTCTGGGGCCTGGGGGTCTGGAAGTGAGGTGGGGGTCAGAGGTGACCCTCCCTCAGTGTCCCTTGCCGGCCAGAGGCTTGCAGGAGCGCCTATTGCCTTCTGGCAGTCCCGGATGGTCTGGGGGCAGAAGGAGAGCTAGGTGTTAACAAGGGAATGCAGGGGCTTCAAGCGACAAAGTCCTTTTAAAAATAGAAAGAGTTGTGGGACCAGCAGTTAGCGTAATGGCTATGTCGCTGGACTCCCACGTGGTCGACCGCGGTTCGTGTCCCGGACCCGGCGGCTTAAACTCACGCCGGGCGCGTGTGCGTGCGTGCCCAAGATCCCGAGAGGAGAATGGAGGAGAGGGGATTGCGGCGTGGCCATCCCCCCTGGGGGGTGATTTCCTGCTTTCTGTCTCTCTGTCTCTCTCTGTCTGTCTGGCGAGCGCACGCGCCCTATAGCAAAAAACCTCTCCAAAAAAAAAAAAATAGAAAGAGTTGTATAGTTGAAAGATTCCTCATTACTGATTATCTGTTGAGCAATTTTAAGAAGAAATGATACATTTAGTAAGTTTCAATTCAGTAGTAAATTTTATATTTAGTTAATTACCATGTATTTATTGTAAACTGGTTTACTCTTTTTTAAAGAGGTGTTTTTCTGTAGAGAACAAGAGCTCACCAGAGAGACAGAGTGAGACAGAGAAACAGAAAATGAGAAATTACCTCACCCCCATTTATGGCCACATCACAGTCTCGTCTCCTGCACTTTCCTCTCTGTATCTTGGGCACACACGCACATGCATCTGGTATGAGTTTTAAGTTGCCGGGTCCAGAACTCGAACTACAGTTAACTACATGTGAGTACAGTAACTTGATTTCCTCTTAGAACTGAGTTATAATATTAAACTTTTAATTTAAAAATATTAACACATTGTAGTTTTCTTACATAGAATCTATTTCCCACTTTGGGGGAAAAAATGGAAGAACTGAGATTATGATCTCTATGCAGAGAATGTTTTACTGCTTGATTACATTTCTTGGTTTAACATCTAAAATGTTAACTTATAAAAAGTAAACTATGTGGTTTTCAAATTACATTATATAGAAATATTACATTGGGGAAAATAGAGACTTCAAATAAAAAAATAGAAACAAAAGTAGTTGTGCAGTTTTAGAGAACTTAATAGAAAGTCATTACTGGGAACCAGCAGTTAGCGTAATGGATATGTCGCTGGACTCCCACGTAGTCGACCGTGGTTCGTGTCCCAGACCCAGTGGCTTAAAACTCACACCGGGCGCGTGTGCGTGCGTGCCCAAGATCCTGAGAGGAGAATGGAGGAGAAGGGATTGCAGCGTGACCATCCCCCCTGGGGGGTGATTTCTCGTTTTCTGTCTCTATGTCTCTCTCTGTCTGTCTGGCGAGCGCACGCGCCCTATAGGGAAAACCTCTCAAAAAAAAAAGTCATTATTTAAATCAGTGAACTTTGATGTCAATACAGAATGGTTGTCAGTATACCTGTGTAGATGACTAGTAAAGTATGCGCAGGATTTTCAGAATCCTGTGTGTTCTTTGTTTTTTTTTAGAAGTTTTTGCCTTAGGGGAACCAGTAATTAGCATAATGGCTATGTCGCTGGACTCCCATGTAGTTGACCGCGGTTCGCGTCCCGGACCCAGTGGCTTAAAACTCACGCTGGGCGCGTGTGCGTGCATGCCCAAGATCCCGAGAGGAGAATGGAGGAGAAGGGATTGCAGTGTAACCATCCCCCCGGGGGGTGATTTCTCGCTTTCTGTCTCTATGTCTCTCTCTTTCTGTCTGGTGAGCGCATGCACGCTATAGTGAAAACCTCTCCAAAAAAAAAAAAAAAAAAAAAAAAAGAAGTTTTTTCCTTAGGGCACCTGTGCTTGCCATAAAGAAAGAGAGAGACAGAGACAGTGATAGGCAAAGTGAGAAATCACCTCTGGAAGGAAGGACCACACAAAATTCCTTCTCCTTTATTCTCCTCCCGGGATCTTGGGCATGCATGCACACACACCTGACCTGAATTTCAAGACAGTGGTCTTGACTCAAATTGCTGTCAGTCATGTGGGAGTCCAACAACATAACTGCTATGCCACCTGTTGATCTACCCCCTTCCCAGTATTTATAGCGATATTTGGTGTCCTGAGATTGATGGTCCTCTCTTGAAAAGGATTTTTTTTCTCTGCCTGCTTTCCCATCTCATCACAAAGTCTCACAGAACACACATTTCTGGCTTGAGTATGGCTGTGTTTTTGTTCTTCAGAGACACATTCTCATATCCTCTTGGCTTTTCAAGCTTCTAATAAAAGACAAGCAAACTTGTAAAACAGAAATTTGATGATTAATCTGAGGGTGCTCAGAAAAAGATCTATTTGCTTCAAACCATTCACCTTGGTAGATCTTATGGTACATGCACAGACAAGGCTGTCATGCTATAGTATCCCCCTGCTGCAATTCTTCAAGGAACATGGCACATTCCCAGCATCTTTACTCAGTATATCCTCATTATAGGTTATTCTCGGCTTTGTTCAACACATCACAAGATGCACATCCATGTCACCTAAGGGTACAAATTTTGCACATGCAAGACACTTAAGTTCTCCAAACACATGCAGTGAGAGGTGCACTAGTAAAGAACTGATCACCAGGGCATGGCCTGTTGGGTCACCTCTGGCCAACTTCTCTCTCCACTGACACCATCATCCCTGGAGCTGCTGATCATGGAGTCCTGTGAGCCCCACAGGCCACTGCTGCTGTTGAAGTGCTGAAGGAAGACTGCATGGAGGATGCACTCAGAAACCAGCTGCATAGGGCCTCCAGGAGGAATAATGAGGTCCAGCACCTGAACTGGAAACCTGTCATTCCCTCCTGCCCCCACTCTTTTTAGTCCCTCTGCTGTTCCTGGAAGGTAGATCTGAGCCTGAGTCCAGAAGTGCAGCCAAGAGCTGCTGGGCCACTCTGCCTGGGGCCCACTTTTCACATGCTGTGGCAGGGCCCAAGTGCAGCACCCAGAGCACCTGAGGAGCTGAGAGAACAGTCAGGGCCAAGACTTCACAGGTGCTTTCACAGGCCCCACCCATACAGGGTCAATCCCAGGTACCCGAGGGCACTAAGCATGGTAGTGCTCTTCTTCTTGGGGTCAGTGGGTGAGACCGGTGTTCTTATTGGAAATCAGAGATGAGCAGAGGTGAAAGAACAAGGGCCCTGCTTCTGACACCTCCCGGTGGCCCTTCTGGGAGGGAACAGATCAAGTGACTGTGAGACAGTTGCTATTTCATCTCTGGTGGCCACAGCTGCCAGGCTCTGTGCCTCTGATCTCTGCATAGCTTCCTCCAGGAGCCACTGCTAAAGCCACCATACTCCTGATACCATAGGGATTCTTAAAAAAGTTTGTTTGTTTGTTCTTTGTTATAAATTATCTTATTTTGGGGTCAGAAGATGGAATGGGAATTGAGGCACTGCAAATTGAGACCCTGACCTGGAAGCTTACTTTCACACTTTCTCTCTCCCTCTAAAAAACAATTATTTTATTTTATTATCATTTTTTTTAAAATTTTGACCAGAGAAAGAGGGAAGGTGAGAAAGCACTTTTGATACTTTCAGAATTGAGTCCTGACAGGTCTGGGACTCGAACCATGGTTAACCATGTGGGAGTTCAACACCTTAACCACCATACAACCTGTTGGCCCAATAAATCACGATTTACTATTAGTATTATTTTTTATTCTATACATTTAATTACTATATATTACTTTGCTTGTATCTCTAAGCAAAACTTCTGCAATATCCCACAAGTTCTGATAAGATCTCTTTCCAGTTTTGTCAGGTATTTTTGTTAGTTATCCAGCAGGTAATATAGTAGTTAAGGCACTGGACTCCCACATGTAGTTCACTGCAGTTAGAATCCCAAAGTTCTTGACCAGGAATCTAGGAAATCAGGTGGGTCATGTGTGCATGGGTACCCAAAATTACCACAGGAGAATGGAAGAAAAGGAATTAGAGCATGGCCATCCCCTGAAGGGAGATTTCTCATTTTCCCTTTAACTGTCTATGTCTCCCACCCGCACAGTCCCGTTGGCAAAAACCTTAAAAAAAAAAAAAGAGGAATTATTATTTAAATAAAAATATGCATTTTATATAAATCTGTTTTGATTAACAAACATAAGCATATAATTTGCATTTACTAAAACTTTGGGGGGCAGCAAGTGGCATGAGGTTTAAGGGGCTGAACTCTCACATGGCTGTGCAATTCCTTTAAAAAATAAAACTTTGAACTAGTTTCTATTAAAGATACTGGAATTTTTTAACTACCAAAGAGAAGATTATTTAAATTTGTAGGATTAAGAATAGACGCCTATCTGAGTCTCACACATATAGAAACTATGTGTGCTGCTGCACAATTCTGAAAGCCTCATGGGAAATTTGGGTGTCTCTCTCTTTTTCTCATAAAAAATAGATATAACTTTTTAAGAGAACAGTTGGCACGAAATAGGTACAGAATCACCATAAATTTTACCCTGTTTACCACTGGGGGTCTGCTAATCTCTGAGTTACAGGTTCATATTATGTGGTCTGCAGCCTTACTTTATACTATGAGCACTGCCCTACAGGCAATGTATTTCCAGAATCTTCTCAGGGTACACTTTTAAAAATAACGGATGCATATACACTATACATATTTATGGGGTTCAGTGTGATTGTTCAATACATAAAAACAATGTGTGATGATCAAATCAGATTATTGCATACAGACCACCTCAAATCTTTATTATTTCTGTTGGAAACATTATAAATTGTTTTACATTTTTAAGATGTATTGCAAATCATTATTAACTACATTCACCCTAGTATGTCATGGAATTCAAGAAGATATTTCTCCCATTTAACTGTAAGTTTGTACCTTTATCCATCCTTGTCCTATGTTCTCTTTACCCCATTATCCCCATCTCCTAGATACTAGCTGACCCACTATTTCTTAGGTTTTATTTTATTTTATTTTGCCATTTACAGTATTGAGATATGGCATGTGTGTTTGCAAGAAAGAGACAGAGAGACACAGAGAGACGGAAAGTTAGAAATCACCCAAGGTGGATGGCTGTGCCACATGTTGCCAGTATGATTTTCAAGTTGCCAGGTCTGGTACTGGAACTGCACTTGGCCTTGTGGGATTCTAGCACCTTACCCCCCATGCAACCTGCTTGTCCTGTAACTAATTATTTTTACCAGATACATTCTATTCTCCAGATACGAGTAACATCAGTAATATTTCTTTGTGGGTCTCGCTTTGCAGTTGTAGAAAAGGTAATTTGAAATTTGAATAAAACCACAAAAGGCACTGAATGGCCAAGGCAATCCTAAAAAGACAAAGAAACATAACAAACAAAGAAATGAAGAATAGCTGGAAGAATTACATTACCAGCCTTTAAATACTCCACAAAATTCTATGAACAAAAATAGCATGAGAATGGCAAAAACAAAACAATAAACATGGATTTCAACCACGAAAGACCTTCTGCACAGATTTCACCCTCCTACTCCCCAGGTCTAGCCAGGAGCCAGATTGCAGATCACCTTATTCTGCATTCCTCTAAATGCTCAGATTTAACTCCAAAGAGTAGGAAAAGAAGTATAATCAATCAGATGACCAGAAACCACTGGAGAGTCACAAGAAATATGAGAAACCAAGAAAATATTTCTCCTCTAGTGGAAAAAATAACTCATCTTCCTCCACAAAGAATACAAGGGAATTCATGGAACTGTCTGATAAATAATTTAAAATAATCATAGTGACAAAGCTAACAGATATGCAAGAAAATAGAGACAATTAACTTCAGAAGATACAGGAGAAAAGAGACACCAAGTTCCAGGAAGAGAGAAAGTTCTTTCACAATCTGAAAAAGGAGATACACATATCAAAAAAGAATAAAACAAAATTGTTAAAGATGAAGGCTGTAATACAGGAAATCAAAATTTCCTTTGAAAATATCAAAAGCATATTAGATCATGTAGAAGTTTGAATCTCAGATGTAGAGGATAGAACTTCTAACCTAAAAAAAAAAAAAAAAAAAAAAAAAGACTGAGAAAATAACCCCCAAACTGAGAGTAACATACGAGTAATACTAGATACCATTAAACATCCAAACATCTGGATCATTGGTATCCCAGAAAGTGAAGAAACTAATAAGGGCATTGACAACCTATTCCATGAAATTCTGAAAGAAAACTTTCTAAACCTATCAAGACACTCAAGTATCCAGACCTGAGAAATATAAAGGACCGACATAGAATCAACCCAAGAAGATCTTCCCCAAGGCAGATTGACCAAAATCACAGAGACAAGGGGCTAAAACTGGCAAGAGAAAAATGTCAAGTTACTTTCAAAGGATATCTCATAAGGCTAACGTCAGACCTCTCATCAAAAACAATGCACGCAAGGAAAATATCGGAAAATATATTCAAAGTGTTAAGTGAAAAAACAATTTCAGCCAAGAATACTATGCCCAGCGAGCAGTTCCGGACTCCAGGTGGACTGAGGCTGCAGACCCAACCCCTCGGAACCTCCGCGCATCCCCACCGTTCCTCTTCCTTGGACCCCAGGTTGGTTGTCTGGGACTTTGAGGCGAACTCCCCCCCCCATCCCACCCGTGAACCGGACTGAGCTGACCAACAGTTCCATACTCCAGGAGGACTGAGGCTGCAGGCCCTATTAACCTGGTCCTGTCACTCAGCCTCTGGCCCTTTCCCACTAGCCTTTGGACTTTCTAAAAACTGGTTATTCAGCGCACCACACGATTTTCTTTTTTTGTTACTCTTTGCTTTTTAGGTGTTGATTATTAGGTCAGTTGGAGACTCACCACTCCTTAGAAACAGGGAGGATCTTGGGCGATCCAGGACTAGTTGCAACAGTTAATGGTAATTGTGAGCAACAGATAGGCTCACCATAAGAGAAATCATCAAATTTCTATTGCTGTACAACTTTCAACACTCGGAGATACCTTAAATAAGTTAGGAAGCAACATATAGAGTACCTGATGAGCAGAAATAATTGCAGAGGCTCAAGAAATATGAGCAACCAACAAAAGGCCTCTCTCTCAAGGGAAATCATCAAGCCTACATCACCCACAGTCAATACAATGGACGTCGTAGACATGTCTGATAAGGAATTCAGAATATTTGTAGTGAACAAACTAACTGAGATGGAAAAGAGACAAGGAGCTTAAGGATATGAGGAAGTCCTTTAATGACTTGAAAGAAGAAATGGATACCTTAAACAAGAACCAGATAGAACTTCTAGGATTGAAGAATGTGATACAGGAAATTAAAACCTCCCTTGAAAGTATTAAAAGTAGGTTGGACCAGGCAGAAGATCGAATCTCTAATGTAGAAGACAAAACATCTGACCTAGAAAAAAGTATCAAGAAGATTGAGAAAACAACCATGAAAAATGAGGACAATGTATGAGGAATACTCGATGCCATCAAGTGCCCCAACATCCAGATAATTGGTATTCCAGAAGAGGAAGAAAATAATAAGGGCCTAGATAATTTATTCCAGGAAATCCTGGAAGAAAACTTTCCAAACCTAGAAAGGCATTCAAGTATCCAGACCCAAGAAATACATAGAACCCCAGGAAGAATCAACCCAAGAAGATCCTCTCCAAGGCACATCATAGCCAGACTGGCGAAAACAACAGACAAATACAAGATACTAAAGTTGGCAAGAGGGAAACGTCAAGTTACATACAAAGGTCACCCTATCAGGCTTACATCTGATCTCTCGGCGGAAACAATGCAGGCAAGGAAAGAATGGGGAAGCATAGTCAAAGTGTTGAATGAAAAACAATTTCAACCAAGAATATTATACCCGGCAAAATTATCTTTCATATGGGAAAAAAAGATAAAAACATTCTCAGATAAACAAAATTTGAAGAAATTTACCAACTCCAGACTAGCTCTTCAAGAGGTTCTGAAGGGAGTACTATACCAGGAAAACTAAGAAATCAGACAGACAGTTATATGAGAACAAAAAGCAACCAAGAAAATGGCTCACTTAATGATAGGATCAGGTATGGAAATATCGATAATTACATTGAATGTCGATGGATTAAATTCTCCAGTTAAGAGACATAGACGGGCTGAATGGATAAGAAAACAGAAACCCTCGATCTGTTGCCTACAAGAAACTCACCTTATGGATAAAGATAGACATAGACTAAAAGTAAAGGGCTAAAAGTAAAAAGATATTCCATGCAAATGGAAATCAAAAAAGGGCTGGAGTAGCAATATTGATCTCAGACAAAATAGACTTCAAGACAAAGACTGTAAGAAGAGACAAAGAAGACCATTATATAATAGTAAATGGAGTAATCCAACGAGAAGATATAACCCTTATAAATATCTAGGCACCCAACTCAGGTGCACCTAAATATGTGAAGGAAAGACTGCTAGAGCTAAAAGGAGAGATAGGGAGAAATACTATAATTGTTGGAGATCTCAACACCCCATTATATCCTTTAGACAGATCTTCTAGACAGAAAATAAATAGAGAGATACAGGACTTAAATGATACTATAAGTCGAATGGGCTTGACAGATATCTATAGAACTTTCCACCCTACATCCACAACATATACATTTTTCTCACCCCGACATGGAACCTTTTCAAAGATTGATCATATGTTAGGACACAAATCAAGCCTTTACAGATTCAAAGGCATAGAAACTGTATCCAGCATCTTCTCTGACCATGATTGAATTAAACTCATGATTAATTTCAAGAAACAACCCCAAAAATACATGAACACATGGAAACTGAACAACCTACTTCTGAATGACTTCTTCACTACTGAAGAAATTAAGGCTGAAATAAAGCAATTTATGGAAACAAGTGATAATGAGTACACAAGTGTCCAGAATCTATGGGATACAGCTAAAGCTGTCATAAGGGGGAAATTCATAGCAATTAGTGCACATAAGAAAAGGATGGAAAGATGGCAAATAGATAACTTATCATCATGCCTCAGAGAATTGGAAAAACAACAACAAACAAACCCCCAAAATGCCAGGCAAAAAGAAATAATAAAGGTTTGATCAGAAATAAATGAAATAGAAAATAAATGAACCATACAGAAAATAAATGAAAGCAAAAGCTGGTTCTTTAAAAAGATTAACAAGATCGACACATCATTGGCTAGACTGATCAAGAAGAAGAAAGAAAGAAACCAGATTAATCAAATATGTGATGAAACAGGCAATATTACTACAGACATAGCAGAAATACAGAATATCATTAGAGGATACTATGAGTGACTATATGCCAACAAACAAGATAACTTGGAGGAGATGGAAAAATTCCTGGATGCATATAATATGCCAAGGTTGGATCAGAAGGCCATAGAGAACCTGAATAGACCCATAACAAGCCAGGAGATTGAATCAGTAATAAACAACCTCCCAACAAAGAAAAGCCTAGGTCCAGATGGCTTCACTTCTGAATTCTACAAAACTTTTAAGGAAGAGTTAACCCCTATCCTACTAAAATTATTTCTAAAGATTCAAAAGGAAGGAAACCTTCCAAATTCATTTTATGAAGCCTCCATCATCCTCATCCCCAAAACAGATGACATGATAAAAAAGGAAAACTATAGACCAATATCATTGATGAATATAGATGCAAAAGTTCTCAACAAGATACTCGCAAATCATATCCAACAACATATAACAAAGATCATTCATCACAACCAGGTAGGCTTTATACCAGGGATGCAAGGGTGGTTCAATATACGCAAGACCATAAATGTAATACACCACATTAACAGAAAGAAAGATAAAAACCATATGATCATCTCAATTGACGTGGAGAAAGCATTTGACAAAATACAACATCCTTTTATGATTAAGACTTTCAGTAAGATTGGCATAGAAGGGTCATTTCTGAACACAATAAAAGCAATCTATGAAAAACCTACAGCTAATATTATACTGAATGGAGAAAAGCTGAAAGCTTTTCCTCTGAAAACAGGTACTAGGCAAGGCTGCCCACTTTCTCCACTGCTCTTTAATATAGTATAGTACTGGAAGTCTTAGCTATTGCAATCAGAGAAGAGAACAATATTAAAGGCATTCTAATAGGCAAAGAAGAGTTGAAAATATCTCTATTTGCAGATGACATGATGGTATACTTAGAAGACCCAAAGGTATCCATGAAAAAGCTTCTTGAAGTAATAAGTGAATACAGTAAGGTGGCAGGATACAAAATCAATATCCAAATATCTATAACATTTCTATTTATGAACAACAAGTTGAACGAAGCCGAGCTGAAGAAAGGAGTCCCTTTCACCGTAGCCACAAGATGTATAAGATACCTAGGGATAAACCTAACAAAGAAAGTTAAAGACCTTTATAAAGAAAACTATGAAAATCTTAAAAAAGATACTGAAAGTGACATTAAAAAGTAGAAGGACATCCCATGCTCCTGGATTGGAAGAATTAACATAATCAAAATGGCAATTCTACCCAAATTAATCTACACGTTTAATGCAATTCCAATCAAAATACCAGAAAAATTCTTCACAGATCTAGAAAAGACAATCATAGAATTTGTCTGGAATCAAAAGACCTCGTATTGCAAAAGCAATCCTGAGCAAGAAGAATGGAGTAGGTCATCAAAGCTGTGGTCATCAAAACAGCATGGTATTGGCATAAAAACAGACATGTAGACCAATAGAATAGAATAGAGACCCCAGAAATAACCCCCAAAGCTTACAGCCACCTCTTTAGTAAATGGTGCTGGAAAAACTGGGTATCCACCTGCAGAAAGATGAAACTGAATCCCCATCTTTCACCATTAACAATAATCAACTCAAAATGGACCAAAGATCTGAACCTAAGACCTCAAGCAATAAAACTATTGGTGGAAAATGCTGGGGAAACTCTGTGAGACATTGGAGTAGGCAAAGACTTCTTAAAAAAGACCCCCAAAGCACAGGCAATAATCCCTAAAATAGACAAGTGGGACTATATTAGACTAAGAAGTTTCTGCACAGCAAAAGACACAGTATCAAGTGTGAACCGACAACCCTCAGAATGGGAAAATATTTTTGTTAAATATGCCTCAGACAAGGGACTGATAACCAGAATACACAGGGAACTCAAGTGCCTTATGCGAAAAAAATGATTAACCCAATTAAAAGATGGGAAAATGAGCTGAACAACAATCTCTCTAAGGAAGACATACGAACAGCCAAAAAGCATATGAGGAAATGCTCAACGTCCCTCATCATAAGGGAGATGCAGATAAAAACCACAATAAGATACCACCTAACCCCTGTCAGAATGGCAAAGATGAAGAATATAAAAAGTGATAAGTGTTGGTGGGGATGTGGTGAAAAGGGAACCCTCCTACACTGTTGGTGGGAATGTAAACTAGTTCAACCACTGTGGAGAACAATATGGAGGTTCCTCAAAGATCTGCAAATGGAAATACCATTTGACCCAGCAATCCCGCTTCTGGGTATGTACCCGAAAGACAGGAGAACACTCAGTCAGAAAAGTGCTTGCACATCAATGTTTATTGCAGCATTATTCACAATTGCCAAGACATGGAACCAACCTAAATGTCCACAAACTGATGAATGGATAGGAAAAGTATGGTATATATACTCTATGGAATACTACTCAGTCATAAAAAATAACAAGACCCTGGAATTTGATAGAAAGTGGTCAGATACTGAGGATATAATTCTGAGTGAAGTAAGCCAGGCTATGAAAGAAAGGTATTGTATGTATCCACTCAATACATACCGACTACTCGCACTCTATGGTAGAGAGCAAAAAATTGGAGGACATAAAAGCAGTGAAAGTACTTAACAAGTATAGCACAATGTGGAATGGGGGGGGTGAGGAGAAGAGGATAGAGAAAGATAGCAAGAGATCAATAGAGAGGTAAGATGTTAGTGAGAAACAGATATGGCTTATTACCTCTTGATGATGACATGTATAGTATTCTCAACTGGATTGGTCTGAGAAATATTTCATGATGGGTAAAGTCTTTTTACAAGCAAAATGAGAAGTAGTGATTGACTGTTTTAAAAAATAATTAGAATAATAATAATAATGATTGGGAAAAACATAGAAAAGATATTGAATGATGAAGTGGGGAGATTAATGTCTCTGTATTGACTGACATGCATGGCATTCCCTTTTGAAAAAGCAATGTAATACACTGTAAAATTATGTCTAATCCAATGTCATATAAAGAAGATTATGATGATAATAAAAATTAAAGAAAAGAATACTATGCCCAGAAAGATTGTTTTTCATATGGGGAAAGAAAAGACAAAAACATTCTCAGATAAACAAAACCTGAAAGAATACAACAACACTAGACCAGCTCTCCAAGAAGTGCTGATGGGAGTTCTATAACAGAAAAACTCAAGGCAGACACACGGAAATAAGAGTATAAGCAGAATGGCCAGCCCAATGGTAGGGACAAGTCTGGAGCTGAATGTTAACTTTCAGAATTTAAATGGAAAGATCAGATCACAGTAGTACCTCAAATTCAATAGGAGAGAAATTAATTATGTGACTCTGAACTAGTGAAATAGAATTTTACTACTTCAGACTAAAACATTATTGATTTCCTTTGATGCTTTGATTTCCATATTTAAAGACTTTTGTCTTCTCTTGAATTATTAATAGGTTCATCTACCTACTATTTGAACTAAATCATAACATTTTTTCCTGGCTTTAAGTTTTAAGCAAATTTCTCTTAACATTTTTTGATTTTCCAGAACAGCCCTTCTTCAAGAGACAGTCTGCTCCATGGCTCCTGTGATCTAGCCATTTTGGGAGAAAGGAAGATGTCCCACTGCTAACTGGGCCGCCAGCATACAAAATCCACGTGATTGAACTTCCAAGTTTGGGAAGAAACCGACCATCCACCAGATGACTAGAAATCGCTGCAAGACCACAAGAAATATGGAGAAGCAGGAAAATACCTCTCCTCCAAGGGAAACAGATAGCTCCTCTTCATCCACACACATTTCAATGGAAATCATAGAATGTCTGATAAAGAATTCAGGACATTCATAATGGCAAAGTTAACAGAGTTGGAAGAGAAGAGAGACAAGGAACTGCTGAAGAGGAAGGAGAAAGAAGTTGAAGAGTTCCAGGAGGTGAGGAAATTCATGCAAGATCTAAAAGAGGAGTTTCACACTTTACAAAAGAATCAGATGGAACTGTTAGAGATGAAGGCTATAATACAAGAAGTCAAAATCTCCCTTGAAAGTATTAAAGCAGACTAGATCATACAGAAAATAGAATCTCTAATGTAGAAGAGAAAATGGCTGGCCTAGAAAAATCCACCATAAAGACTGAGAAAATGGCCCAAAAATTTGAGAATAATATGCGAGAAGTACTAGATACAATTAAACGTCCAAACATCTGGATAATAGGCATCCCAGAGGGTGAAGAGACTCATAAGGGCATTGATAATCTCTTCCATGAAATCCTGCAAGAAAACTTTCCAAACCTGGAGAGGCACTCAAAGATTCAGTCCCAAGAAATACAGAGGACCCCAAATAGAATCAACCCAAGTAGATCTTCTCCAAGACACATTATAGCCAGATTGACCAAAACCACAGACAAAGACAAGATACTAAGGCTGGCTAGAGAAAAAAGGCAAGTTACCTACAAAGGGTATCCCATCAGACTAACGGCAGACCTCTCATCGGAAACAATGCGAGCAAGAAGAGAATGGGAAAATATATTCAAAATATTAAGGGAAAAGCAATTTCAACCGAGAATTCTGTACCCAGCAAGGTTATCGTTCATTTGGGAAGAATGAAAGACACGAACTTTCCCAGATAAACAAAACCTGATAGAATTTACCAGCACCAGACCAGATCCCCAAGAAGTTCTTAAGGGAGTGCTATGTCAGTAAAATTAAATGCAGACACACAGAAATAAGAGTTCAAAAACTAAGAAAATGGGCAACTTAATTGTAGGGACAATGCTTGGAGATGAATATTATATCCCAGAATTCAATCTGGAAGAGCGAACCTTAACAGAAGAAAGATTAAGTACATGAGACTGAACCGATGAAACAACATTTTGTGACTTGACTGAATTATTGCTGCTTTTCTCCTAAGCTTTGTTTTCCGGTTTTAAAGGATTTTTGTCCTGTCTTGAGCTGTTGATAGGTTCATGTACCTACTATTTAAACAGAATACTAACCTGTTTCTAGGCTTTAAGTTTCAAGGAAATATCATTACCAGTTCAAAACTACTCTTCTTGAAATTACCTGCTGAAAGTAGTTAGATTACTTATGATATTGTGTGGTCAACAAAATGTGGGGGGAAAAGGAATGGAAGACAGCTGTATATAGCAGAGATAGTGTAATAAGAGAGTGGGAAAGGGCAGAGGGTCAAGCATGGGGTACAACACATATATATATGTATACATATGTATGAAAGTAGAAATGGAATATTATTGATGATAACATGCTTGATTAAGCCACTATGCAGTTTATTCTAGATGGGAAACCACATTTAGTACGTTGTGATGATGCTCAGGGAATGAATGTTAAGTAATTAAAAAAAAAGTTGCAGGAGGGAAAAAAACAGTAAAACTATTCATATCAATTTTAAAAAAATGCATATTTGATGACTGCAGTAAGCTATATAGCCCCATCTGGGTACTACTTTATAATATGTTCATTCTACTCACTGGGGTTTATGCCTAAAGTCAGACTTGGGTTCATGAATAGGTATATATCAGCTGTGCTAGCTATTGGATATATTTAGACTAATTAAGTTCCTTAGCAAATCAATTAAATAGGGGGGGAAGGCATAGAAAACAACCATAGATACCAGAGACAATGTGGGAGGAGGGTGAGACATGGCAGAGGGTGAGGGATAAGGAATCAAGGATGGCAAAACAAAAAACAAAGTATACAAGACGTAAGAATTGGAAAATTATTTGCTGAAAACATGTGTGTTGATGTGCTTGATTGAGCCAATACACAGTGTATTTTGAATGGAAAATTCATTTATATGCTGTAATGATGTATAGTGAATTAATGTAAAAAATAAATTTAAAGAGCAAAAAACATTTTTTAATTTTGATTTATTAAAACTAAAACATTTTTGAAATTAAAAATGCATTAAAAATGTAATAATAATGATAAATAAATTAAACGTACAAGTCCTTAAAAAGTATTCAAAGGCAAATTACCACTGCTATTCAATTGCAACACACTGATTTTCAAAAACATCTGCTTTTAGGGAACCAGCAGTTAGCGTAATGGCTATGTCGCTAGACTCCCACATAGTTGACCGCGGTTTGTGTCCCAGACCTGGTGGCTTAAAACTCACGCCAGGCGCATGTGCGAGCATGGCCAAGATCCCAAGAGGAAAATAGAGAAGAAGGGATTGTGGCGTGACCATCCCCCCTGGGGGGTGATTTCTCACTTTCTGTCTCTATGTCTCTCTCCGTCTGTCTGAAGGGCACATGCGCCCTATAGAGAAAACCTCTCCAAAAGAAATAAAAAAGAAATTAAAAAAACAATCTGCTTTTTTTTTTGATTTGGCATGAATTTTTTTTATTTACTTTTTTTAATACATTCAATTACATTATTTAGCTTACAATGTGATCATTTCAATATATGAACATTTCTCCCTGGTTGAGTTGATCAGAATATAACAACACTACCTCTCTGCCTCAGCCATGCTGTCTCCGTATCCCTCCTTCAAATGTTCTTCCCCAGACCCCACTCATCCACACACCTGACATCTGGCATCCACATCCACCTCTTGTGTTTGTACATCCTTTAGCCCGTCAGTTTCCATTATAGAGTGCGGACATTTGGTATATATTAAGTGGGGACATACAGTGACTCTCCTTCATAGCCTGGCTTGCTTCACTCAGCAGTAAATCTTCCATATTCTTCCACTTTCTGTCAAAAGTCGTTGTTCTTAATGGCTGAATAGTATTCCATAGAGTATATGTGCCACAGTTTTTCAATCCATTCATCTGTACGGGGGCATTTGGGTTGGTTCCATGTCTTAGCAATCGTGAAAAGTGCCGTAATAAACATCAACGTGCAAGCACTTTTCCAATGAGAAATTGTTCTGTCCTTTGGGTAGATGCCAAGAAACGGGATTGCTGGATCATATGGCAGTTCTATTTGTACATTTTTGAGGAATCTCCAAATTGTTCTCCACAGTGGTTGGACTAATTTACATTCCCACCAGCAGTGTAAGAGAGTTCCCCTTTCACCACACCCATGCCAACACTTATCATTTTTTTTTTTTGGAGAGGTTTTCGCTATAGGGCGTGTGCGCTTGCCAGACAGAGAGAGACAGAGAGACAGAAAGCGAGAAATCACCCCCCAGGGGGGAGGGTCACGCCGCAATCCCTTCTCCTCCATTCTCCTCTCGGGATCTTGGGCACGCACGCACACGTGCCCGGCGTGAGTTTTAAGCCACCGGGTCCAGGACGTGAACCGCGGTCGACTACGTGGGAGTCCAGCGACATAGCCATTACGCTAACTGCTGGTTCCCTCATATTTTGGTTTTTTAATCTTAGCCATTCTGACTGGGGTAGGTGGTATCTCGTTGTTTTGATCTGCATTTCCCTTACGATGAGGGATGTTGAGCATTTTTTTTCATATGCCTTCTGGCTATTCGTATGTCATCTTTAGTGAGTGTTCTTTTCAACTCCTTCTCCCATCTTTTAATAGGGTTCATCATCTTTTTTTCAAACAGCTTCTTTATTTCCTTATGTATTCTGGTTATTAATCCCTTATCTGATGCATAGTTTACAAAAATATTTTCCCATTCTGAGGGCTGTCGATTCACACTTATTACTGTGTCTTTTGCCATGCAGAAACTTCTTAGTCTGATATAATCCCACTTGTCTATTTTGGGGATTATCGACTGTGCTTTGGGGGTCTTATGTAAGAAGTCTTTCCCTACCCCAATGTCTCCCAGAGTTTCCCCAGTGTTTTCTAGAAGCAGTTTAATAGTTTGGGGTCTTAGATTTAGATCCTTGATCCACCTTGACTTGATTTTTGTCAAAATCTGCTTTTAAAAATCACTTATAAAATATGTGAAATGTTACATATTCTTTACTTGATAATATACACAAGTCACAATAAAATATCTTCCAATAAGGCAGAGATTCAGATACAGAGAATGATAATTGAATTGAGATAGTGGAGATCAAAAATATAGAGATCACTACCTTATCTTCAGCCCTTGTCTTTAATGGGTTAATGAACACAAAGAAACACACAGCTGAATCTGCTTGGTTTTGTTAAGTGAAGGGATTTCCCCAGTATTTATGTATTCATGTAACTATGTACATATAGCCCAAGTAATAAAACAGCAGCCACTAGGTTTTTGTTTTTGTTTTTCAGAGATTTTTGCCTTAGGGCATATATGCTCACTGGAGAGAGAGAGAAAGATAGAAACAGTGAGAAGGAAAGTGAGAAATTGTCCTTCGGGGTGATGGCCACACCACAATCTCTTTTTGTCCAGTTTTTCTGGGATCTTAGTCATGCATTCACACGTTTTGGGTGTGATTTTCAGGCAACCAGGTCTGGCACTTGAATCATAATCAATCATATGGAGCCCAATGATGTAACCCCTATGCCATCTGCTGACCTTCCAGTAAGTTTTGAGATGGCATCCATCATCTTTGTAGACAGATGAGTATTACTAATAAATTACCAATTATATTTTAGAAAGGGCAAACAGTAATGGCATTTACTGAGTGTAAATTACTATCAAAATTAAAGAAACAACAACAAAAAGAAACATTCGTTTAATCATAAGTCAATCTTACTGAAAACAGGACTGTCCAACAAAAATATGTCATCTGCTGTTTATTTGAATTATGGTGTAGATGATCAATTAAATTATTGTACACATAAAAAAAATAAGAAATGGGTCTGGCAGGTGATGTGGGGGCTGAAGCACTGAACTCCCACATGGCCATCCACAGTTTGAGTCCTGGAGTTAGAGACTTTCTTTTTTACTTTCCTTTTCCCTATCCCTGTCTCTCTCTGGTCAAGTTGAAAAATAACAATAACTTATTGAATTAAATAAATAAATAAATAATTTTTAAAGCTTTTTTTTTTACATTCTATCACCATACATCTTTACATCTTACACCAGTCCAGTTGAAGATACTATATACATTATCGTGAAGCATTCCATAACTGTCTTGCTTCTCTCTTTTTTTTTGATTCCTTCCCTCACTCTTTTCTCCCACCCTCTTCTCACATTGTATCCAGAATCTAGCCATTTTTCATGCTTCTACATATTCACATCTCTCCATTTCTACCATAGAGTGCAGACAGTGGGTAATATTACGTGGAGACATACAATGTCTCTTTCATAACCTGGATTTCTTTACTCAGCAGTAAATCTTTATATTCATCTACTTTCTATCAAATTCCAGGGTCTTGTTTTATTTTTTTATGACTGAGTAGTATTCCATAGAGTATATTTGCCATACTTTTTCAATCCATTCATCTATTTTTGGACTTTTGAGTTATATTAATCTCTTAGCAATTGTTAATAATGCCGCAATAAACATAGATGTGCAAGCACCCTTATGACTGTTATTCTATCTTTTGTGTAGATATCCAGTAGAAGAATTGGTGTATCATATAGTAGTTCAGTTTGTAGATCTTTGAGGAACCTCCATATTGTTCTCCACAGTGGCTGGATCAAATTACATTTTTTACTGACAGTGTAGGACAGTTCCCCTTTCACCACAGTGCTGCCAACACATCATTTTTTCTTGTTTGTACTTTTAATCTTCACCATTTTAACAGGGGTTAGGTGGTATCTCATTGTGGTTTTAATCTGCATCTCCCTTATGATGAGGGATGTTAAGCATTTTTTTAAAATGCTTTTTGACTGTCACATGTCTTCTTTAGAGAGTTTTGTTCAACTCAATTTACTATTTTTAAACTGGATTAATACTTTTGTTTAGGCAAGTTACTTGAGTTCCCTGTATATTCTGGTTATCAGTTTATCTGAGGCATAGTTTACAAAAATATTCTCCCATTCCAAGGGTTGTAGATTTATACTAATTACTGTCTTTTGCTTTGTAGAAACTTCTTAATCTGATATTATCCCACTTGCCTATTTTGGGGATTATTACCTGTACTTTGTGGGTCTTATTTAAGAACTCTTTGCCTACCTTCATGTCTCCCAGAGTATCCCCAGTGTTTTCCACCAATTTACTAATCTCTATTAAAGTCAAAAAGTTCATATTATGTAGTCTGCAGCCTTACTCTTTATTATGAGCACTGCCTTACAGGCAATGTATTTCCAGAGTTTTCTCAGAGCACATTCTTTTTAAATAAATGATGCACATGCATTATCCATATTTATGGCTTTCAATGTGATTTTTTAATATAAATAAACAATGTGTAATGATCAAATCAGGTTAATTGCATAGAAACCACATCGAATATTTGTGAGTTGTGTTGGAAACATTATAAATTGTTTTACATTTTTGAGATACACAAAAAATTGCTGTTAACGGGAACCAGCAGTTAGCGTAATGGCTAGGTCGCTGGACTCCCACGTAGTCGACCGTGGTTCACGTTCCAGACCCGGTGGCTTAAAACTCACGCCGGGGGCGTGTGCGTGCGTGCCCATGATCCTGAGGGGAGAATGGAGAAGGGATTGCAGCGTAACCATCCCCCTGGGGGGTGATTTCTCGCTTTCTGTCTCTATGTCTCTCTCTGTCTGGAGAGCGCATGCGCCCTATAGCGAAAAAAACCTCTTTAAAAAATTGCTGTTAACTACATTCACTCTCATATGCTATGGAATACAAAAACACATTTCTACCATTTAACTGTAATTTTGTACCTTTATCCATCCTTGTCCTATGTTCTCACCCCCCATTATTCCCATCCTCTAGCTACTAGCTGACCTACTAATTCTTTTTTTCTTTTTCTTTAGGATAGGACATATGTGCTTTCCACAAAGAGACACAGAGATACAGAGACAGAAAAAGTGAGAAAGCATCTTTCAGAAGGATGGGTATGCTGCATGTTGCTGGCATTGTTTTCAAGCTGCCAGATCTGGGACTGGAACTACAGTCAGCTGTGTGGGATTTCAGCCCCTTAATCACCATGAAAACTGCTGGCCCTTTAACCCACTATTAGTACTAGATACATTCTAGCCTCTACATAGAAGTAACACCTGTAATATGTGTCTTTGTGTGCCTAGCTTTGCAGTTGTGGAGGAAATAATTCTAAAATTTAAATACATTCACAAAAGACAATGAATGGCCAAGACAATCCTAAATAGACAAAAATAGAACAAAGAAAATTTGGAGGTGACTTTAAGTACACTACAAAGATATATGAACAAAAATAATATGGGAATGGCAAAAACTAAACAATGGAAACAGACAGCTTAATTTAACAGAAACAAAGAAATAGAAGTGATCACTTTTTACATTCAACTGATATTCTTTTTTAAAAGAGTTATTTTATTTAACTTTATTTATCATTATTATTTTTAATTTGTCCAGAGGGAGACAGAGAGAAAGAGAGAGAAAGTGTGAAAACAACCTGTCCGGTCTGGGACTCAAATCACTGTCTACCAAATGGAAGTCAGCTCGCAACCACAATGTCACCTGCCAGCCCCTGATTTTCACAATGACACAAAGAACATACACTGGAGAAGAACATTACTTCAATAAATGGTTCTGGAGATAGTGGATATCCATGTGAGAAAGAACAGATTACAATCTTAAACAGATTACAATCTCTTACAGAAAATAGGAAAAATGTCTGAGGTAGTGGTCTGAGCATAGATTTGTTGAAGAATATTTGAAAATCAGAGGCAACAAAAGCAGAAAGGGATAACTGATATTATAGAAAACGAAACTGATTCTGCACAGCAAATAATCAACAGGGTGAAGAAACATACCACAGGAGAGGATAAAGGTATTTGCAATCTATTCATTTAATGAAGGATTAATATTCAGAACATATAAAAAACTCAATAGGGACCAGCAGTTGGCATAATGGCTATGTCGCTGGACTCTCAAGTAGTCGATCATGGTTTGAGTCCTGGACACGGTGGCTTAAACTCACTCCGGGTGCATGTGTGTGGGTGCCCAAGACCCTGAGAGGAGATTGAAAGAGAAAGGATTGTGGTGTGGCCATACCCTGGGGGAATGATTTCTCGCTTTCTGTCTCTCGAGCACATGTGCCCTATAGGAAAAAAAAAACTCTTAAAAACAAAAATCTCAATAGACCCAACAGTAATAAGAAAAATATAGCCCTGATTATGAAATTAAATCAACATTTCTGAATGTCTTATGAAGAAGACATACAATATTCAAGTATGTGAAAAAAAATGCTCAATATCACTAATTACAAGAAACACATAAAATTAAAGCTGAAAAGTAATAATAAATGTGGGGCTGGATGATGATGACCTGATAAAACTCTACACACTGAAAGTTTAACTCACAATAGAAGGTTTAGAATTCACCTCTGGAAACCTCCCTGAGTGTGCTGGGCATACTTTTACCATAAATTTGGACTGGCTGAGGCTGGAGGTAGATAATGTGTTGAGACACTGTTGGAAGTGCCTGTTTCTCTGTCTATAGATCTCTTTATCTTGCTTTGTTTGTCTCTTTTACTTAAGAAAAGAGTTAATATTGAAAGAGGTTTTATTGTTTGTTTGTTTGTTTGTTTTTTTTGGGGGGCAGAGGGGTTGTCATAGGTTCAACAGAGACAGAAACAGAGAGAAGGAAACAGAAATCACCCCTAAAGGGGACTATCCATGCCACAATCCTTTCTCTTGTATTTTCTCCTCAGGGTTTTGAGCACACACACACACACACACACACACACACACACACACATGCCCAGCATCATTTTCAAGCCCCCAGTCTATGACTTGAACCATGGCCAGCCACGTAGGGGGCCAACACTTTATGATGTTACTTGTTGCATCTTTGAAACAATTTTATTTTCTTTTTTTTTGGAGAGGTTTTTGCTATTGGGTGCATGCGCTTGCCAGAAAGACAGAGAGAGAGAGACATAGAGACAGGAAGCGAGAAATCATCCCCTGGGGGGATGGCCATGCCTCAATCCCTTCTCCTCCATTCTCCTCTCGGGATCTTGAGCATGCATGCCTATGCGCCTGGTGTGAGATTAAGCCACTGGGTCTGGGACTCGAACCACAGTCAATGATGTGGGAGTCCAGCGACATAGCCATTACACTAACTGTTGGTCCTGAAAAAATATTTTTAAAAAATAAATAATGCTGGGCCAGCAGGTTGGGTGCTGAAGGTGCTGGATCCCACAAGGTCAACTGTGTAGTTCAAGTCCCTGACTGGATGGTTAAAAAAACATGCCAGACATGTGTTCATGTCTACCTAAAATCCTGTAGACAATGGCAGAGAAGGAATTGTTCTCTCTCTCTTTCTCTTCTCTCTGTTTCTCTCCAGTGGCAAGTGTATATGCTCTGTAGCAAAAACTAAAAATAAAATAAAACCTGACTAATTGCATTCGAAGTCAATAATTTGGAGTAATACCTGTTATCAAAGAATTACCAATAAGTTCCCTGAGTGTCCCTTGAGTATGAAACAATTCCTCCTCCTGCCATGGCTGTGGAGGAGTGGGATTCTGCTCTACTCAAAGATCAAGAAAGGCCTGGGAATCCTGGGAGGTCAGGGAGGCTTGGATGGAATGCCTGGGCTAGACATGATCCTTTAAGTGTTCCCATCATTGAGTAGGTATCACAGGTCCCTGAGTCTCCTTCGAAGGCTGGAGCATCCCTTGGGAGAAAAAGAAGTACTATAAAGGCTGGGCTGGACTATAGGACCAGCAGTTAGCGTAAAGGCTATGTCACTGGACTCCCACATAGTCAACCGCGGTTCACGTCCTGGACCAGGTGGCTTAAAACTCACGCTGGGCGCGTGTGCATGTGTGCCCAAGATCCTGAGAGGAGAATGGAGGAGAAGGGATTGTGGCGTTGCCATCCCCCCTGGGGGGTGATTTCTCGCTTTCTGTCTCTCTGTCTCTGTCTGGTGAGCGCACGCGCCCTATAGCGAAAACCTCTCAATAAATAAATAAATAAATTAATTAATTAATTAATTAAAAAAGGCTGGGCTGGCCTAGTCTCTTGGGTTTAGACATGGCTCCTGAGATACTCCCTTTTTCTTTCTTTTTCTCTTTTTTTTCCCTCTCTTTTTCTTTTTCTTTTTATTTACCTCTTGTGTACCATTTGGTTATTAATTATCTTAGGTCTTATGATGACATAATTTACAAATCTGTTTTGATGGTTCATCTCCTCTAATTTAATCCTAACAGCTTGGCAAAAAGCACACTACCAATCACACATATACAGTAATTTTACAGTTTTTATGTGGTTTTAAGGAGTTGTCTAAAGACAATCATGAAATAGAACTTAGTCTTACTTAGGAAATAAAGAATTCAGAGGCTAGCAGGTGGCATGGTAATTAAGGTGCTGGACTCCCACATGGTCGACCATGGTTTAAGTCACAGACCTGGTGGTTTGCTTTCTCACTCTTCCTCTCTCTTTGTCTCTCTCTGGTCAAATTAAAATAACAATAATAAATAAAGTTAAATAATTCTTTTAAAAATAATTCAAATGTAAAATTTAACTGCTACTAAATCTTATCACACTGACTTTCAAAAGCATCTGACCTTACCAATCATTTATAAAATATGTAAAATATTCTTTATTTGAGAGTATACACAGAGCACATTAAAATGTCTTTCAATGAGTAAAAGACAGTGCTTCAGATACAGGGAATTCTAATTTGATTGACATAGTTAAAACCAAAAACATAAAGTATACGTCACTACCTTATATTCAGCCCTTGACTTTAATGGGTCAATGAACACAATAAAACACAGATGAGTCTGCTTGGTTTTGAAAAGTGAAAGGATTTCCCTAGTATTTGTATATTCAAATAACCACGAACATGCAAACCTAAGTTAAAAATAAAACAATCTACAGTAGGTTTTCACATGGTGTTGACAATTTTTGTAGAAATTAAATTATAGCACACATAAAAACATTGAAACAATGGGGCTGGCAGGTGGTCTGGTGGTTGAGGTGCTGGACTTCCACATGACTGACCATGGTTTGAGTCCCAGACTTGGTGTCTTGGTTTCTCGCTTTTCTTTCTCACCCTCTGGTCAAATAAAAAATTAATAACAAATTAAATTAAATAAAAAAATTATTAAAAAGGTGAATCATTTTTGTTTTGACATAAATAAGGCAATGACAAACTATTACTCATTAGTAACTTTTTGAGATTAGCTATAAATTTTGTTCTTTCTGACTTCTTTTTTTATAAAGAAATTTTTGTCTTAGGATGTGTTTTCTTGCCAGAGAGAGAGAGAGAGAGAGACTGAGACAGTGCAATGGAAAGTGATAAATCATCCCCAGGTGGGATGCCCATACCACAATCCCTTTCTCCATTCTCCACCTGGGATCTTGAGCATGCACATACACACACACACACACCCAGAGGGAGTTTCAAGCCACCAGGCCTGGGTCTTCTTAACCACTGTGGACAATGTGGGAGTCCAGCATATAATTGCTACACCATCTGTTGGCCCCTTTGACTTCTTTTTTAATTTAATTTATTTTACATTTATTCACTGGACACCATCACAGTATACAAAATGTGATTTCTCATCCAGAATACACTGTACAGTGGCTAATGCCAGGAAAGATCATTCTTGATCCTGGGATGTACTTTCTGGGATTCTCTAAATACCTCATTAGTGTATACTCTTCCCATGTGATGGATGCCTTTTTTTTTTTTTTTTTTTTTTTTTTTTTTTTTTTTTTGAGAGGTTTTTGCTATAGGGCGCATGCGCTCGCCAGGCAGACAGATACAGAGAGACAGAAAGCGAGAAATCACCATCCAGGGGGGATGGCCATGCTGCAATCCCTTCTCCTCCATTCTCCTCTTGGGATCTTGGGCACGCATGCACACGCACCCAGTGTGAGTTTAAGCCACTGTGTCCAGGACTCAAACTGTGGTCAACAACATGGGAGTTCAGTGACATAGCCATTATGCCAACTGCTGGTCCCAATGCCTTTGTTCTTATTGGCATCTGTGTAAGAGAATCTGAGGGCCTGACCTGTCTTTTACTTAGAAAGATCATGGAGATTTGGGCCAGTCTTGTGCTTGCCTCCCTTTTCCATGGTGTGCCACTGAGCACACTTTTAAAGAAAAATATTCTAGCCTAGGACCAATAAGTGGCATGGTGGTTAAGGCACTGGACTCCCACATGGCTGACTGCAGTTCAAGTCTGAGACCCAGAAGTTTGAAAATTATGTTGCATACATGTGTGTCATTTGTCCAACATTTTAAAAGGAGAATGGAGGAGAAGGAATTGTGGTGTGTCCCTTCACCCTGGTGGGGGTGGGAAGACGGTTGATTTATCTACTTTCCCTCTTTCTGTCTCTGGTAAGAGCACATACCCTGTAGCAAAAAGGTAAAAAATATTGCTTTTTTAAACAACACCCATTTTTTAATATTATACATTTTTAATTTAGTTTTATTTTATTTTATACATTCAATCATCATACATCATTACAGCTTGTATAGTAAACTTACCCAACATGAATACACTTTACACGAGTTCAGTTGAAGACACTATACACATTATCATCAACAGATAATCATAAATTTCTGAGTCCCAAAAATATATTGCCTCTCTATTTTTCTCCTGAATTCCTTTCCTCACATTTCCCCCCTTCTCCCACCCTCTTACCACATGGTGTCCAGAATCCATGACCATTTTCCAGGATTGTACATCATCCATTTTTAATTCTTTGCTTTGTTCTTTTGTCCTACAAATGTTCCTACTCAGAAGTTGGTCATCCTGCTCTCTCCTGAAATATTTTCTTTTATTTTCATTCATAAAATTTTATTCTACTTATATAAACTTAATAAACAAGTTCTTAACATTTATGCTTGGATTGTTGATGAAAATTTTATAAGACATTAAACAAAAGTTAATTCCCTATTTTTACAGCACATGCATGTTAGGCAAGTATCAACAAAAAAATGACAAAAGTTAAAATGGTATAAAAGTGAAATACATGTTTTGTTTTACTGCTGTACTTGATATACATAAAATAATTGAAATCAAGTAATTCATTTTTACTGCATTTTTACTTTCACATTTCTTCTTAGGTTGCCAAAAACATTTAAATACAAATGAAATGATTGTAGCAAAAATAATGAAAGCAAACAGTACTTAATTTTACAAACAATAGATTGTGAACCATTTATGCCCTTATCTAGAGTCAATTGGGTCACAACTTTGCCTAAAGCAACACTTCTCAGTGTTAGTTAAAGGTGCACACATTGACGTTGAGTATTCCATAGACACACGTGGCTCAGCATGCAGTATTCATGGGATGTTTGTTTCTATCACATCCTTCTAAGTGCTCCAAACCCTAAAGTACCCACAACAAGTACACCTGTGACCAGAACAAATTATCCCTTTTAATCCCCACCAGGACAAACCAGTATGTAGGCAGTTGTCTTTGCTTATACATCAAAGCAGTTTTAAGGCTGGCCCTTGTGAAGCCAAAATGTACTAAGTGTACTCTGTCAAACATTTACAACTTGTATAAAAATTCTACATCCCCATATTGGCCACCTCAAGATGAAAACAGATAACTCCCTAAATGGTAACTGACTTTAATTCCTTAATATTAAGCCTAAAAACCACAGGATAATATAGAAATTAACATAGAAGTAAAATAAACCTGTCCTAAATTGTAAACAATAAGTTATTTGTGGGACAGCATAGATGACAAATGGTCTACTATGTAAATTTTAGAATGAGGTAGACAAAAGTTGGAAGGCTGATTAATTTATCCATTCTTCTACTTTAGCTTTGTCTCCTTGGGTATCCGGTGTTCACAAAATGTCAAATTGTGTCTTAGTAACTGCATTATTAGTGTGCTGTCTTTGTATGACTCTTCACTTAATATGTCAGGTTCAGCAATGGCTTGATCAAAAGCTGTCTTTGCAAGAGAGCAAGCTTTTTCTGGAGAGTTCAGAATCTCATAACAGAATACAGAGAAGTTAAGGGCCAGACCCAGTCTGATAGGATGTATAAAATATTCTTTTTGCTGATTTCAAAACTGTTTTGTTATGCTTGTGACTGATCCTCTATCCCTTTCTTATCATCCTCATCAGCAACCTCAGCCAAGTAACAGTAGTAGTTGCCTTTCACTTTCAAGTAGAAGATGTTACTCTCTTCTTAGTAAGCGTGGGGGATCGAGCACTTTTCCAAAAGAGACAGTGCATCATTGCAGGTATCTATTAGCAGGTATCTCTTAAGTATCAGTTTTCTCTGTGTATTCTTGAGCCATCTGACTTTAGGTGCTCACTGCTCACAACGGGATTATAGAAATGTGTTTTATAGATAAACCTTTGGTGTCTAAAGGCCACCACCCTATATAAACTAGGGAGGATGGTCACACCTCAATCCCTTCTCCATTCTCCTCTCAGGATTTTGGGCATACATGCACATATGCGTGGCAAAATTTTCAAGCTTCCAGGATCAGAACTCATACCATGGTCAACCATGTAGGAATCCGGTGCCTTAACCACCATGCCACTTGCTGGCCCCTCAGTAATATCTTTTAATGCACAGTAAAAAAAAGCTTCCTTTACATCCTCAAAAACGTGGCCATGAGATTTTGTAGTAGTTCAGGAATATTAGGTTCAAATCTGAACATAACAAGGACAAGTAAGAATTTATACCCAAAGAGCAAGATGAGAGTAATTGGATATAAAATGACTAGGTGGTGAGGTGTATATCATGCTGGGTAAAGTCTCTTCACAATCTAAATGATGTATAGCAATTTAATGTATGAGTAATAATTTTTAAAATTACTAAAAAAGACAATACAGGTAATAGAGATACTGGTCAAATGCGTTTATGTATATTATATACATGTGTGCAGGTAGGACTGAGAGAACTTTCAGGAGACTGATTACAGTTTTTTTATTAATTTATTTAACTTTATTAATTATTATTATTTCCAGTTTGATCAGAGAGAGAGAGAGAGAGAGAGAGAGAGAGAAAGTGAGAAAGCAAGCCACCAGGTCCAGGACTTGAACCACAGTCGGCCATGAGGGAGTCCAGTGCCTTTAACCACCATGCCACCTGCCACCCCCAGGAGCCTGATTACAGTTTAATGAAGCAGGGGACAACAGGTGGCATAGTGGTCAATCATTGTACTCCCATGTGGTCATCATTCAATTTACAGGCCCAGTGGCTTGAAACTTACTTTGCACTCTGGTGACTGGATTCAGTCTGATTTTAGCCCAGCCAGCAGGGAATCTTCAATTTTTCTGAGACTAGAAATGGGGGCATGGTGAACATTCACCAGACCACATAAAGCAAAACCACAGTAACTGCAATATGCAGAGCTCATTTCCTATCTACCTAGAATGGGGTCTAACTCCTACCTCACCTCACCATGGAGATTCAGGCAGCTGGATCCCACAAGACTGACTATGTGGGATTGAGACCTAAATTGAGTGGCTTGAAAAACATGCCAAGCAGGTGTGCCTGCATGTACAAAAATCCCAAGAGAAGAATGGAGGAGAAAGGATTGTGGCATGACCATTACCCTAAGTGCTGATTTCTCACTTTCTTTTTCTTTTCTCTCCCTCTCTGTTTCACCGTGGTGAGTGCACACATCCTGTAACAAGAACAAAAAAAGAAAAAGCCTAAGAACAAATTCAAATAAATTAGAGTTCTGATTGCATAAAAACTTTAGCTTAACATGCTTTATTAACTAACAAATCAGGGGACCAGCAGATAGTGTAGTGGTTACATCGCTGAATTTCCACATGACCAACTGCAGTTCAAATCCTGGACATGGTGGCTTTAAAATCATGCCAGGCATGTGTGGGCACATGCCATGAGATCCTAGGAGGAGAACGGAGAAGACGGGATTGTGGCTTAGTAATCCACCCTGGGGAGTGATTTCTCACTTTCTCGCCAATGATCACTTACACACTAAAGCAAAAAATTCCCCCAAAATTAGAATTTTGAATATTTAAATTAAGGTTGAGTATTAAGAAATTAAGACCAGAATAATTCCATAGAGAATGGAGAAATATTTAAAGACATACATAACACTAATTAAATATGAAACACAAAAGGAACTATTTTTAAAATCTCAAAACACAGTTTGAAGTAATATTCTTTTAAAAGCTGAAAATCTCCAAATGGAAAATAAACAATTATAAAGACCAGTTCACCGCAGAGAAAAATGTATTTGCAAATTGGTAAGAAGACATGGTGTAGTCAATAATTGACTAGAAGATCTGAATTTAATGTGTTATTGTCAACAAAAAAATATTTAAAAACACTTTTTCTCAGAGTTAATGTAATAGTGTATAAAACTATAGAAAAGTGACCAAAAAGTACCTGAAATTTGCCAAATGGTTAAGAAACTGCCAAGCCAGATGCTATTTATTTTTCCCTTTTCATTAAAAAATTTGTGATTTAATTTTATTTATTATTATTATTA
The DNA here is from genome assembly GCA_026018925.1 of Tupaia tana. Classification (NCBI taxonomy): domain Eukaryota; kingdom Metazoa; phylum Chordata; class Mammalia; order Scandentia; family Tupaiidae; genus Tupaia; species Tupaia tana. The sequence continues at coordinate 912,563 of JAKSZU010000024.1, read as the reverse complement.
TGTGTTTAATTAGCAACAGGGCAACACCTGTGCTCACCAGAGAGGGGTGTAAGAGTGAGAAAGCAAACCACTAGGTCTGAGATTGAACCATGAACAGCCATGTGAAAATCCAGCACCTTAGCTACCGTGCCACTGTTGGCCTTGCCAGAAACTATTTTAAGGTTCTAGAACATAGGGAAAATAAAAAATGCTTCAATCATGGTTTCTGGACCTACATAGGAACAAGATGACATGTGGGATACATCCAATTCTAAAAGGGTTATGAAGGTTAGTATAAGCATGGGGAATGTGACTCACTATTCATCGTAATAGTTCCAAAGGAGTGTGATACTAATGCTCTTATCATAGAAAATGTAGGAACCAGCAGATGGCATAATGGTTACGTGGTTGGACTCCCACCTACTTGACCACAGTTTGCTTCTGAACGTGGCAGCTTAAAACTCACTCTGGGCGCATGTGCGTGCATGCCCAAGATACCAAGAGGAGAATGGAGGAAAAGGGATTGCAGCATGGCCATTCCTCTTGGGAGTGATTTCTGGCTTTCTGTATCTCTGTCTGTCTTTATGGCAAGCGCATGCACCCTAAGGCTAAAACGTCCTGGGACCAGCAGATGGCATAATGGTTACATCATCGGACTCCCACATAGTCGACTGCTGTTTGAGTCCCAGCCCCTGTGGCTTAAGTTCACACTGGGCACATGTGCATGCATTCCCAAGATCCAGAGAGGAAAATTGAGGAGAAGGGATTGCAGTGCAGCCATTCCTTCTGGGGTGATTTCTCTCTTTTTGTCTCTCTGTCTCTCTCTTTCTTTATGGTGTGGACACACAGCCTATGAAAAAAACCTCTCAAAAACAAAACAAAACAAAACAAAACAAAACAAAACAAATCTCTGAAGGAAAAGAAAATGTGAAATATTTCAAGTGACATACATGTTAACTACTTAGTCCAATTGTTCCATATTACATTTAAAAATCCAAAAAACTACCTTGTGTTTTATAATTATTATACATATAATTCATATGTATATATTTTATAGTTATATACATATCTGTAATTTTCCTATATATAATTTTTAAAATGCATAAAAATGGTGAATGTGTGCACTCTTCATTCACATCCATAAAAATATTTGTTGTCTTGTCCATACATAATGATCCTCCTTTAAAATCTCCTCTATTCAGATGACACCATGATCATCCAGCTAAATGAGACCTCTTCTCATCACAAGGCCCTCAAAAGTGCTCTTCATTGTTTGGAAATGATTTGCTTAAATGGAGAGAAAATTTTTTCAAGGTATTCTAGAGCCCTGGGAACATCATTTGTAGGAGCTACATGTACCAGGGCAGCAGAATATCTGAATGGCAGTCTAGGCCTAAACTTTGTGCCTTGTGGCTTGGCTGAATTGTTTTCCCTCAATCACATGACTTGACTGAATTTCCTAATGCTGTCCTCTCTGTTTATGTATCTATTGAAGAACTACCAATATATATTGGCAGTGTGTGTGTGTGTGTGTGTGTGTGTGTGTCCCAAATCCTGAAAGAACAGAGAAGGAATTGCAATGTAGTCATCTGCCCTTGGGAATGACTTCTCATTTTCCCTCTCTCCCTGTCTCTCTATGCAGTGAATGCACACATGCTTTAACAAAAACCTATAAACAAATAAATAAACTAGGGTAGCAAGTGGCCTGGTGGTTAAGGCACAGAATCCCATATGGCTAATTGTGCAGTTCAAGTCCTGTACCCAACACCTTGAAAAATACACTGTGCATGTGTGTGTACATGATTAAAATCCTGAGAGGAGGGTGGAGGAGAACGGATTGCTGCATAGTTATCCTCCTTGGGGGGTGATTTCTCACTTTCCCTCTCACTGTCTCTCTTCAGAGAGTGCAGTGGCGTCATAGCAAAATACAAAATAAGTAAATAAATATGACAGCTACCTACTATTTCACCATTAATAAAGTTTTATAGGAGGGCTGGCAAGTAATGTGGTGGTTATAGGTGCTGAATTTCCACACTGAGTCCCAAACCTGGCTGCTTGCTTTTGCTTTCCATTTCTCTCTGTCTGATCAAATGTAAAAATAATAATAACAAATGAAATTGAATAAATAATTCTTTAAAATAAATTTAAAAATAAATAAATTGTTATAGGAAGCGATTAATCAAGTGTGAACTCTCCCGTTTATACTCTGCATTAGCTAACCCCTGACCTTCACAACTTGTAACTGTCGCTTTGTTTTCTGAGCCTAGAGATTTGCATGTTTAGTTTGGCATTTGAAGCTCTCTCTCAAGCCCAACTTTACTATCATTCACCCATTCCATCATTTCTGCAGTTACATTCTGAACACTGAATAAATAACCTTTCCTTTTAAGCAGTCTAATTGGCCCAGTTGAATCCACCTGTGGCTATCTCATGGGCGACCAGGGATTCAAAACTAGAAGATGAGAGAGTACTGTGGAGATCAGGACTAAGTACTTTGTGTCTATAGAACGAAGTCACTGACAGACACAGCATCAGAGAAGATAAAGGAATTTGCACATGGCAGGGCATACAACAGGAAAAAAAACAACAACAACAAAAACAAAAAACAAAGATGGATCTTAAACAAGATCACATCTCTTGCACCCCCTCCCAGTTGCCACTCCCAATCTTTACCCACATTTCACATGATCCCCTCATTTCACCACTCCAGTCTAACATTAACCCTGATTAATTAGGATGGCCATTTTGGCACCAGCAGGTGGCCTGGTGATTAAAAACACTATACCAGATATAGTGTGTGTGTGAAAGAGGAGGGTCTGAGGAAGGACATTTGGGGGAGGGACAGGGAGGAAAAGCATTAATGGCACAAAGAGGTGTGGATTATCTGTTGAAGATATTTTGTAGTTTTAACAGTACTAGGGAGAAATGTTCACCTGTTGAAATATCCATTTTGTAAGACAAATAATGTGATTGAATGTATGGAAGAAAATGAAATGAAAAAATAAAAGAAAAATAAAAAAGAGACTGAAAAAAAAAAGTAAAAAAAAAAAATAAAACAAAAACAAAATGAAACAAAACAAACACGGCTCCCACATGACTGAGTGTGGTTTGAGTCATGGACCAGGGCACTTGCTTTCTCACTTTCCCTCTTTTTCTCTCTCTCTGGTCAAATTGGAAAAAAAAAAATAATAAATAAAGTTAAATAAAATAATTATTAAAAATAAAAGGATGGGCAGTTCTCTGTTCAAAAAGAAACTCAGTGATAGAGACTCCAGCGGCTTGGGCTAGGCGCTGCTGCTGCTGCTGTCGCTGGGGCTGCCGCTAGCCAGGGGCGCGGGGACGGTCCGAGGCTGCCTGGCTGCCTTGCAGGCGGGTCCCATATCATGTCGCTGAGGCAGCGCCCGCCCTGCTGGCTGGCAGCCTTCCCTTCTGGAGCCCCAGAAGGTGGCCGGTCCCCAGCGGCTGTGCGGAGTGGAAGCGCCTCCCAGCCGCTCCACCGACTGGAGGGGGATGAGAAGGCGAAGGCGCCCCTAGATGGAGACACCTGGCGGCGAGGGCAGCAGCAGGGGCACCCGAAAGCCCCCAGTCTCCCGGGAGCTACCGCCATTAGTGTCCCGCCAAGCCTGATGGCAGCGGCGCCCCCAAAGACTTGGCGGAAGGAGCGGCGGCCCCGGGGCCCTGCCTGGCAAGCGCGGGCTGCGAGAGCCACCGGCCGCTCTCCCGCCTGCTCTGCTCCGGCCGGGGCTGGGCGACGCGCTCCTCCACATCCTGCCCTTCCCTTTTTGGATCTGGGACCTGGGCGCCCTGGTGGGCCGGGGCGCGTTGCCATCTGGGTGCTGCTCATGCTCCTGGGCCGGGCACCAAGGATATCAGCCGCTGGCCACCGCCCGCGACGCCCGTGGTCAAGTGGGAGGGTTCTACAGCTCCGAGTCCAGGATGCCCTCTCCCATGCCATGCCCGCAGCAACATCCCCATCTCCATGATCCTCCTCACCTTTGGGCGCTGGCAGTATCCTCTTATACACGGACTGATTCTATTTTTTTTTTTTTTTTGGAGAGGTTTTCGCTATAGGGCGGTGCGCTCGCCAGAAAGACAGAGACAGAGCGACCGAAAGTGAGAAATCACCCCCCAGGGGGATGGCCACGCTGCAATCCCTTCTCCTCCATCTCCTCTCGGGATCTTGGGCACGCACGCACACGCACCCGGAGTGAGTTTAAGCCACCGGGTCCAGGACTTGAACCACGGTCGACTATGTGGGAGTCCAGCGACATAGCCATTACGCCAACTGCTAGTCCCATATTCTAGATATTATTGCTGGACTCCTATACACCCTTTTCATCTTAACTGTCTTCTATCCATTTGTCTTCATTGACAACTTCAACCAAACTCACAAATATGCTCCATTATTCATCACTGGGCTTCATTTAGCTTTGAGGATCTTTTCTTTCACTCTTGACACCTGGAGCACATCCAGAGGAGACACTGCCGAGATTCTAGAAAGTGATGCTGGAATTGCATGTGCAGCTCATGTTTCTTACAACATTTGTCTAATATCAGATCCTTCTCTAGATACCTTACCTTTAGCTATGTCCCCCCATTAGTGTGACTCTGATTGGAAAAGCCATATTGCAAGTTCTCATAGGGATAGGGGTTGTACTCATAGTCAGAGATATAATGAAAAAGATCACCATTCCTTTAGCCTGTAAAATCTTCAAAATATCATGTGATGATATTCGAAAGCAAGACAACACGTGGAAGTTGAACTTCCTTATCAGTATATAACCTATGGAACGGTTGGTTTTTCCATCACCTGCTTCGTTCCTTATATATTTTTCTTTATTGGTATCTCTTGATGGAAAGTTTTTTTTTTAATTAAAGAAAGGTGTCAATTACTGATATATAAAAATATATTCTAGTAAAAGCCAGATCAGAGTTAGGCTTTTGCAGGAATTTAACTTAAATAATTTTTTAAGTAAGTTCATAAGACTCAGTGCATTTTATCATTGCACATTCAAATATTTTAGGTGAACAGAACTTTTTCAGTATTGAGAAAAGGATAAGTATCCATTTAGAATGTTCATGTAATATTTGAAGAATTTTCTGCTGTTATTGATTCAGGTTATATATAACATGTATCAAGGTATATAATATGTAATTTTATATCTAATATATGTTATACATAAAATAATATGCCTAAGTATTTTTAACAATGGGGATGTATTATAAAATCAATAATAATATGCAAACAGTTGTGCCTGTGTATTTGGACTTAATACAGGTATGTCATTATTAACAAATATATTTAACATATATTTACTATGGGAGTCATTTCCTAATTGAATTGCCTAACCACTAGAGCAGAATTCCTATGCTACCACATGTTGATTTACTGCCTCTTTTTACACGGTCATCACCTTTCCTGTTATCCATCATGGTGGACATGAGGGGATTATTCTTTTGGAGAGGTTTTGACTATAAGGTCCGTGTGTTTGCCAGGAAGACAGAGAGAGACAGAGAGACAGAAAGCAAGAAATCACCCCCCACGGAAGACTGCCATGCTGCAATCCCTTCTCCTCCAATGTCCTCTTGGGATCATGGGCATGTATGCACACGCGTCTGGCATGAGTTTAAGCCACGGGGTCCAGGACTCAAACTGTGGTCGACTACATGGAAGTCCAGTGACATAGCCATTACGCTAACTGCTTACCACAGGGGGTTGTTTTTAAGGACCAAATTTTCAGAAAAATTTATTTTTGATTTTTTTATTTGTCTTTTTTCTCCTAAGTTTTATACACCGTATTGAATGTACTTTATTTGCAACTGTTCTGAAGATCATTTTAATAATTCAGGTACTGAATTTTATTGTTTGCTAATTGTGCCTTTTTGTTGCTGAATTAAGAAATACCATGTATGATGTGATATAAAATAAAATGTTAACTTTATATTAAGTTACATATACTCAGGCCATTTTAAAAATATAGGAATAGAAGTGAACACCCTTAACTCTTTAGCCATTATTGAGGAAGAAATGTGGAATGGGTTAAACTTTCTCACCAATTTATTGAAAAGCTAAGTATTTCCATTTTTGCAGGTATTTTTCTGTGCATTGTAAGTTATAGGAACAAGATTTTTTTTTGTACATTGTCTTGACTGTTTATACTGCTGGTAGATATTTCTAATGAGTGGAAATCTATTTCCACTAGTAGTTAAAATTTATAGATGGGACAATACACATGTAAACAAACCATTTTCTGAATTATTTGGAAAAGATTAGATTTAGCATCTTAACTTTTTGTTTTTGCTTTTTATTTTTGGAGAGGTTTTTGCTATAGGGTGCATGCACTCGCCAGACAGACAGAGAGACGGATTGATAGAAAGCAAGAAATCACCCCCCCAGAGGAGATGGCCACGCCGCAATCCCTTCTCCTCCATTCTCCTCTTGGGATCTTGGGCACGCATGCACACATGCCCGGGGTGAGTTTAAGCCACCGGGTCTGGGACTCGAACCGTGGTCGACTACATGGGAGTCCAGCGACATAGCCATTATGCCTACTGCTGGTCCCAGCATCTTAACTTTTAATACCCATTTATGAGCTACTTAAGGTAAATTCTATAATCTAAAAATAAGAATTTTCAGTTCTTTTATTTTTTTCAACTTATTTTCATAGTGGAAAATTTGGGTATAATATTAAACGATTCTTTTGTCTGTCTGTGCCTTTATATTTTGAAGTGTGATTGTAATTAGGTTAACATTAAGTTAAGTCATGTTTGAAGGTTTTTCATAAAGGAGAAAATTACCCTTCCATATAAATGAACATCAGGTATGGGGTTACTGATAGTAGTACTATATATATATATATATATATATATATATATATATATACACACATATATATATATAGAGAGAGAGAGAGAGAGGAACAAGATTTTTTTTTGTACATTGTCTTGACTGTTTATACTGCTGGTAGATATTTCTAATGAGTGAAAATCTATTTCCACTAGTAGTTAAAATTTATAGATGGGACAATGCACATGTAAACAAACCATTTTCTGAATTATTTGGATAATATTATTCTGAATTATTATGTGTGTGTGTATATATATATATATATATATATATATATACACACACACACACACACACATACATACATGTATGATTATACAGAAGTATCACTTAAGATGTTTCTATATTTTGGGTAGCATAACAATTTGAGCTTATATTTTTATAATTTAGGGTCATGGCAATTTTTTATCAAATGGATTCTGATAATTTTAAGTCAAGCAACTAAATTTGGGCCCTTTACCTACTAGAAACCAAGGCAATTAGGAATATATTGGTACTTTGGAAAATGTGAAAAGAGCTTTTTCTTTCTAAGTATATGTTTAATGAATTTAATTTTAGGTTTCCACAGTTTGAATTTTTGCTATTCTATTAATTTTTATGTCTAGCTTAAAATGTATTTGAAAGTATTTTATTTCTTTGTGTTTTATTATTTTGTGTCCTATGACAGTTCTACACTAAATGTATTTTAAAATAAAAGCCAAATTTAAGATTAAAAAAAAAAAAAAAACCTCAGTGATAGCAAATTGTATATGAAATCCCTCCTAGCCTGGTTTGTGGACAAAATCAAGGAAGAATCAGGTACATCTCTCACACACAGACCTACACCCAAATAATTAAAGATTTGTTATATTAAACATGGGAGCTTTGGAGAAATAATTATCAGACACTTGAAGTGTAAATAGACTTGGAAGTACACCTACCCTATGAGCCTGGTATCTTATCTCATATATACAATAGAACAGTTTTCCAACTGTAATACCCATTGAACATTCAAAAATCAGCTTAGGGGGTGGGGATAATCATATTTTAATGACTCCAAGAGAATTACCATATGAATAATTTGTTTCTGTCCACAGAGCATTGGGATGTGCAGGTCCAGGGTGAGGAAAAGAGGTGACCTGGACTTTGCTTCCTGTTATTGCTTTGTCAAAAGGTGGGATTTGCATTCAGGTGTACAAACATGATTCAAGAAGCTCTGAATTTGGGTTGATCCAGTCCAAGATGGGCATGGGTTGGTTTGTTATATTCTTATCAGAGAGAAAGAAGAGGACATCCAGTCATAGTAAAATTGTAGGAGTCTTTATTATCAGCATCTTTATTATCAGCAACTGCAGGAACACTCATGTCTCTCAAAGACTCCACAGCTCTGCATGTAGGGAGAATAGTGCTTGTAAAGGCAAAAACCACATTTGGGTTGACTAGGCAGGAGCAGTAACTGTTGAGGAGGGGGTGGAAAAGAAAGGGAGAAGAAATTCCTATGCAAAAGCAGTTACAGAAGCCAGATCAAGCAGGTTAATAATTTCTTTTTTAAAATTAAATGTATTTCTTTTTGTATATACATTCAATCGCATTGTTTAGCTTACAATGTGAGCATTTCAATATGTGAACATTTCTCCTCAGTCCCGTTGATCAAAATATCTTCAACCGGGAACCGGCAGTTAGTGTAATGGCTATGTCGCTGGACTCCCACGTAGTCGACCGCGGTTTGCGTCTCGGACCCGGTGACTTAAAACTCACGCTGGGCGCATGTGCGAGTGTGCCCAGGATCCCGAGAGGAGAATGGAGAAGGGATTGCGGCATGACCATCCCCTCTGGGGGGGTGATTTCTCGCTTTCTGTCTCTCTGTCTCTGTCTGTCTGGTGAGTGCATGTGCCCTATAGCAAAAACCTCTCCAAAAAAAAAAAAAATCTTCAACCGATAACACCACACTTCCCCCTCCTGTCAATGCTCTACCTCCATATCCCTTCTCCAAATGTCCTTCGTTAGGCCCCACTCCTCCACATACACCTCATCTGACATTCACACCCATCTCTTGTGTTTATACAACTGTTAGTCAATCAGTTTCAGTCATAGAGTGCAGACATTCGGTATATGTTAAGTGGGGACATACAATATCTCTCCTTCATGGCCTGGCTTGCCTCACTCAGCAGTAAATCTTCCATATTTTTCCACTTTCTGTCAAAAGCCAGGGTTTTGTTGGTTTTTATGGCTGAGTAGTATTCCATAGAGTATATGTGCCACAGTTTTTCAATCCATTCCTCCATATGGGGGCATTTGGGTTGGTTCCATGACTTAGCAATCATGAATAGTGCTGCAATAAACATCGATGTGCAAACACTTTTCCAAGCAGGTTAATAATTTCTTAGGGCACTTTTCTGTCCCTTGCCTAAACATAATGGAATCTTAATGGTTTTCATGGCTCAAGGCAAGGGGGTTATTGCTAAGGAACATCTTAAATCAAGGAGTTTCCAGTTATTTAGCAAAGGCAGTAGGAATGTTAATCACTCTGCTTAGGCAAAAAGGAGGAAGCAAGTTTCCAATATAGAGAATTCAAAATGGAGGTTCTCATGTTTCAGGTTGAGGATCTAGTGGGTATGATGGCAATGAGTTCAGCTTCCAGCTCAGCTACAGAATCTTGATGAGACTGTCCACTCTCTCTGCTCCTACTCAATATAGTACTAGAAGTCCTAGCTAATGCAATCATACAAGAATAAAATGAAAGGCATTCCTACAGGGAAAGAAGAGTTAAAATTACCTCTGTTGGCAGATGACGTGATTGTATACATAGAAGACACAATAGTATCCAAAAAGAAACTGTTCGAAGTTATGAATGCTTACAGTAAAGTGGCTGAATACAAAATTAACTTACAAAGATTTATAGCATTTTTATATACAGACAACAAGCAGAGACAGAACTAAAGAACGTAATTCCATTTACCATAGCCAAAGAAAGTATAAGATACCTAAGAATAAAACTAACCAAGGAAGTTAAGGACCTCTTTAAGGAAAACTATGAAAATATTTAAAGGAAATCAAAAAAGACACAAAAAAGAAGAAAGACATCCCATCTCCCAGGATTGGAAGAATTAATATAATCAAAATGGCAATCCTACCCAAATTAATCTACATATTTAATGCAATCCCTGTAAAATTATAAGAGACAGTCTTCACAGATCTAGAAAAGACAATCATAGAATTTGTCTGAAATCATAAAAGATCATGTACTGCCAAAGCTATCCTACACAAGAAGAGTAGAGTGGATGACATCTCTATTACTGACCTCCAAATAAATTACAAAGAAGTGATAATAAAAACAGAATGGTATTGGCACAAAAATAGACATGAAGACCAATGGGGCAGAGTAGAGACCCTAGAAATAAACCCCAAAATTTCCACCCAACTGATCTTTGAAAAAGGGTATCAATCAATCCAGTGGGAAAAGAAAAACTTCTTTAGCAAATAGTGCTGGAAAAACTGGGTATCCACCTGCACAAAGATGAATCTGAACCCCTGTCTGTCACCATTTAAAAAAATCAACTCAAAATGTATCAAAGATCTAAACCTAAGACCACAAACTATAAAACACTGTGGAAAACACTGGGAAAACTCTGGAAGACATTGGGGTAGGCAAAGACTTCTTAAGCAAGACCCCAAAGCACAGGCAATAATCTCCAAAATAGATGGGTTGGATTACATCAGATTAAAAAGTTACAGCACAACAAAGGACACAGTAACTGGTGTGAATGAACAACTCTCAGAATGGGAGATAATTTTTGTTAACTATGTCTCAGATAAGGGACTGATAACCCGTATAAAAGGGAACTCAAGCAACTAACCTGGAAGAAGATGATTAACCCAATTAAAATATGGGAAAATGAGCTGAACAAACAACTCTCTAAGGAAGACATATGAACAGCCAGAATGAAAAAAATGCTCAATATTCCTCATCATAAGGGAGGTGCAGATCAAAACCACAATAAGATACCACCTAACCCCAGTCACAATGGCAAAGACTAAAGCAACAAAAAAGTGATAAGTTTTGCTGGAGATGTGGTGAAGGGGAACTCTCCTAAATTGTTGGTGGAAATATAAATTGATCCAGCCACTGTGGAGAACAATATGGAGATTCCTCAAAGACCTTCAAATAGAACTACCATATGATCCATCAATTGCACTCCTGGGTATCTACCCAAAGAACAAGAGACTACTCTGACAGAAAAGACAAAACTATATTTATTGCATAATTACATCAGTACTCATGATTGCTAAGCCATGGAACCAACCCAAATGTCCACAATCAGATAAATGTAAATGGATTGAAAAAGTGTGGCACATATACTCCATGGAATACTATTCAGTCATTAAAAAAAAAAAAAAAGACTCTGGTATTTGATAGAAAGTGGATGAACATGGAAAATTTATTGCAGAGTGAAGCAAGTCAGGCTATGAAACAGAAACTTGTATGTCTCCACTTACCATATACTGATTATCTACACTCTATGGTAGAGACTGAAAATCTGGAGGCCATAAAATTATTCAATAAAAGTACTGAAAATTGCTATGAGCACTGGGGACAAAGTGGAAGGAGATTTGGAGAGGGGAAGAGTGCAGGAATGAAAATTTGTAAAAAAAACATGAAGAAGACATTTGTGGGGCACCGATATGGTTTGTTGCCTGTTGGTAATGTCATGTGTAATAGTCTCAACTCACCTGCTCTGTGGCGTATATCATGTTGGGTAAAATCTCTTTACAAACTAAATGATTTATGATTGAATGTATAAATAATAATAAATTTTAAAAAAGAATAGGAAAATAGTCATCAGGACTCTGTGTTAAAAGTTGATCTGTGACAGGACCTGCAAAGGTTACTTTACTCAACTCTCATATAGTGAACCATGTCCCAGACCCATTGGCTTAAACTCATGCAGAGTGTGTGTGTGTGTGTGTGTGTGTGTGTGTGTCCAAAAATCCTGAGAGAAGAATGGGGGAGAAGGGGTTGCAATGTGACCATCCCCCCTGCAGGGGGTGATTTTTTTTTTTTTTTAATTTTCCATCTCTCTGTCTCTTTCTGTTTTTCTGTGTCCTGGGTGAGCATACTCAAACTATAGCAAAAGTCTCTCTAAAACAAATAAAAATTTATCTATGGCTTCATCCAATTTGACTAGTTAGTGCTTTTCTTAGAGAATGATTTGTGCTATATTATGTGTGTGCTCACTGGAGAGACAGAGACTCACAGCAAGAAATCACCTCCCAAAGAGAATGATCATCCCACAATCCCTTCTCCTTAATTTTCCTGGGGTTTTGGACACCCATGCACACTCATGAGGAAGGAATTTCAAGCAACATGGTCAGAGACTTGAACCGTGGTTAGCAATGTGTGAGTCTAGCAACTTAATTACAATGGCACTCATTGATCAAAGTTTTGTGGGTATTAACATTAAAAAATACAAATATTAATAGTAGTTTTGTGATACAAACACTTTAGACCTCTCTTGGTTACAAAATTACAAAGCTTGTTGTCGCAGGATGGGATGATCCCAAAAGCTTTATTTGGCCATTATAAAATCATAAAGGCTGGGGGGAGAAAAAGAGGCAAAATATGCTTTTCCCAAATTGTTTTTCACCAAAACGAAGGGTGACAGGTGCAGAGACCCAGGGCAAAGAGACCCCCAGAGTTCCTGGATGAGACTTAAGTGAAACAGTAAAAAGCCAGGAAAGTCAGAACTGCTCTGATTAGGCATGAGTCTCAGCACCATGGTTCCAGTAGAAATGGCTTTTTTAATGCTTCTAGATATGGCTTTGTTTGTCATGCCAGTCTGGTACATGTTTGAACAGGTTGAAGGCAGATGGTGGAAGTGAGAATCCCCTGTGCCCTTCACAGAGTTGCCTCTCCCAACAGAGAGCTGAGCCTGCAGACACAATCCAGTTCCATCTCCTTCTCAGCTCCCACACATAGGGCTTTTTACATGTGTTGGGACAGGTCAGACATGTCATTGCCTTTGATTAGTGTCTTGCTACTTCTGCAGCCTTTACAAACGGCATGTGAGATAATAAATATTAACTGTGATACATACGTGAAGGCAAGTGTCTACAAGGATGGGGACCTGGTACTGGCTGGCATTTTTCCTCTTTATAGAGTGGCAGAACAAGATATACTTACACAAAATTACCTGATAAGGCCAACTCAAGAAGTGAGAGATGACTGGTAGTTGTTGGTTATATGTATCTGACAATGTGATTATAACTGTGTAATAACGTAGTTTGCAATATATACATGTGTGTGTGATTAATCTCACGTGAGAATAATCACATATGCACAGAAATGGAGAAGTGCAGAATTGTGAACTCAGGATGTTCTGCCTTGTCATCCTCTTATCTTTCTTTTTCTTATTTTCAATGTTTCTCCATTTCTTTCAAGAGAGAAGAGAGAAATTAATATAGTTTGTTGTCCACTTTGTTAGCACTATCCTTATATTCAGTCTTTAGGAGGTTCACAATGAGTAAAAGTATTTGTACCTTGGCCCTTTTGCAACCAAGACCTATATAGTGAGGCCCACATGCATATTGAGACACTGACCTTCTGACATAAAGTTAATGTTAGCATTGAGATGCTGACTCTCGGTGTTCACCACTGACTAAGGGATTGTAGAAATGTGCTTTATAGAGAAGCCATGGGTATGTAAAGGCCACCACAATATATTAACCAGGAAGGATGGCCACTCTTCAATCCAATATCCATTCTGCTATCAGCATCATTTTCAAGTTTCCAGGCCTGGTACTAATAATATGGTCAGCCATGTGGAAATCCGGAGCTTTAAACACCATGCCACCCATTTGTCCTTTCATATGTTTTTAAGTCTCAAAAAATATATATGGAAAATGTGACTGAGATTTTGCAGTAGTTCAGGAATATTAGCTTCAAGTCTGAATATAGTGAGGACAAGTAAGAATTTAAACCCAAAGAGCAAGTTGGGAGTAATTGGATAGAAATTACTAAACGGTAACATTTCAGGTAATGGAGATTCTGGCCAAATTCACTTGTGTGAATTAATTATATACAAGTGTGTAGATAGGACTGGACAAACTCTCTGAAGTCTGATTAAAGTTTTATCAAGGGGCAAGCAGGTGACCTACCTTTTAAGGAACTCTACTCCCACCTGGTTGAGGTTTGAGTTGCAGACCCAGCAGCTTGAAAGTTACTCTGTGCTACACACAGTGACGGGTTTCAGTCTGATTTTAACCCAGCAACAGGAAGTCATAAATTCCTCTGGCACTTGTAATGGGTACATAGTGAACATTTACCAGACACAGAAATAAAAACCACAGTAGCTCAATTATGCAGAGTCCATCCCTTATCTACCTAGAGTGGAGTCAAATTCCTAACTCAGCATGGAGGTTAAGGCACTTGGTTCCCATATGGCTATGTGGTTTGAGTACTGAATAAAGTTGCCTTTATTTACACAGTGACGGGTTTCAGTCTGATTTTAGACCAGCAACAGGAAGTCATAGAAACATGCCAGGTGGAAGCTTGCCTGCTGATGCAATCATCCCAAGTGCAAAATAAAAAAGAAGGGATTGTGGAATGACCATCTTCCAGAGGGTGATTTCTCACTTTGTTTTCCTCACTACCTCCCTCTCTCTGTGTGTTTCTCTATGGTGAGTACACACTCTATAAACAACAAAAAAAGTAACAGTAAAATATAACAACTCAGAAAAAGTAGAATTCTGCTTGCATGAAAATATTTAGTATACCATCCTTTATTAAAATGTCAGAGGACCAGCAGATGACACAGCAGTTATGTAGCTGGAATCTCACATGACTGACTTTGGTGTGGCCCTCCCCCCCAGAAGGTGATTTCTCACTTTCCCTCTCACTATGTCAATTTTCTTTTCTGGCAAGTGTATGTGCATTTATGCAAAAGCCTCTCTGAAAAAGAAAAAAGAAAGAAAGAAAACTTTTGAATGTTTAAATCAAAGCCTGCTGTTTCTCACATGGCTGACTATGTGGTTTGAGTACTGAATAAAGTGGCCTGAAATACATGCCGGGTTGATGTGTGCCTGCCTATTCATCATCCCAAATGCAGAATTAAAAGAAAAAGACCTGTGGCATGACAATTTTCTAGGGAGGTTATTTCTCACTTTTTTTCTCTCTCTCTGTCTCTCTCTCTCTCTGGTGAGTGCACATAGTGTGTAACCAAAAAAAAAAAAAAATCAAAAAAACAAAAAACAAAAAACAAAACAAAGAAAAAACAAAAACAAAAGAAGAAACAAACAAATGACAGAAGAACCAATGCTGAAAAAGTAGAATTCTTATTGCATAAACACCTCTAGTCTCACATGCTTTTTTAAAAAATCAGGGGACAAGCAGATGGTTTAGTACTTATGTCACTGGTCTCCCACATGACCAACTGCTTCTTTTTTTCTTTCCAACTGATCTTTGAGTCCTGGAACTGGTGGCTTGAAAATTACACCTGGACATGTGTGCATGCATTCCCAGCATCCCAGGAAGAGAAGAGAGGATAGGGGATTGCCAGATGGCCATGCCTTTTGGGGATAATTTCTCACTTTCCCTCTCACTGTGTGTCTCTCTTTCTTCAGCAAGCCAATGCACCCTAAGGAGAAACCTCTCAGAAAAAAATAAAAAATTCTTAATGTTTATGTTAAAGTCAAAATTTAAGAGACTAAGACCAGAATAATTCCAGAGAATGGACACAGAATTAAAGATATTACAGAATAATTTGGTAAGAAAAAAAAATTGAACAATTTTTAAAATCTCAAAAAATAGTTTTAGCTAATATTAATTTAAAAGTTAAGAACTTCCAAGTGGAAAATGAACAATTGAAAGAACAATTAACTACAGAGAAAAATGTTTTCACAACTCGGTAGAAACACTTGATGTAGTCAATAAGTGAATAGAATAACTGAATTAAATATATAATTTTTAACAAAAACATACTTAACACTTTTTTCAAACTGTTGATGTAGAAGTGTACAAAACTATAGAAAAACCATCAAAAACTACCTGGAATGTGCCAAATGGTTGAAAAACAGGCAAGCCAGATGCTATTTTTAAAATTATTCATTTAATGTTATTTGATTTTTTTTTTTTTTTTTTTTTTTGAATTTGGTATAGGGCATGTGTACTCACGAGAGAGAGAAAGAGAGAGAGAGAAAGCAAGTTGCCTGGGCCGGGACTTGAACTGTGGTCAGCTTATAAGTCTAGGGCCTTAAACCACCATGCCAATTGCTAGCACCCCAGATGTTATATAAAATTTCCCGAACATAGGTAAAATAAGAAATGCTTCAATTGTAGTTTCTGGACCTACATAGAAACAAGAAGACATGTGGAACACATCCGAGAAGGGTTATAAAGGTGAGTGTAATCATGAGGAATGTAACTCAGCATTGAGTACTAGTCTTTCCAATAATGCCAAGGGAGCATCATACTAATGTTATCCTCACAGAAAATATGAAATATTTAAGGTGATATACATATTAACTACCATAGTCCAATTGTTACACGTTATATTTAAAAATTCTAAAACTACTTAGTATTATATATATATATATATATATGTATATATATATATATATATATATATAATTTAAAATAATATAATAAAAATAATGTATATAGCCAAGTTACAATGGGTGTGTTATATAGTCAAGTTACAATGGGTGTGTGCATATATATACACACACACCCATTGTAACTTGCCTATATATACATTTTTTAAATGTATAAAAAATGGTGAATGTATGCACTCTTTATTCACAGCCTGTAAAAAAAGTTGTCTTCTCTATATATTAATGATCCTCCTTTAAAATCACCTCTGTTCAGGTGGCAGCGTCATCATCCAGCTAAACAAAACCTCGTCTCCCTCAAAAGGCCCTGGAAACCTCTCTTCATTGTTTGGACACACTTTTCTTAAGTAGAGAGAAAAACATTTCAAGGTTTCTAGAGCCCTGTGAATATTACTCACACCAGCTCCATGTACCAGTGCAGGAGAATATCTGAATGGCAGCCTAGACCTAAACCTTTATGTCTTGTGGCTTGGCTGAAGAATTTACCCTGATTTATATGAATTTATTGTATTTTCTAACACTGTCCCCTATGTTTAGGTACTAATGGAAGAACTACCAATATGCACTGGCCTTTCTCTTTGCCATTGAGGAGATCAATAAGAGCCCCCATTTGCTCTCTAACCTTTTCCTGGGTTATGATCTCTACAATGCATTTTCCAGTAACAGAAGAACTTTACAAAATGCTGTGATTTTGCTCTCTGGAGGGAATCAGACCCTGACAAACTACTACTGCCAGACACAGAAACAACCTGTTGCTATCATTGCAGGAAACATGCCCACATTTTCAGCCCAAATTGGAGCTCATTTGGAACTCTCTAAAAGCCCACAGGTAAGTGGGTTGCCAGGATGAGGAATGAGAGTTAAATAGCTTTCAATGTCGTTTTCTCACATATGAGCAAAGAAAAAGTGAAAGCTGGGATTACATACATCTTGCAACCCTCAAAACTTCTATTGGTTGTTTGTGCACAATTTTCTGGAACACAGAACAACAACAACAACAAAACAGGTAATTTCCTGATTCATGGGATTATTAACAGTACAAAGAAGAGAGAAAAAGAAAAAGAGCAGAGGTGGGCCAGATTCAGCCATGTGGCTGAGTCCCATGTGGCTGATTGCATGGTTCCAATGTTGATCCTGATGGCTTAAATAACACACTGGGCTTGTGTGTTTGCATGTCCCAAATCCCACCAATGGGAACCAATGGGAAATTTAGGAGAAGAAATATTAATATGCCCATCCCCTATGAGTTACTTGTCACTTTCCTCTGTCTCTCTGTGGCAGGCACACACAATACAATTTGCCCTCTAACAAATTAAAAATAACAAGAGAAGTGGAATCTGTTAAGTTTCACCCGAACACCTGTCCATATCCATTACATTCAATTGCCAATGATGAGAACACTGATGGCCAATTTAAAGATGTCCTAAAAAGTATGAACTGAGGGAACCAGCAGTTAGCGTAATGGCTATGTCGCTGGACTCCCACGTAGTCGACCGCGGTTCGCGTCTCGGACCCGGTGGCTTACAACTCATGCCGGGCGCGTGTGCGTACGTGCCCAAGATCCCGAGAGGAGAATGGAGGAGAAGGGATTGCGGCGTGACCATCCCCCCTGGGGGGTGATTTCTTGCTTTCTGTCTCTATGTCTCTCTCTGTCTGTCTGGCGAGCGCACGCGCCCTATAGCAAAAAACCTCTCAAAAAAAAAAAAGTATGAACTGAGTGAACATTTACCTTTTCTGGAGAGAGAAAAATAACAGGGGACACTTATTGGACAATTTGACACAAAGATATAGAAAGTTTTGCATTCATTACAACATTGAACAAAGAAAGGATATTCCAGCACTGGAGATCCTCCAAGTTGGCTATGGCTCAGTTACAGTAGCTGAGGTTTACCAGCTCCCTCTGGCCATCCTCACACCCATGCAGGTGGATCTCTTGAAAGCACTTCCAGTTACTCTCCACATAACAGCTCTCCACCTCAGAGATTCTTCCAGGGAAACTGTCTAATAAAAGTTTCAGGAGACATTACTGGCAAACACATTAGCTTAAGGAGAATCATGCTCTTGGAAAGTTACATTTAAAAAATGTCAGAGAGGCTAAGTTATGTTTTAACATACAGGTTATTCTGCGGTGATAAAACACAGTATCATAACATCAACACAATAATTTTTCTCAGAGTTGACATTTTTAACCTTGACTGCTAGGAAAGGAAGCCTCTGATCTTTATGTCACATGAACTAAAGATAGCAGAATCATCATATTGTTGCATCATTTTTATAAATTTATGCATTCCTCAGTGTATACAGTAGACAATAAAACAATTATTAAACCTTATACTTTTTCTTCTATGCTTTGGTCTGGAAGTGATATTATTTGGACTAGTCACATGTTCTTTATTGAAACAAATGGGTCTGAAAAACAGTCTTCTACTGCTCTTAATTACAGCATGCATTTTCTTCACTCAATATTCCATTCTATGATCTTATCAGGTAAAGATTTATCTTCTACCTGTTTAAGTTGAACAATCCAAAATTCAAGTAAGGTTAGAATCAGATTATTTCTTTTTTATTCAGGTCACATATGGTCCTTTTGACCCCATCTTAAGTGATAAAGACCAATTTCCATCAGTTTATCAGATGGCCACCAAGGACAGTTCTCTGACTCATGGAATCATCTGCTTGCTGCTGCATTTTGGCTGGACATGGGTTGCACTCTATGTATCTGATGATATGCAAGGGGAGCAGTTCCTTCAGGATGTAAAGGCAAAGATGATAGAAAAGGATATCTGTGTGGCCTTTACAGAAAAGCTTCCTGCCATAAAAGGTGTCTTTTTAGATCATGATGTCCTTGTTGTGAAGAGGATCAAAGTTTCATCTGCAAATGTGTATATAATACATGGTGATGAAGGCAGTGTCTGCACCCTTGTACTAGAAAAAGAATTTTATTTAATTTTAGGAAAGGTATGGATCATGAGAAATACCCACCTCTCAGTGTGGAAAACTATTTTGACTTATATGAGGGGCATACCATACTTTTTCCATGGAAGCCTCTTATTTTCATACCAGAAAAGGAACATTTCTGGTTTTAAGCAATTTCTCAAGACAGTGAACCCTTCCCAATACCCAGATTTTCACTTCAGTAAACTCTGGCTTCACTTTTTTGGATGCTCACTTGCTGGATCACTATGTGGCAAACTTGGGGACTGCCCTCCAAATTCTTCCCTAGAGTTTCTACCATCTGATTTGAGCATGATGATCATATCTGACCCCAGTTATTTTATCTATTATGCTGTGCATGTGGTGGCCCAAGTTCTTTATAAGATGCTTCTGCATAAAATAGAAATGGGATCTCCAGGAGATGCAGACCAGCCTATTCTCCCCTGGCAGGTAAACACCCTTCACAAACACCTGATAACTTTTAGAGTTTTTTAAAGTTTTTTTTTTTTTTTTTTTCATAGAACATGTACACTCATCAGAGAGAGACAGATATATGATCCCTAGAGAGTAATGGCCACACCAGAATCCCTTCTACTCCATTCTCCTCCTGTGATTTGGGCAAGCATGCACAAATGACTAGCAAGTTTTCAAGCTTCTAGTTCTGGGACTCACACCATGGTCAGTCATCAGAGAAAGACAAAATGTGATAAATTACCACCTGGGGGGGGGGTTGGTGGTGCTGCAGTCCCTTTTTCTCCATTCTGTTCTTGGGATTTGGGGCATGCACATACACATGCCCTGCATGATTTTCAAGCCATGGGGTCCAGAACTTGAATAACAGTAGGTCATATGGAAACCCAGCCACCCTAATCACTAACACCTGGTGAGTTATTTATTTATTTTATTTCTACAGAGAGTTTTGCTATTGAGTATGTTCCCTCACCAGTGAGACAGAGAAACAGAAAGTGAGAAATTACCACCCAGAGGGGATGGCCAAACCAGAATCCCTTCTTTTTTATTTTCCTCTTGGCATTTTCAGCATGCACACACACATGACCATCATGAGGTTTAAGCAGCCAGGTCCAGGACTCAAACTGTGTTCAATTATGTGAAATCCAGCGCTGTAACCATTATGCCATCTGCTAGTCCCTGGTGAGGTATCTTTAAAAAAAAAAAAAACCAAAAAACAAAAAACACACAATCTGGGGACCAGTGGATGGTGTAATAGTTATGTTGCTGGGCTCCAAACTTGTCAACCACGGTTTGCATTTCAGACCTGATGACTAAAACTGATGCTTGCAAGTGTGGATGCGTTCCTAAGGTCCCAAGAGGAGAATGGAGGAGAAGGGATTTTGGTGTGGCCATCCCCCCCAGGAGTGGTTATTTCTTGCTTTTTGTCTCTCTGTCTCCTCTGTATTTCTGGTGAACACACACGCCCTATAACAAAAACCTCTCTTAAAAATAAAACACACAACCTATTTTTTCTTCTTAAAATAACAAGATTAGACAAAAAGTTTTTTTTTAAATTTTCACCCAAATTATATGGATAATTATTATTTCTACTTAGAAAGTACTGCCACTAGAGACTTAGATTTTAAAATATTTGTCCTGGCCCCATGGCCTGGTCATTGATGTAGCCAGATCTCACATGGCCAATCTTGTAGCTCAAATCCTGGCCCAGATGTTGAGAAACTACCAAAAATGTGTGTCCCTAAACACATATTTGTCAGTGAAGGACAAGGAATTGCAGTATGACCATTCTTCATGAAAGTTGCTTTCTTTCTCTGTCTCTCTGACTTGCATCCTCTGACAAATTTTTAAAAATTAATTAAATTAGTAAAAATAATGCACAGTGAAATACAAAAAGTGTCCAAGAAAAGATATTTGACACAACATAGATCAAACTGGTCAAATCTATGTGTGTTTTTTAGGAATGCATTCAACATTAGAGAATATTAACATAATAACCACATTCACTTTATCTCTAGAGATACAGATGCTGTGGCCTAATGCCTTCATGCAATACTCATGGTGAAGACAAAAATTAGTTCTACATACTATCCATGACTCATGGAAAGAACTTTTTTTTAGAAGTAACTGTACTAATACTATCTGCAAACATCGTGGAGGAAGGAACAGTTACCTAATTTTAAACAATGAAACTACTTTTGAAACCTATAGTCTCAGGGTTTTCTAGTTGGTTTATAAATAAGTTTATATTTTAAATAAACACTAAATCATGGAGCCAGCAGCTGGTAAGGTTAAGCATGGTTAAGGGTCTGGACTCCCACATGGTCAACTGTGGTTCAAGTCCTGGACTGGTAGTTTACTTTCTTACTTCACCTCTCTCTTGCTCTCTTTCTCTCTTGGTGACTGTATGTGCCCCATGCAAACTTAAAAATAATGCTTAATAAAATAAAATGAGTAATTTAAAAAATAAACACTAAATTTATAAATTTTATATAAAAATATTAAAAGGGGACAAACACATTAGATGAATTTGTTGAACAAAACAAGTAAATACAATATATGTACATAAAAATAAACAGCAGAAAGTTTAGTTTCTATCTTATTTCCACTTGTATTAACAATAACATTTGAATTGCACTTTGAACAAGTCTGACATTGACTCTTCAAAAAGCAAATTTTAAAGTTAAGAGGATAACATGGTTTATTAAAAATCTCTTTAATGAGGCCAGCAAATAGTTTGGTGGTTAAGTCACTGGACTCTTGATTATGGTTCCAGTCCCAGACATGGCAGTTTGCCTTCTTACTCTCTTGCTCTCTTTCATGAGCACACATGCCCTTTAGAAAATTTAAAGTAATGATTAAAAAAAGAGTAAATAAATAATTCTCTTTAAAAATCTATTTTGTGGGTTGAACCCATGGCCTAGTGATTAAGGTAGCTAGATTTCACATAGCTCCAGTCCCAGACCTGAAAGCTTAAGAAACATTCCAGGCATGTGTGTATGCATGCAGTCCCAAAAACTAAAAAGGAGGGAGAAATGGAGAAGGGATTGCAGCCTGTCCATTTCCCATGAGAGATGCTTTCTCCTCGTCTTTTCTATTTCTTTGATTGTCTCTTTAAGGACACATTTCCACTAGGAAAAACAAAAAGCAAAAATACCTGTTTGAATTTAGAAGTTTTAATTTTATATTTTGCCACAAATTGTTTATTGCATTGTCATATGACAATCACACTCTTATCAAAAGATGTCTAAAATAAAGATAAAAAAACACATTTGTTCCCTTTTCAAAAGTTTTATTGATACTATTTAGACTAATAGTATCCCAAAACTGCACATATTTGATGTACATATTTGGATAACTTGGAGAAATGCAAACCTTTATAATACCATTACCACTGTCTAGAATATAAACCTATTCATCTATATAATGCCTTTTAAAATTTTTTCTACAAGGGGCAGGCAGGTGGTGTGGTGGTAAGGGCACTGGATTCCCACATGACTGACCGTGGTTAGAATCTTGGACTTTTCAGCTTGCTTTCTCCCTTTCTCTCTCTCTGTCTCTTTCTGGTCAATATAAAGTATTAATAAATAAAATAAAATACTTCTGTAAAAAATTATTTATTAGGTAAGGCATGTGCATTTTCCAGAAAAAGAAGTAAGAAATCACATCCCCCATAAAAAAATGGTCATAATGTAATCATGACCGTTGGGATTCATGTTTAATGGAATTCCTGCCATTTGGAATTTTGTGCATGCACACATATGTGCTGGTTTTTAAAATAATGATAATTGTACTTTATTATTATTTTAAAAATTTGATCAGAGCGAACGAGAAAGTCAGAAAGCAAGCTATTAGGTGTAGGATTTGAACCACAATCTGCCATGTCGGAGTGCAGCACCTTATCACCATTACCACGTTTGGCCCCACCCAGTGTGTTTTGTAAGCTACAGGTACAGAACTCAAGTTGCCAGGTTGGCCATATGTGATTTAGCCACCTTAACTACTTCACTGTCTCACCCCATGTTGTGCCCTTCATGAATGACCAAGATTAGCCTCTAATTTGTTCCAACCAGATTTTATTAGTTTGGATTTTATGAGAGTCTGAGTACAAATCACACTCTGAAAAACATACCAGAATTTTTCTGATGAGTGACAACCACTCCTCCATAGTCTTTTTTTATTTTAAGAGTTTATCTTACATAAGCCCTGAGCTGCTGACCACTCAAACCAGACTGAGCCCCTACAGAAAAGTGAACATGTAAATAGAGATGTTAAAATAGAAGAATTACTTTATAGATATGGACTGTCCACTCTACATTAAATGCAGTCCTAATTTGCAAACACTGCCTTTAATCTAGCTTCATCCATTTCTGAGAAAAAGCCAACTGACAAACAACATTGGGTACAGTGTGCCCCTGGATGAAGAAAGAAATATGATACGTTATGATATCCACAACCTCGTGAGATTTCCTAATCAAAGTTGGCTGTTTGTTAAAGTAGGAGACTTTATCTACAGAAATTCCCATGATCAAGGTTTGGTTATCAGAGAAGAGATGATAAACAGGTCTGTTAGTTTCAAAGAGGTACAATGTCATTTCTATATAAAATACATGCAGAGGTGGGGGTCAGCAGATTGCATAGTACTTACATCACTGGAATCCCACATGACTGTGGTTCAAGACCTGGACCTGGTGACTTTAAACTCATGCCAGGTGTTATGTCATTCTTCAGGGGGAGTGCTTTCTCGCTTTTTATTTCATCATCTGTCTGTCTTTCTCTCTCTGATGAGTACACACACACACACAAATCAAAATATATATGAATTATCTGAATAGTCTTTAAATAAAATTGAGAGTCTTTTACCATTTAAAAACCTACATTTAAATGGTTTTGGATGAAGTAATTGCATAAGAGGAGAAAATGACACGAAGGGTACTTTTAGTAATGTATGAGATAAAGTGAACAGGAACCTTGGAACTATTTCATAAATAATACATAAAGGGGACCTGCAGGTGGTGAGGTGATTAAAGCACTGGAGTCCCACATGACCAATCACTGTTTGAGTCCCAAAAACGATGGCTTCTTTTCTCACTTCTACTTTCTCCCTCTCTCTCTGTCTCTTTATGGTTAAATTATAAACAAATAATAAATAAAATTAAATATTTAAAAAATTAAAATATAATAAAACATAAAGAAGAAAGCTAAGTATACTAGTTCTTTTTTTTCTCTTTAAATTTATTTATTTTTTACATTAA
The DNA here is from genome assembly GCA_026018925.1 of Tupaia tana. NCBI lineage: Eukaryota > Metazoa > Chordata > Mammalia > Scandentia > Tupaiidae > Tupaia > Tupaia tana. Next base: position 887,993 of record JAKSZU010000024.1, on the reverse strand, counting down.
TTCACTATACATCGCTACAGAATACAAATGAATTTTCCATCCAAAATACACTGTATATTGGCTCAATCAAGCACATCAACATGCACGTATTCAGCAAATAATTTTCCAATTCTTATGTCTTGTATACTATGTTTTTCGTTTTGCCAGCCTTGATTCCTTATCCCTCACCCTCTGCCATGTCCCACCCTCCTCCCACATTGTCTCTCGCATCCATGGTTGCTTTCTATGCCTTCCCCACCCCCATTTAATTGATTTGCTAATGAACTTAATTAGTCTAAATATATCCAATAGCTAGCACAGCTGATATATACCTATACATGAACCCAAGTCTGACTTTAGGCATAAACCCCAGTGAGTAGAATGAACATATTATAAAGTAGTACCCAGCTGGGGCTATATAGCTTACTGCAGTCATCAAATATGCATTTTTTAAAAAATTGATACAAACAGTTTTACCGTTTTTTTATTTCTCCTGCAACTTTTTTTTTTTTTTTGGGAGAAGTTTTTCGCTATAGGGCGCGTGCACTCGCCAGACAGACAGAGAGAGACATAGAGACAGAAAGCAAGAAATCACCCCCCAGGGGGGATGGTCACGCCGCAATCCCTTCTCCTCCATTCTCCTCTCGGGATCTTGGGCACGCACGCACACGCGCCTGGAGTGAGTTGTAAGCCACCGGGTCTGAGACGCGAACCACAGTCGACTACGTGGGAGTCCAGCAACATAGCCATTACGCTAACTGCTGGTTCCCTCTCCTGCAACTTTTTTTTTTAATTACTTAACATTCATTCCCTGAGCATCATCACAATGTACTAAATGTGGTTTCCCATCTAGAATAAACTACATAGTGGCTTAATCAAGCATGTTATCATCAATAATATTCCATTTCTACTTTCATACATATGTATATGTATATATATGTTTTTTACCCCATGTTTGACCCTCTGCCCTTTCCCACTCTCTTATTACACTATCTCTGCTATATACAGTTGTCTTCCATTCCTTTTCCCCCCACATTTTGTTGACCACACAATATCATAAGTAATCTAACTACTTTCAGCAGGTAATTTCAAGAAGAGTAGTTTTGAACTGGTAATAATATTTCCTTGAAAATTAAAGCTTAGAAACAGGTTAGTATTCTGATCAAATAGTAGGTACATGCACCTATCAACAGCTCAAGACAGGACAAAAATCCTTTAAAACCAGAAAACAAAGCTTAGGAGAAAAGCAGCAATAATTCAGTCAAGTCACAGAATGTTGTTTCATCGGTTCAGTCTCATGTACTTAATCTTTCTTCTGTTAAGGTTCGATCTTCCAGATTGAATTCTGGGATATAATATTCATCTCTAAACATTGTCCCTACAATTAAGTTGCCCATTTTCTTAGTTTTTGAACTCTTATTTCTGTGTGTCTGCATTTAATTTTACTGACATAGCACTCCCTTAAGAACTTCTTGGAGATCTGGTCTGGTGCTGGTAAATTCTTTCAGGTTTTGTTTATCTGGGAAAGTTCGTGTCTTTTCTTCCCAAATGAATGATAACCTTGCTGGGTACAGAATTCTCAGTTGAAATTGCTTTTCCCTTAATATTTTGAATATATTTTCCCATTCTCTCCTTGCTCGCATTGTCTCCAATGAGAGGTCTGCCGTTAGTCTGATGGGATACCCCTTGTAGGTAACTTGCCTTTTTTCTCTAGCCAGTCTTAGTATATTGTCTTTGTCTGTGGTTTTGGTCAATCTGGCTATAATGTGTCTTGGAGAAGATCTTCTTGGGTTGATTCTATTTGGAGTCCTCTGTATTTCTTGGGACTGAATCTTTGAGTGCCTCTCCAGGTTTGGAAAGTTTTCTTGCAGGATTTCATGGAAGAGATTATCAATGCCCTTATGAGTCTCTTCACCCTCTGGGATGCCTATTATCTGGATGTTTGGACGTTTAATTGTATCTAGTACTTCTCGCATATTATTCTCAAATTTTTGGGCCATTTTCTCAGTCTTTATGGTGGATTTTTCTAGGCCAGCCATTTTCTCTTCTACATTAGAGATTCTATTTTCTGTATGATCTAGTCAGCTTTTAATACTTTCAAGGGAGATTTTGACTTCTTGTATTATAGCCTTCATCTCTAACCGTTCCATCTGATTCTTTTGTAAAGTGTGAAACTCGTCTTTTAGATCTTGCATGAATTTCCTTACCTCCTGGAACTCTTCAACTCTTCTCCTTCCTCTTCAGCAGTTCCTTGTCTCTCTTCTCTTCCATCTCTGTTAGCTTTGCCTTTATGAATGTTCTGAATTCTTTATCAAACATTTCCATGATTTCCATTGAACTGTGTGTGGATGAAGAGGAGCTATCCGTTTCCCTTGGAGGAGAGGCATTTTCCTGCTTCTCCATATTTCTTGTGGTCCTGCAGCGATTTCTAGTCATCTGGTGGATGGTTGGTTTCTTCCCAAACTTGGAAGTTCAATCTGAGGGTCGGGGAGTGTGCAGAAATGGAAACAGAGAGAGGGAAACAATACCAACAACAGCAAAAAAACAGACAAGAAACAGAGAAAAAGAAGAGAAAAACTTTTCAATAAATCTAAAAAAGAAAAATTAATATTCAAAAAATTTCAATAAAAATCAATAATTAGAAAACCGCACGGTGCGCTTGCGCGCAAGTGCACCGCGCAGAATGGCTAGATTGCAGGAGCCATGGAACAGACTGTCTCTTGAAGAAGGGCTGTTCTGGGAGGAGCAGAGGGGATTATTAACAAAATAAAGGCCTAGGAGGGAGGGGCCAAAGGGCCCTGTAAAACGTCTCACCTTAAAAAATTCTAAAAAGCAAAAATTTTAAAAAAGACAGAGAGAGAGAGAGGACAGAGACAGAGGTAGAGAGAGACAAAGATTGATTCAGAGACAGGAGACTTGTAAGGGGTTTTCCTACCAAGCGGGTTTTGTAGGCCAGAGGCCCAGTTAGGAGTGGGACATCTTCCTTTCTCCCAGAATGGCTAGATCGCAGGAGCCATGGAGCAGACTGTCTCTTGAAGAAGGGCTGTTCTGGGCACTAGTTCTTAATTAGAAATCTAGGTAAGGGGGCCAGCAGGTTGTTTAGTGGTTAAAGTTCTGGATTCTCACATGACTGACTGCAGTTCAAGTCCTGGAATCAGAATCCTGAATCATGTCAGGGAAATGTGCATGGAAGCCAAAAATTCTAAGGAGAATTGAAAGGGGATTGTAGTGTAGCAATGCCCCCCAGGGGTGATTTTTCTTTTTCTCTGCCTTTCCCTCTCTCTCTGGCAAGTGCATGCACCCTATAGCCAAAATCTCTGTCTAAATAAATACAACCCTAAGTGATATCTAAAAGATAAACAGTGATGAACAATTTTAGTTTTCTCTGAAGTGGAAAGAAATAATGACATGTAGTCAAACCAACTCATAACATACATGATTATGACTAATGATTCTCTTTTCTGCTCTGACTCCTGAATCTGTGTGTAGTCACAGCTGTGTTCCTGGATTCCAAAAAGTTCCCCAAGGAAGACCTGTTTGCTGCTTTATTTTTGCTTCATGCCCAGAGTCAGATATTTCAAATCAAACAAGTATGAAATATATAACTACACTATCAGTCCCTACTATTGCTCAATAAAAATGAAACTATTATTATTAGAAAAAAAATAGGGAGCAGCAGGTGGCATGGTGGTTAAGGCATTGTCCCACGTGGCCAACCTCAGTTCAATTTCCAGCCCAGCAACTTGAAAGTAACGCCAGGTGCATGTACATGCATGCTGAAAATTCTCAAAGAAGAAGAGTCTGTGGCATGGCCATACCCCTGAAGGATGATTTCTCACTTACTTTTTGTCTTTCTGTCTCTCTGATGAGCACATGTGCTTTATAGCAAAAATACCCTTTAAAAATAAATTAATAAATGAAACATATAGCACCACAGTTCTTAATTCATGCAATTATTGTTTTGCTATATTTATTTTCTAAATAATCTCCTACCCTGTTTTATGTAAGCTGTTTCCTGTCTATGCTCATTCTATTAGGCTAAACTGTGAAATTATTTCCAATGAACACCCTTGAGGTTAGGTGCTGGGTAAGACACTGTCAATTTTGGATTTCATACTGGACCACACTACTCATAAATAGAAGGATGTTAATTACCACGAATAGCCTTAAAGTTTTAATCTGACTTTGAGACCCAGATTATAAGCACAAAGGAATTCCAGATAAACTATTTTAAAAATATTTTATAACTTTTTCAGCCATACTCAAACACCTGTGCAATTAAGTACAAAGAACTGACTAATATCAGAATACCACACTTTGAAATTTATTTCAGGAAGAAAAATAATCATCATTTACAAACTGAGTACTTGACATCCTAATAAATTTCACAATTGAGCATATCAAAATATGCTCTGGGGATCAGCAGTTAGCGTAATAGCTATGTCGCTGGACTCCCACGTAGTAGACTGTGGTTTGCAGACCAGAACTGGTGGCTTAAAACTCATGCCGGGCACATGTGCATGTGTGCCGAAGATCCCAAGAGGAGAATGGAGGAGAAGGGATTGTGGCATGGCCATCCCCACTGGGGGTTGATTTCTTGCTTTCTGTCTCTCTGTCTTTCTCTGTCTGGCGAGCGCACATGCCCTATAGCAAAAACCTCTCCCCCCCAAAAAATATGCTCTCATACAAAATATAAAATCAAGCAATTACCATAATAAAATACTGTATTGTCAAATATGAAATATGGAAAGTTATAAAAAATCATGCTTCCATTTTTCTGATATATAAGGAAAATATGGTTTGAATTCTTCCATAAGTATTATGTAATTGGAGACATTTTAACAGAAAACATTTGAATTTCATCATTAGTGAAAGTAAATATATGTTCAGGTAAGAATATGCCAAGAAAAAATTTTACTTATCTTGGGGGACTAACAATTAGCATAATGGCTATGTCATTGGACTCCCACGTAGTTGACCATGGTTCAAGTCCCGGACCCAGTGGCTTAAACTCATGCCAGGCACGTGTGCATGTGTGCCCAAGATCCCAAGAGGAGAATGGAGGAGAAGGGATTGCAGCATGGCCATGTCCCCGGGGGGTGATTTCTCACTTTATGTCTCTCTGTCTCTGTCTGTCTGGCGAGTGCACACACCCTATAACAAAAACCTCTACCAAAAAAAATTTACTTATCTTTTATGAAGGAATTGCAAAACCAAATAAGTATGCAAAACAAGACATAAAAATAGAAGTACAGGGATAGCCCATGGCATGGAAGTTAAGGTGGCTGAATCCCACATGACCTAAATTGTACCTTGAGTCCCTAATCATATGATTTGGAAAACACACAAAGAGTTTGTGTGTTGTCCAAAATCTTGATAAGAAAAAAAAATGGTGCAGAAGGTATTGTGGCATGACCGTTTTATGAGGTGGTGTTGTCTCACTTTCTCACTCTCTCTGTCTCTCTAGTGAATGCATGTGCCCTCTGGCAATAGGAGTCAGTAAGTGGCATGTTTGCTTAGAAGCTGAATTCCCACATGACCAACTGTAGTACAAGTCCCAGATCTGGTGGCTCATTTTCTCACTTTCCTTCTCTCTCTGTCTCTGTCTCTATCTGATAAGCACACATGCCTTACAAGTTTTAAAAATAATAGTGAATAAAATTAAATAAATTATTTTTTTTTTAAAAAGAAAAACAAAGTAAGAAATAGTTTTTGATTCAGAAGAAGACATTCATGTGTTTGTAGGTACCAATCTTGGCTCTGAGGCAGAAGCCAGAAGTATCTTATGACTCTAGAAATAGGAGTAGGTAGTGTAAGAAAAAAAAGTACACAAAACAGAGTAGGAAGAGAAAGAGAAAGGGAAAGCAAGGAAGCAAGTCACCAGGTTCAAGACTCAAAATGTAGTCAGCCATGTGGGAGTCTCTCATCTTCACCATCATACCACCTGCAGGCCTCCACTCTAATTCATTGAGAATATATTGGGTTTCTGGAAAAGTCATGACATAGTTTTCATTTATTTCTATGCAAAAATGCAGCATGACTTTTCTGACAACCCAATACTATTGCCCCAGTATTACCAAAAATAAGTAAATAAATGAATAAAAACTTTAGAAATGAAGAACAACCCTAACTATTTTTGTAAAAAAGAAAAAAATAATTGAAACATGGACATGGCTGTTATTTTCCATAAGCTCTGTGAATATTTCCTGGTACATAACAGTAGAAGTTAGTAGTTGCTACAGAGACATTATAATGTATAAAGGCAAAAATATTATTAGCTACATAGACAAATTAACAAACCATTCCTTCAGATGTATATAAATAGGTACTTCAAAAATAACACTCCATTCTTCTATCATATAGCTAAAATACAAATTTCTCAAAAATTCATATATATGAGCAAATTCTATTCAAGATTCAAATGTTTTATATTTACACTGTTTTCAATATTTATATACAAGTGTTTATGATATTTACAGAAAAATCAAAATGTATAATTAAGAAAGTCTATACACAAAGTGACATGTTATATACAAGAAAAAATCCATAGAAATTAGGTTAGAGGAAAAGTTAAGATATTCCAGGAGAACAAGTTAAAGTGATTTTTGTCTAAATAGAAATAAGAAAAGTATTCATTACTATTGTGACAAAGAATAAGCCATGGAAATATAAGGTTTATCAAAGAGAAAACTCAGGAGAGGGAAGAGAAGAGATCTGGAATAAATTCTCATTTTTGGTAACATCATTGAGAGCCACAAAATGGATCATCGAAGATCCTCATGTGCTTAAGGCCCAGATTCAAATTGCTTTGTATTATCTGCAGTTGAAAGAATTCTTCCAGAGACATGAGCAATGGCTCTTAATTTGGTGTATCTTGGCATTACCTCAGGGGCTTAATCTGTGCAAAATTACACAAAAGTAACCATTAGCTACAATATGACAATCAGTGAAATTGAATTGATGGACCTTTGTTTTTTCACCAGATGCAAAGCAGTGTATCCAGTGCCCAGCTCAGGAGTATCCAAACAGTGAAAAAACTCACTGCCTTCCCAGGCCTGTGGCATTCCTGGCTTTTGAAGATGTTTTAGGAACAGCCATGGTCTGCATGACTCTGTGCTTCTTTTTCGTCACAGTCATAATTTTGGGGGTCTTTGTGAAGAACCGAGACACTCCTATTGTTAAGGCCAACAACCAGGCTCTCAGCTTTATTCTTCTCATCTCCTTCCTGCCATGTTTCCTCTGCTCTTTTCTCTTCATTGGCCATCCTAACACAGTCACCTGTGTCCTCCAGCAAACCACAATTGGCCTTGTGTTTACTGTAGTTGTTTCCACTGTTCTAGCCAAAACCATTACTGTGATTCTGGCATTCAATGCCATGAAACCTGGAAGGACAATGAGATGCTTGCTGCTCTCAGGGGCTTCTAACTCTGTCATTCCCATTTGCTCTATGATCCAAATGATTATCTGTGGAATCTGGTTGGGAACCTCTCCCCTTTTCATTGACATAGACTCACACTCTGAGCCTAGAAACCTCCTCATTGTGTGCAACATGGGCTCAGTCACTGCCTTCTACTGTGTCCTGGGATACCTGGGCTTCTTGGCTGTAGGGAGTTTCACTGTGGCTTTCCTGGCCAGGAACCTGTGTGACACATTCAATGAAGCCAAGTTTCTCACATTCAGCATGCTGGTGTTCTTCAGTGTCTGGATTACATTTGTCCCTGTCTATCACAGCACCAAGGGGAAATTCATGGTGACTGTGGAGGTCTTCTTCATCTTGGCCTCCAGTGCAGGGCTCCTAGCCTGCATCTTTGTGCCCAAGTGCTACATTATTCTGATAAGGCCTAATTAGAACTCCTGGAAATCTTTAAAAGACAGAAGGTATTCCAAATAAAACAGGCATTCTAAGGTTTCATCTCTTAAACCTATATCACAATTTTAGGGTTTTGAACCAAAAATGCACCCTGATTTTATATCCTCATGTGATAAAATAACTGAAAAATGACTGGCTTTTTAAATTCATTTTTTAAAACAGTCACTGTATATATAAATCTTAAGCAGGTATTAAACCTGCAACTATGAATGGTATCTTAGATTAATGAGCATTTTTACATTATGTGTATTGATTCATTGCTGAATTTTTATAATTATTATTCATTGTGTTTTTCTAGATTTTTACTTTTCTTTAGTCAGAAATAATGTCTTTATTTCCATTTATGATTTATTGATTTGTATCTTCTCTCTTTTTTAAGATCTATCTAATGGTCAGTAAATTTATTGATGTTAGAAAAAAAACTAGCTAGTGATTACACTGGTTTTCTGCATGGTTTTTAATATCTGATTTATATTCAGTCTAATCTGTTTTTTTTTTTTTTTTTTTTTTTTTGGAGAGGTTTTTCGCTATAGGGCGCGTGCGCTCGCCAGACGGAGAGAGACATAGAGACAGAAAGCGAGAAATCACCCCCCAGGGGGGATGGTCACGCCGCAATCCCTTCTCCTCCATTCTCCTCTCGGGATCTTGGGCACGCACGCACACGCGCCCGGCGTGAGTTGTAAGCCACCGGGTCCGAGACGCGAACCGCGGTCGACTACGTGGGAGTCCAGCGACATAGCCATTACGCTAACTGCTGGTTCCCTCTAATCTGTTTTTGTAAGATAGACTTCTTCCTATACAGCACATGCACTCAGAGGAGATACAGAGAGACAGAGAGACAGAAAGTGAGTATTCACTCCTTAGGAGAAATAATCATGCTTATGATTTCATCTCCTCCATACTCCTCTAGAAAATTTGGACATAAATGCACATGCTCCTGGTTTGAGGTTTAAGACACTGGGTCAGGGACTCAAACCATGGTGACTTTCTGGGAGTCAGGTGACAGTACCATTATGCCACCTGATGGTCCCTCATTCCAATCTTAATATTTTTGTTTCTGTTAGCTGGAATTTCTGCTTTCTGGAGTGTCTTGATGTGTTAAATCATGTTAATCTAATGTCTCTCTTTTTCTTTATTTTTCCACTCCAGAAGTTTTACTATACCCTTTTCATAATTTAAATTTATAAACTTGGTAAACATTTTACCTAAATGTGTAGAAACTGCCTAGAGATACAAACCAGACTATAATAATGATATGAAGAGGACAAACAAAGGATACTCATTGAAACGAAGTTATTGTAGATTGCAGCACTTTAAATTGGTCATCTATATTCTTAAAAATTTGTGGGTCAATAGGTGGCAAAGTGGTTAGGCACTGGACTCCCACATAGTCAACCATGGTTTGAATCCTGGACACAGCATCTTGAAACTCATGCTGGTTGTATGTGCATGTGTGCCCATAATCTTGAAAGGAGAATGAATGAGGAGGAATAGCAGTGTGGTTTTGCCCCACAAAAGGGTGATTTCTCCCTTTCTGTCTATCTCTCTCTCTCTTTGTTGCTCTGGTGACTGCACTCACCCTATAGAAGATGTGTCTCTCTGGACCAGCAGTTGGCATAATGACTGTCGCTGGTCTCCCATGTAGTCGACCATGGTTTGAGTCCCAGACCCAGTGGCTTAAACTCACACCAGGTGTGTGTGCATGTGTGCCCAAGATCCCAGGAGGAGAACAGAGTAGAAGGGATTTCAGTGTGGCCATTCCCCGGGGGTTGATTTCTCGCCTTCTGTCTCTCTGCCTGTCGTTGTCTTTCTGGCCAGTGCATGTGCCTGATGGCAAAAATATCTCAAAAAATTAAAGATAACTTAAAAAATAGTTATATAGTGGGCCCAGCATGCAGTGAAGTGAACTCCCACATGTCCAGCCATGGTTCAAGTCCTGAACGTGGCTGCTTGAAAATTCACTCCAGGCACGTGTGTGTGCATGCCCAAACTACCAGGAGTAGAATGGAAGAGAAAGGATTGCAACATAGCCAAAACCCCTGGAGGGTGCTTTCTCACTTTCTCTCTCACAGTCCCTCTCTGCCAAGTACACATTTCTTCTGGCAAAAACCTTTTAGAAAATAAAAAAGAGTTGTATAGCTGCAAAAAGACATACTGCTGCTTAACTGTTGAGCAGTTTTAAGAGGAAATGATACATTTAATAAATTACATTTGAGTAGTAAATTGTACACTTATTTAATTTAAATGTAATTATTGAAACTTGATTTACTCTTTGGACTCAGTTCTGCTAATAATAATTTTTAAAAAAAAATTAACGTATTTCCACTTTCCTACATAGAATCTATTTTCCACTCTTGGTAATAAAAATGGAAGAACTTGAGATCATGATCTCTATTTAGAAAATGTTTTACTACTTGATTACATTTCTCTTATTAACATTTAAAGTGTTAATTTAAAAGAAGTATATTGTGTGGCTTTCGATTTACATTAATTTAGAAATATTGCATTGGAGAACACAGAGACGTAAATTTTAAAAAAGAAAAAGAAACAAAATTAGCTGTAAAGTTTTAGAGAACTTAATAAAAATGATTGTTAAAATTTGTATCTTAATACAGAATGGTTATCAGGAGTACCTGTGTAGATGGCAATTAAGGGATGTTCAACCTTTTCAGAATTCCTATGTGTCTTCATATTTATGTTTGATGCACTGAGTTCCATCGTCACTATGGTCACTGTCCTCTCTTCACCAGAATTTCTTTTTTCCCCCTGACTTTCTGTATCATTTCCCAGTTTCACAAATTTATATTTCTGGCTTGAATATGTCTGCATTTTTGTTCTTCCAGAGATACATCCTTATGTCCTCTTGTTTTTTCAAGCATCTTAAAAGACAAGTAAACCTATAAAACAGGAACCTGATGATTAATCTGAGCAGTGCTCAGGGTAAGATCTATTTACTTCAAACCATTCACCCAGGCAGCCTTTATGGTACATATACAGACAAGGTAGTCTTTCTACAGTATCCCTCACTGCAATTCCTCAAGGCACACTGCACCCTCCCAACATCCTTACTCACTACATCCTCATTGCAGGTTATTATTGGCTTTGTTAAACACATCACAAGACACACATCCATGTCATCTAGGGGTATAAATATTGAGCACATATGGCACTTAAGTTCTCCAAACATGCCCCATGATAGGTTTGCTGTTAAGGAGCTAATCACAAGGCATGGCCCAAGGGGTCCCCTCTGACAGGCTGATGCCTATCACTGCCACTGCCATCTGTGGAACAGGTGTGCACTGATTCCTAAATGCCTCAGTGGCTGCTACTGTTGTTGGGGCTGCTGAAGGAAGAATGTATGGGCACCCCACCCAGAAAGCAGCTGAGCAAGGCCTCCCTGAGTCCCTGGGATGAGGTGCCTTGAGAACATAAACTGTAAATCTGCACCCCTCACTCCACCTCCTTTGGCCCTTCTTCTGATCCTTGAAGGTAGATCCTACTCTGAGTCCATTAGTGCAGCCAATAGGAGCTGCAGGGCCACTGTGCAAGGGGCCCACCTTTGTCATGCTATGCCTGGGGCAGGGCCCATGCACAATGCTCCTGTCTGGGGGAGCAGAGTGAGTGGACACAGCCAAGGTGGATCAGTTGCTTTCAGAGACTGTTGCACTTCCAGGGGTGATGCCAGCTTCTGAGGGGTGGTAGATGCCCGAGATGCTCTTCTCTGTAGTGGTGGGTGAGGCCAGTGACCTGATCAGGATGAGAAAAAAAAATGCATCCTTGAGGTCCAGCACAGAACACCATCTAGAGTCTCTAGGGATTTGTGAAGCAAGGATTTGCCACCAGGGGGTGAATGTGGACCACTGTATCATTAATCTTTAAGTATTGAACCTTTTGTATTCCCTGGTTTGTTTAAGTCCTGGAAATACAGGAGAATTACAGGGAAATAGGCTAGATTTCTGTATTCCAAACCTTAATTTTTTTTTTTTTTTAATAAGTGCACATCCTTTTCTAGCTCCAACCTTATAGGATACTGATTGTGATGATGGAATTTAGAAGAGTCCTTAGGTTGTATTTTTCAGCTCATCCTAGTTCTCCAAAATACCAGGCCTTGTGATCCACTTTGTCATTTATGTGGCTAGATAGCTCATCAGAATCTTGAATGATCACAATCCTTGGAGGTTTAAGCTTAAATCGAAGAATGGCCCCCAACCATATGTCTGTATATCTTTTCCCCTAAGGGGGTCCAGGTAGCTAGGAATTATTCAAAATTGTTAGAATACTTGATTTTTATATATACATAAAAGAGGAGAGGTAAAGTGACCCACAATATTTCTTCCTTCCATTACCTCCATTCCCATGATTATGGGATTAATTCCTAAAGGAAGACTTTCCTAGTAAGGAAGGAAGTCCCTCTATCTAAAAGAAATAAAATTGGCTTATCCGTGACATTCAGTTACTCAGGGTTCCTCTGTGGTTATGACAACTTTTCCAGACAAAGATATTAAGAATTTCCTTAGGCCTACTCAGTCACTGAATTTTTTCCCTTGGCTCATGAGGACCTTTGCTGGCCATTTTCCTTATCAGGAGAATAGACAGTCAACTCTTCAATGCCAGGGATTTTTCCTCATCTTGTGGCAACAACAGTAAGGCCCAAGGAGCGTCTGGGTGTAGTCTCTCACCCAGTGTCCAGTCTTCTTGCATTTGAAGTTGGAAGCTGTGTTATTCTTTTGGTTTTGAGTGAGCTCTTGAATGGTCTTGGGGAATCAAGGACTTTGCCAATTATGACAACCATAAACCTGACTTCTAATTTTCTTATGTTCTCTTTTTCTGTCCTCAAGATCCCAATTATTAAACACCATGAAGATCATGTTGAGTAGTATAGACTAATTGTTTGTTTGTTTGTTTGTTTTGGAGAGGTTTTTGCTATAGGGCATGTGCATTCTCCAGAAAGACAGAGAGAGATAGAGAGATAGAAAGAAATTACACCCCACGGGGGATGTTCATGTCGCAATCCCTTCTCTTCCATTCTCCTCTCGGGATCTTGGGCACGCACGCACACGCAACCGGCGTGAGTTTTAGTCACCGGGTCTGGGACTTAAACCGCGGTTGGCTACATGAGAGTTCAGCAACATAGCCATTACGATAACTGCTGGTCCCAAGACTAATTGGTTTGTGGTAGCTTTGGGATTTTTTCCTGATGTCTGGTGAAGACTGACTGATAAAGTATTACCCCTAAAGAGCTCTTCCTGAGGCCACTAGATGTCATAGGGGTTAAGGCACTGGACTCCCACATGTTTGAGCAAAGTTCAATTCCTGGACCTGGTGGCTTCAGACACATAGGATGCATGTGTTTATTCAAAATTCTGAGAGGAAAATGGAAGAGAAAGGATTGTGGTGTGGCCATGCCCCCTGGGGGGCATGGTTTATAACTTTCTCTCTCTCTGTCTCTCCAGTGAGCACACATGACCTAAAGCAAAAAATCTCTTAAAAACAAAGCAAAAAATAGAAACAGGAAAAATTTCCGCTAGTGAAGTAGGGTGCAGACTAGTATATTTTCAAATTCCTCTTCTAACCAGTCATAGATGGAGCTGTGTTTTAATCTTTTTCCTCTATGATTGTATTTAGTTGTCATATTTTACAGGTTTCACATCCTATACCTCATTCCTGCCAAAAGAGCTAGGAATTTAGCCCTCTGATTTATCCCCATTGAGATGTTATAATCCCATGCAGTGTCAGTTGTACATACAGTCTCTCCTGGAAAATTCTCTTGTGGAGTCCTAGAAATGCAGCATCTGCTTCTTTTCAAGGTAGATCTAAAATTTGGTCCTCAAAAGGAGTACAACAAGCAGATAGAATAGACTGCACATCCTTCCAAGTGTGGTAAAAAGCCAAGATTACAATGTAGAACCCATCAGTAAATTTGTTTGGGTCCTCAGAGTTGTTGCCTTATTTTTCCCTGTACTGTTGTTGATATTAGTAATGGCAAAGGGGACTTGAATTCTGATTGGGCACTCTTGTACAGCTATTGCCTTGAGAGGTAAAGTCCTTCTTTGAGTATGAGATGGGCTGAAAGTGCTGATTGTCTTTTCTTTCTGTTTTCTTTGAAGTAGACAAAGCCTGGTTTGGGGCAGAGGGCAAGTGGTGTATGGGGAAGTATGTTCTCTTGGAGTTTGTAATAAGGGATCACCTACAATATCCACATTTGGTTGGTGCCTTAGTGAAGGAATTTGACTTCCCTAAAATGGGAAGGGTCTTGGTAAAGAGCCATAAAGCCATGGACAAATGAATCTTTTTTTTTTTTTTTTTTTTTTTTTTTTTTTTTTCAATTTTCCTTGTCACCTACATAGCAACTCTAGTGGTAATATGGTGTTTTGAGTAGCGGTCCCATTCAGCAGCCATTATTCCTGATTCCCAAATTTATATCAAGGCCAATCTGTATTACAAAAAAATATTAAGCATGGTTTTGAAATAATAAGGATCACATTTTTCTCAGTAATTAAGGATATAGCCAAGAGGTGAGTTCTCAGTGAATCGAATATTTATTGCCCATGCCTCCTGTAAGGAAAAGAAAGATCTACAGAAAAGGGAGTAGGCAAGCTTGAGGTGGATCCCTATCCTTGTATGTTTCCATACACAGTGGGTAAACCTGTGTAAATAAGCTAGGTATTTCTTGACCATTTGTTCTAAACACTTCCCTTCTAGGAACTGCTAGATGTCCAAGCATCCTCAGCCTGCTTGGTGTATCCTGACATCATTGGTATATCTCTTGCCTCTATAGCATTATAAAGTGAAGATCCCACCCAAGGCATCCATTGGAGGCAGGTGAAACTCCAGGACAATAACCAGGGCATACCCAGCTTGCTCTTGTCCTCTTTTGTCCCTGGAACCATTTTTTGAATGTCTTCAGCCTGAGAGACTCCAATATCCTTAGAGTTCTTCTGTTAGCTATGACCTACTCTTCATCTTGTTTTGCTTTGGAGAAGAGAAACATAGTTTAGCCCAAGTTGGGTTCCAAAGAAGAAGTAGATCTTTCTATCCTTTTCGAGAGGTGTCATTTGATATGGGTATTTCCTCTGGGACTCCCACTTGCTTCTAAAATGAAAGCAACTCCAGTTATAGGAAGGACTGAGGGTGAGTCATCCCCCTGGAAAAAGCCATTCTAGAGAATGACAGAGAAAATGGTGTAGGAAGCAAAGCTCTGAAGAAGACAGGGAGACAGAAAGACAAGTCTGGAGGAAAATTGCCTATCATTGTGTTGAAGGAATGCAGAGTTCTCAGTGGCCTAAAGGTAAAGTTAGAAAGAAAACTATTAAATTAAATTGGTCATAGTTATAGGCATGTTTTTCCTGGGAATGCCTGAAGAAACATTGAGGGTTTGAAGAGAGAAGTCACAGATTAGGTACGTATTTTCCCTGAAGTTATATATAGTTTGTCCTAATATGCTTGGTTCTTGATTCTATTAACTCCCAAAATTCTTTCAAAAGCCTACAGAAACAACATCCCATTTCTTTACATTTTCAAGCTGGTTGACTTAGCTCTTGAGGAATGTTATAAACAAAATTCTTGTCTTGTGCATAAGTGGGAGTAAATGTGGCTGCCTAGGCAGAGAAGTGTGCTAAAGCTGAAGCAGAAAAACTTGTTGGAAAACATTGTGGAGGTCCAGGTGCTAGAGAGTGAGTGATTCACCCTGGGCCTTAGAAGAGTATTCACAAACAGAAAAAAGTTCACTTATCATAAGGGGAAAGGAAGTCTATGTGTGTTGGTTCTTAGAATGCCTAAGGAAACAGCATAAATAGAGACACATACCAGTCTCCTGACATATATCCTGTCCATTGGAATCTAGGGTCCTTAATTATTTCTCCCCCAAATTTGGTCTCCAACAGATCATAAAAGCAACAAGAATCCCCACAATAATCTGGATGTCCTACAAATGTTAATAACCACTGCAATATGAAAGGAAAGTACCTTTGGAAGCAGGAGTACAAAGAGGATCAGCCAGCGGGAACAAAAAAAGAAAAAACAAAATGACAACAACAACAAACATGTTCCAAGGAAGCTAAGAAGCCACATGTCATTAAAGAATTTTGGGATCAGCAGTTAGCATAATGGCTATGTCACTGGACGCCCATGTAGTCGACCACAGTTTATGTCCCGGACCCAGTGGCTTAAAACTCACGCCGGGCGCGTGTGTGTGCGTGCCCAAGATCCTGAGAGGAGAAAGGAAGAGAAGGAATTGCGGCGTGGCCATCCCCCCTCGGGGGTGATTTCTCGCTTTCTGTCTCTGTCTCTCTCTGTCTATTTGGTGAGCCCATGTGCCCTATAGCAAAAAAAAAAAAAAAAAAAAACTTTAAAAAAAAAAAAAAAAGAAGAATTTCTATTAGAGCAGTGTAAACATTAACCTGGCTAGTGCTTGTATTTGTCTTGAGCCAGGCAAGTCCTAAATCACTCATTTTAAGACCAGCTTATCCTCACACAGGAGACTTCAACAGGCAGAAACCCTAGTGGCTTTTAAGTCTCTGAACTGTTCCTGAAAGATGGCCATAAATGAAGCAGTATAGAAAAAGAAGGGGCTGTCACTTCCAAGGGCTTAAAGCTTTGATGATTGGGCCAGACGGACTTTCAGTCCTATATGGCAGGTGCCCATGTCAAGAATCATCAATTCCACCCTGGCTGATTCATGTCGATCAGGAGATCCAGTGGAATTAAGGGTGGAGAGAAGGAAAGAAAAGGAGAAAGTCTCATCCCTAGAGGCTTACAGACCTAACAGGTCATGCTAGAGGCAGTTTCTAGCTCAATATGAGAGTTGCCCATATCAAGAGCTATCAACCCTGTCTCAGTTGTCTTACTTTAGACAGGAGATTCAATGGAAATAAATATAAAAATGACAAAGAGGTTCGGACTGGCGGGTAGCGTGGTGGTTAAAGCACTGGACACTCCCACATGGCGGACCGGGGTTCGAGTCCTGAATCTGGTGGCTTGCTTTTTCACTTCCTCTCTCTCTCACTCTCACCCTCTGTCTCTCTCTGGTCAAATTAAAAAAATTGATAGGAACGCCCTTAGCCTTGCAGGCACCCCACTCCCATCTTTTGACCCCTGGGCCAGGAACTGCGAGGGAGGACTGCCCTCTGAAGCTCCAGTCCCAGGACCCCCCAGCCAGAAACCCCTCTGTCATCCAGGAACACCCTTAGCCCTTCAGACAACCGATTCCCATCTTTTGACCCCTGGTCCAGAAACTGTGAGGGAGGACTGCCTCCTGAAGCTCCAGTCCCAGGACCCCCAAACCAGAAACCCCTCTGTCAGCCAGGTACACTTTTTTTTCTCCTTCTCCTCTTCTTTCATTTGTAAATTTCTCTCTTTTCTACCTCATAGGAATGTCCTTAGCCCTACAGACACCCCACTCCCATCTTTCGACCCCTGGTGAAATTGCGTGCCACGCACTTTTTCTTTATTTTCCTTATTATTTTCTTCCACTTATTTGGTCCTTACTCCCTTCATCTATGCCATCCCTGGTGGTTTAGATAGGTCTAGAATCACAGTTCTGAAATATTCTAGTATTTTAAGACTCTCTGGGATCCTCCCTTTCACTGAACCACCTGCAAAGAAGGAGATACTTTTCTTTGTACAGCTGAAGATAATACTTTTCCTTTGATCACATTGCTAAACATAATAGAAGAGAGACTTTGGCAGTCTTCATTACGCAGCAAAAAGGAAACACTCTTGCTACTATTCGAGGAAACTTTCTCTTAAAAGGTATTTCAAAGGGAACACATCTCCCAATGGTTAGAAGTAGAAGAAGAACCTCAGGTCTGAATAAAGCAGAAAATATGTCTCCATCAAAAAAACACAGTAACTCCCTTCCTTTTCTTGAAAAAATAGAGGACATTACCAAAATGTCCAAGATAGAATTTAGAACATTCATATTGAACAAATACTATGAGCTGGAACAGAAAAGAGATAATGAACTACAGGAAATGAGAAAGTCCTTCCACGATATGAAGGAAGAAATGGACACGCTGAGAAAGAATAAGATGGAACTATTGGAGGTGAAGTCTATAATACAAGAAATCAAAAACTCTCTCAAAAGTATTAAAAGTTGACTAGACCATGCTGAAGATCGAATCTCTGATGTAGAAGATAAAACTTCTGACCTAGAGAAAACCACCAAAAAGATAGAGAAAATAACAAAAAAAAAAAATGAGAATAACATACGAGAAATACTAGATTCCATCAGATGTCCTAACATCCGAATAATTGGTATCCCAGAAGATGAAGAAACTAATAAGGGCATGAAAATCCTATTCCATAAAATCTTGGATGAATATTTCCCAAGTCTAGAGAGGCACTCAAGCACCAGACCCAAAAAATACAAAGGACCCCAAACAGAATCAACGCAAGAAGATCTTCCCCAAGGCATATCGGAGACAGACAGGCTAAGACCACAGACAAAGATAACATACTAAAACTGGCAAGAGAGAAACAACAAGTGACATACAAAGGTCACCCCATCAGACTAACAATGGACTTCTCAACAGAAACAATGCAAGCAAGGAAAGAATGGGAAGATGTATTGGAAGTGCTAAGAGAGAAACAATTTCAACCAAGATAATTGTATCTTGCAAGATTATCCTTCATATGGGAAAAAAAGATTAAAATCTTCTCAAATAAACAAAACCTGAAATAATTTTCCATCACCAGGCCAGCTCTCCAAGAAACCCTGAAGAAAGTATTGTTCCAGGAAAACTAAAGAAGTAACAGCCAGAAACAAAGGAGTAAAAGGCAACTAAGACAATGGCCAACTTAAATGTCGGGACAGATCCAGTAACATCGATAATAACATTAAATGTTAATGGATTAAATTAGCCAATCCTGAGACACAGACTGGCTGAGTGGATTAAAAAACAAAAACCCTCTATCTGTTGCCTACAGAAAACCCACTTCATGGATAAAGATATACATAGACTGAAAGTGAAGGGTTGGAAAAAGATTTTCCATGCAAATGGGAACCAAAAAAGAGCTGGAGTTGCAATACTAATCTCTGACAAAATAGGTTTTAAAACAAAAACTGTTCGAAGAGACAAAGAAGGGCACTATATTGTAGTAAAAGGATCAATCGATCAAGAAGATATAACACTTATTAATATCTATGCGCCTAACACAGGAGCACCCAAATATGTGAAGGAAAGACTGCTAGATCTAAAAAGGGAGACAGACTGCAACACACTAATTGTTGGAGACCTCAACACTGCACTATCCCCCCTGGATAGATCATCTAGACAAAAAATAGGTAAAGACATAAAAGATCTAAATGATATCATAAATCAAATGGACTTAACAGACATCTATAGAACTTTCCATCCTAAAACCTCGAGATACACTTTTTTCTCGCCGCCACATGGAACATTCTCGAAGATTGACCACATTATTGGGCACAAAGCAAGCCTCTACAGATTCAAAAGCATAGAAACTATACCCAGCAACTTCACTGACCATGATGGAATTAAACGTGAGTTTAATTTCAAGAGAAATCCTCAAAAATACTCAAATACATGGAAACTTAATAACCTACTCCTGAATGACTCCACAACTACTGAAGAAATAAAGACTGAAATCAAAAGGTTCATGGAAGCCAATGACAATGAGGACACGAGTTTCCATAATCTTTGGGACACTGCTAAAGCAGTCATAAGAGGGAAGTTCATAGCAATTAGTGCACATAAGAGGAACATACAGAACATCATTAGAGGATACTATGAACAATTATATGCCGAGAAACAAGATAATCTGGATGAGATGGACAAATTCCTGGACACGTATAATCTACCTAGATTGAGCCAGGAGGATATAGAAAGTCTGAATAGGTCCGTAACAAGCCAGGAGATCAAATCAGTTATAAATAACCTCCCAACAAAGAAAATCCCTGGCCCTGATGGATTCACTTCTGAATTCTACAAAATGTTCAAAGAGTTAACCCCCATTCTGCTCAAGTTATTTCTAAATACCCAAAAGGGTGAAACTCTCCCTAATTCATTCTATGAAGCCTCTATCACCCTTATCCTTAAAACAGATAAGGACAGGGCAAGGAAGAAAAACTATAGACCAATATCCCTGATGAATATAGACACAAAGATTCTCAACAAGATACTAGCAAATCGTATACAACAACTTATAAAAAAGATTATACATCATGATCAGGTAGGCTTTATCTCAGGAATGCAAGGTTGGTTCATTATACACAAAACCATAATTGTAATACACCATATTAATAGGAAGAAAGATAAAAACCATATGGCCATATCAATTGATGCAGAAAAGGCACTTGATAAGATACAACATCCCTTCATGATCAAGACTCTCAGCAAAATCAGCATAGAAGGGTCATTTCTCAACACAATAAAAGCTATCTATGAAAAACCCATAGCGAACATAATCCTCAGTGCAGATAAACTTTCAGCTTTTCCACTAAAAATGGGTACAAGACAAGGATGTCCACTTTCTCCACTCCTCTTCAATACAGTACTGAAAGTCCTGGCCATTGCAATCAGAAAAGCGGAAAAAATAAAAGGCATTCAAATAGGAAAAGAAGAGGTGGAACTCTATTTGCAGATGACATGATTGTATACATAGAAGACCCAATTGTTTCCATAAAAAAATTTCTGGAAGTAATACATGAATACAGTAACGTTGCAGGATACAAAATTAATATCCAGAAATCTATAGCATTTCTGTATACAAACAATAGGCAGACTGAGATAGAACTGAAAAAAGTTGTTCCATTTACTATAGCCACAAAAAATATATGATACTTAGCAATAAGTCTAACCAAAGAAGTTAAAGACCTTCACAAGGAAAACTATGAGAAGGTAAAAAAAGAAATTGAAAATGACACAAAAAAGTGTAAGGACATCTCATGTTCCTGGATTGGAAGAATTAATATAATCAAAATGGCAATTCTACCCAAATTAATCTACCTATTTAATGCAATGCCAATCAAAGTACCAGACATATTCTTCACAGATCTAGGAAAGACAATCATAAAGTTTGTCTGTAATCATAAGAGACCCCGTATTACCAAAGCAGTTCTGCACAAGAAGAGTGGAGTGGGCGGCATCTTACTCCCTGACCCAAAAATATACTACAAAGCTGTAATAATCAGAACAGCATGTTACTGGCCCAGAAACAGACAGATGGACCAATGGAACAGAATAGAGTCCCCAGAAATGAATGCTCAAACATACAACCAACTGATTTTTGAAAAGGGGTACCAGTCAATCCCGTGGGAAAAGGAAAACCTCTTCAGCAAATGGTGCTGGCAAAACTGGATCTCCCCTTGCAGAAAGATGAAATCTGAATCCCTAACCTCTCAACTCTGAAAAAATAAAGTCAAGGTGGATCAAAGATCTAAATCTAAGACCTCAAACTATAAAACTGCTCTTGGAAAACACCGGGGAAAATCTGGGAGACATTGGTGTAGGCAAAGACTTCTCAAATAAGATTCCCAAAGCACAGTCGATAATCCCCAAAATAGGCAAGTGGGATTACATCAGACTAAGAAGTTTCTGCATGGCAAAAGACACAGTGATTAGTGCAAATAGACAGCCTTCAGAATGGAAAAAAATATTTTTGTAAACTATGCATCAGATAAGGGACTCATAACCAGAATCCACAAGGAACTCACGCAGTTGTTCTGGTAAAAGACAATCAATCCTATTAAAAGATGGGAGAATGAGTTGAAAAAACCCCACTAAAGATGACATATGAATAGCTAAAAGGCATATGAAAAAATACTCAACATCCCTCATTGTAAGAGAAATGCAGATCAAAACAACAATGAGATATCACCTAACCCCAGTCAGAATGTCTAAGATTATAAAAACAAAAAATAGTAAGTGCTGGTGGGGGTGTGGTGAAAAGGGAACTCTCTTACACTGCTGGTGGGAATGTAAATTGGTCCAACCACTGTGGAGAACAATTTGGAGATTCCTCAAAAATCTACAAATAGAACTACTATATGATCCAGCAATCCCACTCCTTGTTATCTACCCATAGGACAGAAGAATACTTATTCGGAAAAGTGCTTGCACATCGATGTTTATTGCGGCACTTTTCACGATTGCTAAGTCATGGAAACAACACAAATGTCCACGAACTGATGAATGTTTAGAAAAACTGTGGCACATATACTCAATAGAATACTATTCATCCATAAAAAGCAACAAAACCCTGGCTTTTGACAGGAAGTGGATGAATATGGAAGACTTACTGCTGAGTGAAGCAAGCCCTGCTATCAAGGAGAGGCATTGTATATCCCCACTTAATATATACTGAGTGTCTGCACTCTATGACTGAAACTAATGGCCTAAAGGATATAGAAACGCACTATATAGATGTAAATACCAGATATACTGTGTGTGAAAGAGGAGAGTCTGAGGTAGGGCATTTGGGGGAGGGACAGGGAGAAAAAGCATTAATGGCACAAAGAGGTGTGTTGTTGTCTGTTGAAGATATTCCGTAGTTTTATCAATGGTACTGGGGAGAGATGTTTGTCTGTTGAAGCGTCCATTTTGTAAGACAAATAATAATGTGATTGAATGTATGAAAGAAAATTAAATGAAAAAAAAATTAAAAAATAAATAAATAAAATAATTAAATTATAAAACAAATTAAAAAATCAACAAATCAATAAATAAAAATAAATAAATAATTTTTAAAAGAAATGACAAAGAGGTTCAGAAATAAAGAGGAGGTTTAGCTCCTGGCTAGTTCACTACAACAGCTGTCACTGGAGAGGATGTATGGTCTCAGAAGAATCAGATTTTTGGTGTCTCAAAGAACTGAATGCAGCACACAAGTAGAGTGAAAGAGCAAGCAGATAGTCACAGATGGCTATAGTACACTCTGCAGTGGTAGGAGCAGGCTTAATAAATGTAATTCAAGAGCCCTTTTATCTAAGGATGGACTATTTTTATAGGCTATATAGGGGTGGAATCTGGTGCTCTTCATGTGTCCGGTTGCTCAATTGTGTATGTCTGCAGCTTCACACATGTGTGTGTGTGTGTGTGTGTGTGTGTGTGTGTGTATTTTTTAAGAGAGGTTATTGCTATAGGGTATGTGTGCTCACCAGAGAGACAGAAAGTGAGAAACCACACCCCCCCACACGCCAAGAGAGAATGGACACACCACAATCACTTCTCTTCCAGTCCCCTCTCAGCATTTTGGGCACAGATGCACTTGTGCCTGGCATGAGATTATTTTTAAATCCACTGTGTCTGGGGCTTGAACCGTGGTTGACTACATAGGAGTCCAGCTATGTAGATTTTGTGCATTGATATATGTATATATGTTAACAGACAAAACAGCATGTGTATACATTACACATATGTGCTTAACAAGTGTATATGAGAACAGTCTAAAACTGCCAAGCCTGAGTCAAAACCCTTGAGACCTCTGTGTGAATCTCACTCAATAAATTTAAAAGGAAAAGTAATTTCAAAATTAGAGAAGCATTTATTGAACTTATGATCTACCCTGTTACCCCAACTGCTCCTGTCAGTCAAGGATATTCCTCCTGTCCATCTCTCTCTTCTGCCAATCCCTTTGTGTCTGTTTTCATTCCTCCTTCTCTTTCTTTTCTAGTTAACTTTCACTCTTGTTGTGTCTTTCCAAGTTCATTGTTCCCACCCACCTCATTATTTATATCACCTTTTTTATTGTCCCCCTATACCTGGAGTTGCTTTCATTTTAGAAGCAAATGGGAGTCCCAGAGGAAATACCCACATCAAATGACACCTCTATAACCATCTGCTTGCTCTTTCATTCTACTTGTGTGCTGCATTCAGTTCTTTGAGACACCAAAAACCTGATTCTTCTAAGACCATACATCCTCTCTCAGTGTCTTTGTTTCTTACCCAATGCCTTTCTTTTCTCTTATTACCCTCCTCCTACCCTGACATTCCCTGGGATGCAATAAAGATGCCATGTCCAGAAAGTGCACACATCGCACCCAGGAAATATGAACAAGCCCTGGCAGGGCAGCCTGTGGGATGGGGTTGAGAAAGAACACTGGGTGTGGCAAGACAGGGCCAGTCACTTCCCCAAAACTAGTCTTGGGGGCCTCTATGGGCAATTATTGCAAAAGGGTGGCCTCTTGATAACAGCTTCATCTTGCACAGAGAATTATAGGCTCTCAGGAGTGGAGTATGGGGAGTCTCAGCACCACTTAGGGCACTGGATCCCAAGGCTGCCTTTGAATGGTGAGTCCACGGATGCAGAGAGATTGCTCATTGACCAATGAGTTGACTTGGCATTGAGTGGGGATGGGTAACGATGAAGGTTTTAAAGAGAAAACAGATGCATGCAACATCCATGTGGACAAGAGGCAAAGTCTTAGATAAAATGAAACTGAGTGATTTGAACCAGAAACATCCTGGAACCATTAGGTAGCAGTGCAACATCCCAGAAGGATTGCAGGGCACTGTGGAATTTTCTGTGGAAAGATGGTATGAGTTAGGGGACATGATGTTCACAGCGAACCCTGGACCCCATGTGCACAGGACATAGCAATGCGGGAGACCACCAAGTATGACTTGAAAGTAGGAGACAAAGGGAAGGCCTCCTAGGGTATGGGCATGGCCATGTTGGTGTGGCCTATAGAAGGGGTGAGAGGCAATAAGACAACCAACTAAAGTGGGTAATGTGCTGTTAACTTGTTGGCTCCCAGTGGCCTGGAGCTTATTGCCTCTCCCCTGTGTGGGAAGAACGTTGAAGGAATGGGGTCTTGTGAGTAGGACTGTGAGTGGGGGTTTTGTGTGGGCAGGGCCTGAGCCCACCCCTCCCCCTGCTGTCCTGGCTCATTTTACCTCCTAAAATTTTCAAGCTGGGTTTATCTGGATAGATTGGGGCCTAGCAGGCTGGGCTGCTTTCACCTACTCAAGTTAAATATTTCACATGAATCAAGGGAAAAGCCTACAGCTATGAGGAGCTGATGCTGGGTGCTGATGTTTTCTTTGTAAGAGAACATGGTGTCTCCAAAGTGCTTTTGCAGCCAGTGCCTGGAGGTGTGACTTGGCATGGTGGGAACCTTGGGGTCTCTGTGAGTTGGGGAAAAGCAGAAGTTCACACTCTGGTTCTGAGAGCATGTTGTAAAACTGATAATTCAAGTCTGCAGTGGTGAGAATGGACACCAGAATGTGACCTGACAGTCCTGAAATTTTTGCCATTAAACAAGGCCCATCAAACTCTTATTTCCATCCCCATTGACTTAGAAGGTGAGCATGCAGCCTTGGGTTCAGGACTGGAAAGTCCTGGGCAAAACCTGGACCTAAGGGCAAAGGGCCGAGGTTTTGCTTCAGGAAGAACAGATTCCTACTTGTAATCTACTAGGTATAATTTTTTTTCTCTTCTTCACATTTAATTTGTTTTATTTTATGCTTCTTGAGATGATTTATAAATTCAAATACCTTCGAGACAAATGTGAACATGACCCTATAATTTGACAGTAATTTCTAATTGTATTGGGATTACAAACATTTTCAAAATTTCACACCTTGGAATTCCCAATGGGCATTTTTATTTTCAGAGACTATTTTACCTGAGGAGGTATGTATTAACTGTCACTTATTATCATCCCAAGTACCTTGTGCTCTACAGAACATCTTCAAAATAATTACTGCTGAATTTAATTAGGATTGATATTCCAGACAACCAACTAAGGAGAGGAGCATGTGTTCTTACCTTGTTAGCCCCCCAATGGCCTGGAACTTATTGACTCCTCCCATAATTCACAGAGACAGGAGAGATGTTCTCACAAAACAGCTCTACCCAGTGCTGAAATGTCTTCCTACAATTTCTCCTGCTGTCTTCTCAGTGCCAAGTCTCTGAAGATCTGCTTTACACATTCAGTATCCAGGAACGTCCACCATCTATGCGTTTAATCATCCTTCTTTTAGAAAACTCATCTTCTCTCCATTTCATGGCTTTAGTGTCATTCCACTATGCCTACCTCTACCGCTCAAACAATAAGTTATTTATCAAATAGTAGTTAAGGAGTACCCTTCATTACTTGCTTGGTGCTAGGTACTAACAGGTACAGAATAGTTGTCAATAAATCTCCAAATAGTATGTTTCCTCCTTGAAGATAACTATTATATTTTACTCATTTTTCTAGCTCTAATTCCATGCAAACACATAGTAAATTGCCCAATATGTGTACTTGTTTGACCAATAATTATTATACATGTTACACCCATAGTGTCTAGCATCCCCTCAGGAGGCAAAATGCAACCTTCTTAGATAAATTTGTATAATACATTAGTAGAAATGATGGAAATAGGGAAATGGCTATCCTAGTCTAACAAGAATTTTAAATATACAAGAAATGTTTTATGTGAAGATGTTGCTCCACATATACTGTCTAGCTCACCGGATTTTGAGATGAGACAGAAGAGAACTCAGGAGGTCACTTTTGTATTCATCATCTCCTGGTTTAGATCTTGGTTGCGTTCTTTCTCAATTTGTACCCTAGAAGAGCCCACTCTTGTGTCAATGGGTCAATAAAACACCATAATGCAGAGTACATAGAATTCTACACAGTCTTATCATTTACAATGACACATGCAGCTTGAATTTACTTTGAGGTTTTTGAGATAAAATTTATTTTTATTGGTAACATAAATTGAATAAATTTAAAGGCAAACAATAGAATTAAAATAAGTATTTGCAAGTTAATTCTTTATTTTTTTTTAAGGTTTTTGCTATAGAACATGTTTATTCACCAGAGAGAGACTGAGGAAGTGAGAAATTGCTCACTAAAGGTGATGATGAAGCTACAATTCCTTCTCCTCCATTCTCTCAGGATCATGGGCACAAACACATAAACACCCAGTGGGATTTTCAGGCCACCAGTTCAAGAACTCAAACTACAGTCAGCCATGTGCGAGTCCAGTGCCTTAACTAGCACACTACCTGCTGGCCCCTCAAGTTCATTCTTTCTGGAGAAAAAAAGTCTTCTACCTAATAAAGGCTAGTATCCAGAATATAAACAGACTTCCATGTATGTATGTATGTATGTATGTATGTATATATATATATATATATATATATATATATATATATATACATATATATTTAAAAATAGACTTAAGAGAAGGGGATAAAGTCATAAGAGGACATTTTATCAGAAAGAAGATACAGATGTCATGTAAGCATATAGATTTAATATGCTTTACTTATCATCAGTCATTTATGGAATGTACATTAAAGCAATGAGATATCAAACACACCTATCAGAGTGGTTAAAGTTTAAAAAATAAAGTCAATTCAGGAAAGCAACTGAAGAAATGGTCACTCATCCATTGATGATGAGAATGCAAAATGCATAGCCCTTTTGGAGAGCAGTTAGAAAGTGCTTTTTTTTTTTTTTTTTATTAACCAGAGAGTGCATGTGCTCACCAGAGATAGAGACAGAGAGTGGATGCAATAAAGTACCCCCATGGGCATGGTCATACCAAAATCCCTTCTCCTACATGGTCATACCAAAATCCCTTCTCCTACATTTGTCCCTCCTTTTGGGGTTATGGGCATGCACATACCTGCACTTGACATGTTTTTCAAGATACTGAGACTGGGACTTCCATGCAGCCAGTCATGTGAGATTCAGGCACTTTAATCACAATGCCACCTTCTGGCACCAGCTAGGCAGTTTCTAATAAAGCTAAACTTACACTTACCCTGTCATCCTGAAGCTCTTTGCTACACAGTTTCCAGAGTAATGAGAAGCATTACTTTTTTTTTTTTTAAGAGGTTTTTGCTATAGGGCATATGCGCTCTCTAGAAATAGAGATACAGAAAGTGAGAAATCACACCCCAGGAGGATGTCCTTGCCGCAATCCTTTCTCCTCCATTCTCCTCTCAGGATCTTGGGCATGCAAGCACACGTGCCCACTGTGAGTTTAACCCACCAAGTCTGAGACTCAAACCACAGTCGACTACATGAAAGTGTTATGTGGAAGAGGACTGTTTCTCTACATCACCTTATTAATACACTAATAAATCCGACACAAAATAGAGTACTATTCACTGAGGTCCTTTCTGTCTAGAACAGTACACTGGATAAACCATGAGACTCACCAGAATGGCTAAGGACAAAAGTATTGGCATTACAGAGATGAATTACAACTCTTACATAATGATGATGACAGGACATAATAGTATAAACACATTAGGTGGCAAAAATCTTGGCTACACCTTAAAATTTTACCATATAAAGACCAGCCCCATAGCCTAGAAGTTAAGCCTCGTGCAGAGTGAACTGGATTCCACACAGCCAATCACATGAATCCTGGTCGATTACTTGAAAAACATAGTATGCATATGCACATGCATGCCCCTAATCCTGAATAGATAGAGAAGAGGAAAGGGAATTATGACATGACCACTTGGAATGCTTTCTCTTTTTAGTGAGCTCACATGTACTCAAAATAAAAAGAAAAAATTAAGAAAGTACAAAATCCATTTTTTTCTAGTATTTTTAAAATAGCTTTAAGAACATTTATAAATAAATGTTATTATAACAATGAAGTGATACTTAGAACCAAGGAAACAATATTCATTTCTAAATGCAAAGCAGTATCCTTTGTTTTGAGGTAGTTTACATTAAAGAACAATATTTTTAATGATTGTTGCAATCAAGGATATAACCACTTAGTTATATCTAAGTTCTATCTGTTCAAAATATGTTCTTTTAGAGAATCTGATCATCTCATTTTTAAGTGACTTCCTTCAAATAGTGGTATAAATATCATCTATGGATAGAAGGCAGAACTGCTTTGGACCACACCTAGATCCTACTCATGTTACAACACAGGCTAAGTTCCAAGGAAGCTCAGCTCTAACTTGTCTCATAGGCCCACTGGGAAAGCAACAATGAAGTGGTATCTAATAACAGTACTAACTTATCAAAAATTAACAATTTTAGGTATCTTTGTCTTAGGTTTCTGTGGCCTAGGTACTTCCAGAAATTCTTCTCAGTCTGCACTCATTCCCTTTGCCCAGTGACCATAACCATTTTATCTGAATTCTGATTTTAAAATTGTTCTTAAAGTCAGAACAATTTTTCTTGGGGGACCAGCAGTTAGCGTAATGGCTATGTCGCTGGATGCCCACATAGTCGACCGCGGTTGGAGTCCTGGACCCAGTGGCTTAAAGCTCACACTGGGCACGTGTGTGTGCATGCCCAAGATTCCAAGAACTGAGAAGAGAATGGATTGTGGTGTGGCCATCCCCCCTGGGGGGGTGATTTCTCACTTTCTATCTCTCTGTCTCTGTCTGTCTGGTGAGTGCACGCACCCTATAGCAAAAAAAAAAAAAAAAAAAAAAAAAAAAAAAAGAATCAGAACAATTTTTCTTCAACTATTCCACAGAGTCACAAAGTTTACAACCACCACTGTCAGCATAAAGTCCTTTGGGATTATCAGGATGGAATCTAGACAGGTGTCCCATTTCCCTACAAATAAAACATTTTGCAAAAGCCCTGTGCAGCCACACCAGTAACAAATTCCAGTTCTCACATCTTGATCTTCAAGGGCAATTGGGCAATCTGCAATTGCATGGTCAGGTTTTCCTTTATTAATCCCATTTTCTTCTTCTTCTTACTATTTTTTAAACATTTGTTCACTACATACCATTGTATTTTCTCTGCTGCTTGTCTTTTAAAAATGTATTTATTTTACATTCATTCACTGTATATCACGGCATACACAATGAGATTTCCCATCCAGAATACACTGTCTATTGGCTCAATAAAGAATATCACCATGCATGTTTTTTTCCCTCCAAATGTTTTTCATAATTTATTTGAATTTGACCAGAGAGCAGAGAGAGAGAGAGAGAGAAAGCAAATCACCAGGTCCAGGGCTTGAACTGTGGTCAGCCATGTGAGAATGTCCAGTGCCTTAATCACCGTGGCACCTGCTGGTCCCACCAGACCTTCTTTTTTTTTTTTTTTTTTTTTTTGAGAGGTTTTTTGCTATAGGGCGCGTGCGCTCGCCAGACAGACAGAGAGAGACAGAGAGATAGAAAGCAGGAAATCACCCCCCAGGGGGGATGGCCACGCCGCAATCCCTTCTCCTCCATTCTCCTCTCGGGATCTTGGGCACGCACGCACACGCGCCCGGCGTGAGTTTAAGCCGCCGGGTCCGGGACTCGAACCGCGGTCGACTACGTGGGAGTCCAGCGACATAGCCATTACGCTAACTGCTGGTCCCACCACCAGACCTTCTTTAAAGCAACTTCAATTTCTTTCCTTACATCCTGTCTTTTGACAGAATTTCCACATTGTGAACCATGTGTGAGTTTTGTCTTAAGTATTCCATGAATCCATTCATCATTTAACTACTCCTTATCCTTCTGTTCATTTTATGTTTTGGTGGGGTGGATTGTTTTTAAGGGACAGCCTACTGGCTTCATGTTGTTTATGCTTGGGTAGGTTTTGGCTTGTTCCCTCAAAGGACTCCTTCTTCATGTCCTCCCATGATGTTACAAGCACAGATCTCTTTTTATGTAGCAATTTGTACCCACCTGGTCATAGCTTCATCACAGGTTCTTTATCACATGTAAATCCCCCAGAACAGCAGAGTAAGCCAAAAATAAATAAATAAATAAATAACCACACAATTTCTGTGTGTGGCAGAATTTTTGCTCATATTTACTTTAACTAAGGGGGAAATAGAAGTTTACAAAAATATGTGCAAGTACGGGAACCAGCAGTTGGTGTAATGGCTGTGTCGCTGGACTCCCACTTAGTCGACCGCGGTTCAAGTCCCGGACCTGGTGGCTTAAACTCACGCTGGGCACGTGTGCGTGTGTGCCCAAGATCCCGAGAGGAGAGTGGAGGAGAAGGGATTGTGGCGTGGCCATCCCCCCTGGGGGTGATTTCTCGCTTTCTGTCTTTCTGTCTCTCTCTGTCTGTCTGGCGAGCATATGCGCCCTATAGCAAAAATCTCTCCAAAAAAAAAGAAAAAAAAAAGATGTGCAAGTTGGCCAGCAGGTGGCGTAGTGATTAAGGTGCTGGATTCCCACATGGCCAACAACAGTTTTGAGTCCCAGACCCAGGAGACTAAAAATCCTACCAGACATGTATCTCTGTGTGTTCATAATCCCAGGAGAATGGAGAAGAGATTGTGGCATGGCCATAACCCCTGGGGGGATTTCTCACTTTTCCTCACTCTTTCTGTTTCTCTCTCTCTCTGGTGAGCACACACACAACTCATGGCAAAAACTGTACCAAAAAAATGGATGTGTGATTAATGTCAATAGCCTTTGTCCACCTTGAACTGTGGTTTTGAGGACTAGATTTACAAATTGGCAAATGGGCATCGAGTGGACAGTTAGGGACTGGTGCTCACTCTACCCACCCCAGCCCACAACTCACTGCCCACCCTATGGCTCTAGGTGCAGCCTGTGCTCCAGAAACTGGAGCATGTGCAGGCTGACATCAAAGTCCTCAAAGTGCCCCAAGTTCAGGGCACCCTCATGCCTACCCCTTCATAGCCACTGACAGTTCAGCACCTCTGCTACCCCCCCCCCCCAGCCTCCTTATCTGCTTTGACCAGGGTATGGGCTTGGTTCCATATCCCCCAGACTGGCTGGGGTCCAGGACCACTGAATTCCAGGTGAGCTGCCCAGCCCCCTCCTATGCACAGTTCCAGGCATATGTCATTCAGGTCGCCTCCTAGGATGCCATCCCTGGGGACACAGCAGCACATTCTGTCCTAATCTATTAACCATTTAGTAATAAGTTACATAAGGTGCCATGATGGGTGTTGCCTGTCCCTCTAGACCCTCTTACTCTGGGGGCTGGATTGGGTTGATAATCCTTATTTGTTTGTGGGAAGGGGCTGCCAGACTGGGTAGTTATCAGCCTGGGATGGAACAGGGAGGAAGTAACAGCCACTAGACAGGGCACCCTCCACCCACTGGACTCTCCCAAGATCCCTGAAGAGCTCTGGTTCCTTCAAGGATGGTGCCAATAGCACCTCTCTGTATCTAAGAAGTGAAAACTTCTCCTGCACCTGCCGCTGTATGGATGTGGTATCTGGATGTCTGCATATTTAGGACCAGAGAGCTGTGTGCTACATTTCCACCAGGAGGATTTCCAGGGCAGAAATGTACACTTGGGGATCCTGGCCTGTGCCAGCTGTTCTCTGTGTGCCCAAGTCAGTAAGAAGACTTGAAAACTTCAGACCATTACTCATGTTATTTTCTACACTATTCTATCTCAAGGTTATTTTTTCTTCAGAATTTGCTGAAACAAATCTTGAGATTTCTATCTTATATATAATTTGAATGAGACCATAACACAAACATCATTCTCCCGACATGTTTTAAAAATTATTTTATTTAATTTTATTCATTATTATTTTAATTTCATTAGAGAGAGGCAGGGAGAATGAGAAAGGGAAAATGAAAAAACAAGTTACCAGGTCTGAGACTTAAATCATGATGGTGGGACCAGCAGTTAGCATAATGGCTATGTTGCTGAACTTCCATGTAGCCAATTGCGGCTCAAGTCCCGGACCCAATGGCTTAAACTCATGCCGGGTGCATGTGCATGCGTGCCCAAGATCCTGAGAGGAGAATGGAGGAGAAAGAATTGCGCATGGCCATCCCACCGGGGGGGTGATTTCTCGCTTTCTATCTCTCTGTCTCTCTCTGTCTTTCTGGTGAGTGCACATGTCCTATAGAAAAAACTTCTCAAAAAAAAACCCAAAAAACAAAAACATGATGACTCAGATGGGAACCCATGTCTCAAATACCATGCCACCTGCTGGCCTGTAATATGCTGCCCCCTCCTCACTCTTCTGAAGATGTTATCCTCTCCAATATCAGCTTATTAAATGAGATAATTATAAAATTTTAAGGTACCATGTTGACATTTTAACTTATCAAGATTTATTTCTTCACTATAAAATAAATTTTAGAAATAAAAAAAAATGGGCTTGCTCTAAGTGATATCTTTTACTGTTATTGAAACAGCTGGAGTTAGGTCTCGGTGACCACAGCAAAGTTCAGGTGCTGACGGCTGAATAGCCAACACTTGAGAGACAAGTGTTGATGAAATGGAGAGGTAGTTTTATTCAGGAAACTTTGACCTGAAAAGATGGTAAACTAATGCTCAAAAGATTTCTCCTTTCAAGAAAATCAATCTGGCTGATGAGAAACACCTATTATGGCATCTGTCTGAGAAGAAACACCATCAAATAAATGCCAAGACTTCTAGCAAGGGAGTGATGCAAGACTGATAAACTACAAGAAATAAACCAAAAGCTTCTAGCGTACTGAATCTCAGCTTAGAGACATAATGAATGAGCCAATTATCTGAACCTGGAGATGCTCCAGAGCACTGTGCACCACAAAGAAGGTGAGAGGAACATCATATTTCATACACCAACCTCAGACCCCAGCACTCTTCAATTGCATAATAAAACTGGTAAGGAGCTAACACTTATCACAGAAAAGTACAAAGTTATAGCACTTCAGTGTAAACATTAAATTTTCTTCACCACCCCACCCTAAGAGCTTGGCACTATCTTGAAAGCAAACCAGGTGGTAGAGCATAGAATATGATTAGGACCAATCTTACATCTCCACAGTTCTGTGAGTTGAGAGACAATACAGAGGAGCAGAATCCTGTTATTGGGAGAAATGAGGGGAACATCCCCAATGATGGAAAACTACCAGCTACTTTGTACAATGTAGACCAAGAGCCCTGTAAATTTCCACCCCCACTCCCAGTATATGTGAAAGTACCAACCCCATCAAAGACTGAGAAATCTGGACACTTCCTCCAACTAGCTGGCAGGCCTACACTCTCCCTCTTTTCAGACTCAAGTCTCAGGGAATGGCTATTTGCCTCCTCTAAGGTCACCTGCAGTGCAGCCCTTGAGAATATCCCTGAACTGGTAAGTGTAGGAAAAGCAGAGAGAAAAGTATCTGAGAAATGTACACTAGGTTTTGCCATCCCAGTTAGAGGGAAGATGACAGGGTACTGCCCCTGGACACCCATAATCCTGGAGAACATCATCTAATCACCTAGATGGTAACATGAGTTTGCTTGGATCTTATCAACCACTGGCTGATGCTAGGCACCATAGATCTGCCATGCTGATCCCACTTGATTCCCTGAGACTCAGAAATATTCTATTCATCAGGAGACTGCCTTACTAGGGCCACATCCAGGTTTTGCAGAACCCCTGTCCCACAGGCTTTACTGACTATCCATCCAGGCTCAAACTGACCACACCAAATTTAGTTGGCCTCTGGCCCATCCTAACAACCTCCCCAAGGCTACCTTTGAGTTTCATGGGTTACCCTGAGCCCTCCTAAGCCAGTCACCCAGGTTCTGCTTGGACCCACAAGACTTGGCTCACATCCAATCCTTGTGGGCTAACTCCTCTGAACCCTCTTCAGGCTTAGTTGGCCCCATGGCCTTTGAGCACTGCAAGGCACCTCACCTGACCCTGTTCTATTTATGACCTCATGTTCTGCCTTCCTTCTGCTTAGCCCTGTCTATGTCCTGGCATAGCAGGTTTTCCTATAAACCCCATTGAGTTATACTGATCTAAAGTGGAGCTTAATCTAAGCCTGGTTAGGGCACACTTGGAAGCCCTTCTGTGCTGCTAAACTCTGGGCTTTATAAACTTTCCTGCCCACACCTCACTGATCCCCACTGGCCTCATCTTAGGGTCTCACAAGTTGGCGTTTCTAGACATGCTCAGCCCTGCTTGTCCTGCCCACCTCTGAACCTCATAGGATCACCACTCCTGGTACCACATGAGTCCTATTTTTCTAATTCTGTCCTTATCCCTCAGAATCCTACAGAAAACATGCCCAAGACTTGCTCACCCCATATGTATGTTCCTCTAACAGGTACATACACATTCGTCCTAGGTCCACTGAGCCCTGGTAAATGATTAGCCCTGCACAGGGCCCCATCTGATCCCCACTAATCCATAGCTTTAAATGGAGGCACAGAGTGCCCTTACCTAACTCCAAGGACAATCCCCTCCCATTTATCATGATCCCTGATTTAAAAAAAGAGAGAAAAAAAAAACTCAATGAGAATCAATGCTAAAATGGTTAACTAGTATTAAATGTCAAGTGGTAGCTTATACTAAAGGTCTCAGTCATGTGGAATATAACTTAGAAATACTAAAAAATAATAGTAATAAAATACCACCACTAGGTGGTATTTACTACCATGCAGGTAGGTAGTGAGGCGGTTCAAGGTACAGGACTTCTACATGGTCAATTGTGGCTTGAGTCCTGGATTGGACAGTTTGCTTTCTCACTTTTCCTCTCATTGTCACTGGTCAAATTGGGAAATAATAATGGTAATATTGAATGACATTAAGGAAAGAAAGAAAGAAAGAAAGAAAGAAAGAAAGAAAGAAACCTCTGTATTGCTCCTCTGTATTGTCTCTCAACTCACAGAACTGTGGAGATGTAAGATTGGTCCTAATCATATTCCATGCTCTACCACCTGGTTTGCTTTCAAGATAGTGCCAAGCTCTTAGGGTGGGGTGGTGAAGAAAATTTAATGTTTACACTGAAGTGCTATAACTTTGTACTTTTCTGTGAAAGAAAGAAAGAAAGAAAGAAAGAAAGAAAGAAAGAAAGAAAGAAAGAAAGAAATACACCACTATAGAAGGTACTTAAATCAGGAAGGAGTACTCCACTACATGCCTAAAATCAAAAGGAATACAAGAAATATAAAAATAAATAAATAAAACAAAAACCCAAACCGACAAGAAGGAAATATCTTACTTCCAAAGGAACATACTAACTCCCTTCTAATGAGTAATGTACATAAAATTACATAATTGTTGGAAACCAAATTCAGGAAATTGATTATAGCAAAACTCAATGAGATACAAAAAAATTTCAGGAGATGAGAAAAATAATGAATGACATGAGAAAGCTCCAGAGGGACAGCTAGCTTTAAAAAGAATTTAAAAAAAAAGGACAAGCAGGTGGCATGCAGGTTAAGGTGATGGATCTCACATGGCCAACACTGCAGTTCAAATCATGGACCCAGTAGCTGAAAAAATCACACATGTGTGTGTATGCTCAAAATTCTGTACAGAGACTAGGAAAGGGATTGTTCCATCTGCCTGGGGGATAATTTCTCACTTTCTCTCTCTCTATCTGTTTGAGGAGGACATGCACATAATAGCAAAATTAAAGAGAATCAAATGAAAATCCTTGAGATGAGCAGTACAATATAGGTAATAAAATATCCTGTAAAGGGCACTGACAAAAGATTAGGCTATGCAAAAGAGTATCTAAACTTAAAGATACAGCTTTGCAAAATAGTCCAAACTCTGAAAAAGAAAAATTAAAAATGAAGAAAACAGTAACAATAAGTGGCCGTCCTCCCTGAAAGATGATTTTTCCCTCTTTTTTGAGAAGTTTTTGCTATAGGGGGCATGTGCTCGCCAGAAAGACAGAGAGAGACAGAGAGGCAGAAAGCAAGAAATCACCCGCCGGGGGGATGGCCATGCCTCAATCCCTTCTCCTCCATTCTCCTCTTCGGATCTTGGGCACACACGCACACATTCCCAGTGTGAGTTAAAGAAACCGGGTCCGGGACTTGAACCACAATCGACTGCATGGGAGTTCAGCGACATAGCCATTACGCTAACTGCTGGTCTCAAGATGATTTTTCAGATTCTGTCTCTCTCTGGTGAGCACATGTGCTCTATGGGGGAGTGCCTTACCAGATTAACAGGGCCATGAATCTGGACAGTCACCCAGCTAATTTGGGGTCTTTAACTAAAATAACAGAATCTTCCTCCAATTCATTAAAGAAGAATAAAAATTAACAACCATTATTATGTGATAACAACTATTATTATGTGATAATGTCAAATCTTTCCAGTCCTCCCTCCTGACCCAGCCTCTGGCAAACCATGTCTTTCTGTACTTATTATTACTACTCTGGACATCCCATGACCATTTTTATTGTGAAAAACAGTCCAAAAAAGCCAAAATCAGTGGTTATATTTTGTTGCATCTTTAAACATCATACATGGATCATAGAAATAAACGTTTGCTGGGGCCAGCAGATGGTGTAATAGTTATGCCACTGGCCTCTCACATATCTGAATGCAGTTCAAGTCCCAGACTCAGAGACTTAAAACTCAAGCCAGTGTGTGTACATGAGTCCCCAAGATTCTGAGGAGAGAATGGAGAAGAAGGGTGGTGTGGCTATCCCCCCAAGAGGTGATTTTGTGCTTTCTTTCACTCTGTCTCTCTGTCTTTTCAGAGAGCAAATATGCCCTAAAGCAAAAATTGTTCTTAAAAAAATAACTTCCCAAAATATGCATGTTATTTCTGTAGTTGGGAAACTCTTAGATCTTATTCATCAGCCTTCTGAAATGTTCTCTATTTGAAGAAATATACCATCCCCAAAGTTTCTGATATCCTTAATTTAACTACTGTGGCTTGCTGAATCAAAGCTGAATTTGAAAAAAGGTTCAATGTTGTTACCTTCAAAGATCAATTTATATTTCTGAATATTTCAATGATTTATACCACAGCTTAAATTACCGAGGATTTTATCCCATTTGAGTTTACTGATGTATGGTAAGCTTTTAATTATAATAAAAAGATTTCTTCATTTTTCACATTCATTTGATTCTGATCTGAAAGCTATCTGAACCATAGAAAGTTGTGGCTTCTCCAAGAAGGTTTTTACAACAGTTCCCACATATACAAGGTTTCTCTTCCTTGTGAGTGCTCTAATGTAAAACATGGAATGATTATTCTAAAAACATTTTTTTTCTTTTTATTTTTTGGAGACGTTTTTGCTATAGGGCACATGCGCTAGCCAGAAAGACAGAGACGGAGAGAGAGAAAGCAAGAAATCATCCCCCAGGGAGGATGGCCACACTGCAATCCCTTCTCCTCCTTTATCCTCTTGGGATCTTGGGCATGCACGCACACACACCCGGTGTCAGTATAAGCCACAGAGTGTGGGACTCGAACCACGGTCGACTACATGGGAGTCCAGCGACATAGCCATTACACTAACTACTGGTCCCTCAGAAAACATTTTCTAGGCGCCGGGGCCAGGCGCTCCGCCTCGTGCGCTGTGGCCGGGCCCGTGCAGCCGGGGTTCTGCCTCACGTGCCACAGCCCGGACCACCCGGCCCCCGCTGCCTCTTCGGAGCTGGGTGTGTCCCGCGCTCGGCGCCGACGCAGGCCGGCGGCGCAGACCGGCTGAGCTCACCGTCCTTCCTTTCTCGGGCCGGGCGGGCGAGCGGGAGGTGGCGCTGGATCCCGCACACAGTTGCGTGCTCGGGGCTGGTGTGTGGCCGGCAGGCCTGTGCGTGGCCACCAGGCCTGTGCCTGCGCGTGGCCGCAGGGCCTGAGCGTGGTCACTGGGCCAGTGCGTAGCCGCCGGGTCTGCGCGTGGCCCCCAGGCCTGCACGTGGCCGCCAGGCCTGCGCGTGGCCCCTGTGCCTGCATGTGGCCGCCGGGCCTGTGCGTGGCCGCCGGGTCTGCGCGTGACTGCAGGACCAGCACGTGGCCCCCGGGCCTGCGTGGCCACCGGGTCTGAGTGTGGCTGCTGGGTTTGCGCGTGGCCGCCAGGCCTGCGCCTGTGAGTGGCCGCCAGGCCTGTGCATGGCCGCCAGGCCTGTGCCTGCACATGGCCGCTGGGCCTGCGTGTGGCCGCCGGGCCTAAGCCTGCACGTGGCCGCAGGTCCTGTGCGTGGTCGCCAGCCCAGCGCATGGTCACCAGGCCTGCGCGTAGCCCCTGGGCCCGAGCGTGGCCCCCGGGCATGAGCATGGCCGCCGGGTCTGCAGGTGGCCGCCAGGCCTGCGCGTGGCCGCTGGGCCTGCGCCTGCGAGTGGCCCCCGGACCTGTGCGTGGCTGCTGGGCCTGCGCTTGGCTGCCAGGCCTGCGCCTGTGCGTGGCCGCCGGCTGCAGGCGGCAAACTGAAGCCAAAAACTAGGACTGAGAACTTGCAGCTACAAGCAACAGAAAGAAACTTTAGTTGTCTTAAACCAATTGAGAAATATATTGTATAGGAGGATTTTCTCTGCCTATGGACAGTGAGAAGACGGTGGTTACCAGCCCTGCATTATCTCAGGGATAAACAAGAACTAATCTATCATTCTTAAGGAAGCCAGATACCCGAGGATGACTCACGCTGCAGATCACCACAACACCATTCCCAGTAATCACAAGATGGATGCTGTGCCACATCAACTGATAATCATCTCTGCTTTCCAGAACCGCTTTCCTGAAACTGTATTCCATGAAGATTCACCTACAATGGCGGAACTGCACGAGACCCACCCTTAATCCAACCCTGAATAGAATCCATGCTCCCTATTGTTAAAAACTTTATGAGCTGATAATTGAAAAAAAAAATATTGAAAGAACTGGAAGGTATAATAGCAGGGAAGGCAACTGCAGATACTAGAGACAGTATGGGAGAGGTAATGGGAATGAGTAATTGAGGACAGAAGGGAGGGATTCAGGGAACAAACAACACACTTAATAGACACAAAAATGAAAAGTTGTCTGTTGATGATAATGTATATGGTAATATCATTGTTTTGACTAATGTGCACTGTATTCATGCTGGGAAAAACCATGTTGTACACGGCAAAGAGGTGCAATGATTAAATGTAAAAAAAAATAATAATAATAATAATAAAAAAAGAAAACATTTTCTACAGCCTTGGCATTTATAGAACTTACTCCTGTGTTCTCTGATATATAGTAAGAACTGACATGTTAGATGGAAAATTTTCTATTGGTACACTGACATTCACAGGCTTTTTCTTTTGTGAATTCTTTGATGTACATTGAGGGCTGACTTATAAATTAAAGATTTTCTGTACTCCCTGCATTCATAAAGTTTTTCTCCAGTGTGACTTTTCAGATGCTTACTAAATATAGTTTCTAAGAGATAAAAAAATCCTATATTTTTCACATTCATAAGGGTTCACTTCTATGGCAGTCCTCTGATGTACAATGAGCCCTGACTTCCAGTAGGAAAACGTTGCCTGCATTGTTTCTTTCCAGTGTTAGTACTAAGGTGTAAAGTAAGATGTGACTTTTGGGGAAAAGTATTACATTGTTCACAATTATAGGGTTTCTCTCATGTGTTGAGTTCTCTGATGTACAGTGAGTACTGACTTCCAGGAGAATATTTTCCTACAATGCTCACATTCATAGGGCTTCTCTCCTGTGTGAGTACTCTGATGCTAAATGAGGTGTGCCCCCTGGGAAAACTTTCTTCTACCTTAACATTCATAGGACTTCTCTCCTGTGTGAGTTCTCTGATGCTTAGTGAGATGTGACTTCTGGGAGAACATTTTCCTACATTGTCCACATTCATAGGGCTTCTCTCCTGTGTGAGTTCTCTTATGTATAGTGAGTTACCCCTTGCTGGAGAATGTTTTCCCACATTGTTTGCATTCATACAGTTTCTCTCCTGTGTGAGATCTCTGATGTGCAGTGAGCTGTGACTTCCAGGAGAATGTTTTTCCACATTGTTTACACTCATAAGGTTTTTCTCCTGTGTGTATTCTCCAATGCCTATTGAGATCTGACTTACAGGAGAACATTTTCCTACATTGTCCACATTCATAGGGCTTCTCTCCTGTGTGAGTTCTCTTATGTACAGTGAGGTTCCCCTTGCTGGAGAATGTTTTCCCACATTGTTCACATTCATAGGGTTTTTCTCCCGTGTGAGTTCTCTGATGCTCAGCGAGATGTGACTTCCAGGAGAATGTTTTCCCACATTGTTCACATTCATAGGGTTTATTTCCTGTATTTGTTTTTCCATATCTACTCAAGACTGAATTGGGACTGAAAGATTTTCCACATTTTCCACATTCATGGGCTTTCTCT
The DNA here is from genome assembly GCA_026018925.1 of Tupaia tana. Taxonomy (NCBI): domain Eukaryota; kingdom Metazoa; phylum Chordata; class Mammalia; order Scandentia; family Tupaiidae; genus Tupaia; species Tupaia tana. The sequence continues at coordinate 847,218 of JAKSZU010000024.1, read as the reverse complement.
CCAGTGTGAGTTGTCTGATGGACAGGGAAGTGTGACTTCTTGTAGAATATTTTTCCACATAGTTTATTTGCATAGGATTTCTTTCCTATGTGACTCCTCTGATGTACAGTGAGGTCTGAATTCTGGGAAAACGTTTTCTTACATTGTTTACATTCATAAGGCCTCTCTCCTGTATAAGTTTTCACATGGTCAGTAAGGGGTGTGTTCAGAAACAACAAATTCCTATATTGTTTTATCTACAAATTTTCTCTACGGTAAGAGTTGTCTCATGTATAACAACAGTTGAAAGCTTTGGTAATTTATACATCATAAGGTTTTACTTCTCTGTAATTTCTCTGGTTACCATAATTTTTTTTTTAAATTATTATTTATTTAATTTTATTTATTCATTAATTTATTTTAATTTGACCAGAGAGAAACACAGAGAGAGAGAGGGAGGGAAAGGGAGAAAGGAAGCCGCCAGGTGCGGGACTCGAACCGTGGTCAGCCATGTGGGAGTGTCCAGCACCTTAACCACCATGCCACCTGCTGGTCCCATAGTTACCATAATTTTTTACCTCCAGAAAAGGGGTTTTTGATGTTTATTATATTTATTGGGTGTTTCCCTTGTGTGCATTCACTGATGAAAAGCTAGATTTTAATTCTGCCATAAGGATTCCTTTTATTCTCCTTTTATATGAATAGAAATCTTCCACTCTATCTTTAAAATCTACTGTAAAAATGATTTTAAAATATTTTCTCACATTTTACATTTATAGTGTGTATCTCATGTGTGTATCTTCTGCTGAACGAGACAGTTAGACTTTTAGTAAAATGGCTTCATCCACACCTGAAATATACAGGGCAATAAGAACTGTCTTATCACATGCCTTCCCATATTTATTCAACTTAGAAGCAGTCTCTCCCATATCAATCCTCTTAAGTCGGAAAGAGACAATCATTTCCATATATTATATTTGAGAATTTATTTTACACTGCTCATGTATATCAAATATCGGTACTGATCTATAATAAGAAACATGGTTCTTTCTCTTTAATATGTTACTGTAGCAATTTACATTAATATTTTTGAAAGGTGAGTGGATTTATTTTCTTCCTTTATGCTTCCCTTTCCTATAATACCTTTAACAATATTCAAAATATCTACCTTCTGCCTTCCTATAATTTTACACTGAAAGATTTCCATGTGTCATTTGTTTTACCTGTCCTTTTTATCTTTTCTTTCTTATAACAGTGGGTATTGTGTACTGTGTCTTTGCTAATGTGAGCAGTTTTCTAGATCACCTATTTGCAGAAGTCAAAAAAACTCTTGTCACTTAAGAAGAAATGTTATTTAGGAAGGACTTGTAGCCAATAAAAATACATACTAATTACCCTAAACATGTCATCCCTTAGGACCTTTTAAAAAAATATATACCCCATTTTTGCACACTCTTATCCCAGGAAAACATTTCTACATTTTTCTAGCCTCACCAGTACTAACATTTTCTTTTCCCCTCTCAATAAAATATAAATTTTTAAAAGAAAATGCACTACACTGGTCCTTGAAAAGTGTCACTGACTAACCTGGGAGGCTCAAGCTGGGACATTCTTCTAATGTCCATGGATCTCCTCCTTGCTCCAACTTGATGATCACTGCAGGTTTGGCAATGTATTGTCCTGTTAATAAAAAACAGTGTGGAATTTGGCAAACTATTCATGTAAGCTATTTGAAGAGTAAAAACAGTTCAGTTTTATCAGATGTGCAATAAAGGGGCTGATTTGGGCATTTTGTTAAAGAGGAGTGCCACTCACATTAACCACAGAATGAAATCTCACTCCTAAACAGCATTAGACATTATGAAACTCTTGTACATTTACTATGAATGGAGACAGTAATTACTCAAGAGAGCTTCATGGGAGTTCCACTAACCCAAAAATATCAGGTTGCTGTAGGTCTCCAGCATCACATCCTTGTATAGAATCTTCTGAGCATCTTCCAAGTCCTGCCACTCCTCGCAAGTAAAGTCCATAGCAACATTCTCAAATGATATGAACCCCTGTAAAAATACATTTTCCCTCATCAGCCCTGAGAGATAGAGCTTAACATGGGAAATTTACTTTCTCTCTCTGTTTGTATATGCTTGTTCCTCTTCATGATTTTGACCTCTTTGTAAAGGGAGAAAAAATAAAGTACAAACATCCTATCTCTATGCTAACTTATTCATTGCTAAATTTATTACAAGTATTTCCTCAGAAGTCTCCAAATGTTTTTGCTGCAAGGGATAAAAGCATAAGAAATATTCTGCTACATCAAGGTGTTTATTAACTCAAAAACATAAGTATAAATATATAGAGAGAATTGTGTTAGATAAAGTGTTAGACACAAGTTTATGGTAATCAGTGTAAAAAAATAGAAAGGTGTTTTTTTCTTCTTTTTTTCTGTATTATCAATTTGTGCTTCAAGTCCATGATGTTAAGAACATATAAGTACATGTTCTTATTGAAATGGAACTATAGCTGTCTTCCTATGAAACCACAAAGTATATTAGTAATATTAATGGAAGTAGAAACAGTATACCTAGGTAAGTATTCCTGGTCTGTTTTGAAAGACAAAGGCAGTAAAGGTGTTCAAGAAAGTGATTACAAAGTGATTTTGTATTTAAATATTTAACCTAATTCCAATAAAATATTTTAGGTACATACTGTTTATTACTCATAAGTTGAAGTATATTTACAAGCATCTTTATATTATACTTGTGCATTCAAAAATATTGATAGAGTCCAAATAAAGATGAATGTCACTTTATCATTTGCTAAAATACAAAGTATAAATAATATAAAGCTAAAAGAAGTGACACATTATATAACCAGATTTGCAGTTTAATAGCAATCCACAGATTGCAGACTAAGGATACTCTGAAATATATAATAGAGTTAAAACCAAGATATAATAGGGTTAAAACCAAGTTGTGACAATGACCACCTATATCAGACCACCGAGAAATAATACTATTGAACAGGAAACTCATTAAAAAAAAGGAGGAGAGTGGGGTCAGAAAAAAAAAAATGGTAGTAATTTTTTTGGCACTGAATTAAAACAGAAATTTAACTGAATGTTTCTGTTTAAGCAGGCATATACATATGGGAGCTAAAAATTAAAAATGGAAAAAAACTGAGCAGTAGACAGATGAATCTTGGACACATTATCTTTGAGGTTTCAGTAGACAAATATTTAGGAAGCAGCAGAAATTCAAGTGATAACTAAAGCTATTCTAATCAATGAAAGTGGACCTGTGGTCAACTGGTAGATTTAAGAGAATTCAAGATTGGAAAAAAAGTACAAAATATCACCTGGACTGGTGAGAAATGTATTCCTGTTGGAACATTGACTTTACAAGCTAAATGACATATGTGATTCAATGTATAAAAGAAATTAAAATAAAATTAAATATAAAAAATATTTGCTGATAGAGAAAGAGAATCAGACCATTTAAAACAAGAAAAATTTTGTTAAATAATTTATAAATGGTTTATGTGTTTCTGGAGGATGCAGATGGAAAGTGAAAAATCATCCCCAAGGAGGAATGTTCATGGCACAATTCATGTTCCACTATTTCTCCCTTCTTTCAGGATTTAGCTTGCACAAGTACATGTGCCTACTGTGATTCCCAAGATACTGGGTTCAGGAATCAACCCATGCAATTGGCATGTGGGATCCTGCTGCCTTAACCCTCATTCCATAGGCTGGTCTAAATACTTATTATTCTAGAAATTTAAAAAAATGACTTAGTGCTAATACATTTTATAATATTCACAGCTCTATCAAAAGAAATTCTGTGTTCCATCCACAGAGGGTATATCTAGAAATATTGATTTATATTAAATGCCTTCAATTAAAGAAGATTTAGGATGTTGTTCTTTAACATAATACATATATATCTTAGTGTGAATGACAGTATCACAGTTAAGAGAGAAACACTGAAGGATAAAGATATTCTACCACAATAACTAAGCAATATATGTAACGTACTAGTCAACTGAAATTAAAGAGAGATTAAAAAATTAAGAGGGCAGGGGAGCTGGCAGGCAGGTGAAGATGTTGAAATATTACATATCTGAACATGGTTTGAGTTCTGGAACAGGATCTGGTGGCTTGCTTTCTGGAACCAATCCCCCAATGCTCAGTGAGTGCATGTGCCATGTAGTCAGTTAAATAATCATAATAACTAAAATTAAATAATTTATATATATCTGAAAGAAAGAGAGAGAGAGACAGAGAGCAAGTCTACATAAGCGTGTGCATGTAAGTTAAGGCAGCTGGGTCCCAAATGTCTGATTGTGCAGATAAAACTGTCCCAGACTTGGACACTTGAAAATCACACTAAGTTCATATACATGCATACCAAAAATCCTGAGAGGAGAATGAAGAAAAAGGGATTGCAGTACAGCCATCCCTTCTGGGGGGTGATTTTTCACTTTTCTTCTCTCTCCTTCTGGTGAGAATTCATGCACCCTATTGTAAAAGCTTTTTTTTTAAAAAACTGTAAGAAGAGTCAGAGGCCATATTGTATTAAAAATATTAATTCACCAAGAAGATATAAAAATCATAAAACTTTATGCATTCAACATCAGAAAAGAGGACTATTAGTTATGAATACAAAAACTGATTGTGATATGCTAATTTGTGTGGACTTCAACACTGTACTGTCACCCTGGACAGATCATTTAGGAAAAAAAAAAAAGACACAGAACATAAATGATACAATAAACCAACATTTACAGAAGATTTTTCCCAAAACATCAGAATACACATTTTTCTTAGCCACATGTAGATTATTTCTGAAGACTAACCACAGAATAGAGAACAAAACAAGTCTTTAAAACTAAATAGAAAACAGAAATTACATATAGCAATTTTTTTGTTATTATATATGATGAAATTAAACTCCAACAGAAAGTGCTTTCAAAAATTCACAAATACAGGAAAATTACATAATTTACCCCGAGTAGCTTCAAAACTACTGAATAAATTAAGAATACAAATGAAAATTTCTGGATACAAGCAATAATCTAATCATAACTCTCCAGATGCTTTCAAACACATCAAAAGCACTCCTAATAAGAGTCTACAGCAAGTAGTACTCACACACACACACATGTTTAAAAAACGATAATAAATAACGTAAAGACTTATCCCAGCAAACTGAAAAAGTGGGAACAAGATATTCCAAAAGTATTAATAGAAGATAAAAAATAATAAAAATTAGAACAGCGTAAATAAAACAGAGAATAAAAGAACAACTGAGGGCCAGCCAAGTGGCATGATGGTTAAGGCAGCTGGATCCTACATGAATGTACTATTTGAGTCCTGGAACTGGCATCACTGGGTGTATGCGTGCATGTCCCAAATTCGAAGAGGAAAATAAAGGGACTGATGTATGGTCACCACCCAGGAGGGGTGATTTCTCACTTTCCACCCCACCCCACCCCATCTCTTTCCAGAAAGTTCACACACCCTATAGCCAAGACTGAAACAATTTTAACAAAAAGCTGGAGTTTTGAGGAGAGTTGAGCCATTCTCTGAGAAGATTCCACATGGATACTGGGAACTAGATATTTCAGGGCACAGGAGAAATGAAGATTTTCTACTCATAATTCAGCCTCCAGCAAGCAAAGCTAGTGTGGCAGGAGAGTTGAGCCATTCTCTGAGAAGATTCCACATGGATACTGGGAACTAGATATTTCAGGGCACAGGAGAAATGAAGATTTTCTACTCATAATTCAGCCTCCAGCAAGCAAAGCTAGTGTGGCAGGAGAGTTGAGCCATTCTCTGAGAAGATTCCACATGGATACTGGGAACTAGATATTTCGCGCAGCGCTGTGCGCCGCGCGCCGCGCGGTTTTCTATTTTGTGATTTTTTTCTTTAAAAAAAAAAAGAAAAGCAATTATAATTTTTTATTTTTTTGTCTTTTTTCTCTCTTTTTGTTGTTGTTTCTCTCTCTCTTTTTCATTTTCCTTTTCCTTGTCTCTCCACCCAATATCTACTGAATCTGCTGCACCAGCGATCACTACAGAACGGCAATCCGATTCTAGAACACCTCTGTCTGCTTGCTCCTGAACATTGAGGCTTAGCTTCAAGAATTTGAAAGAAACACGCCATTCATCAGATGACAAGAAATCACCGTCGGATCACGAGAAATATGGGAAAACGAGAAAATACCTCTCCTCCAATGGAAAAGAGTAATTCTCCTTCATCCACAAGCAGTTCGGTGAAAGTCATGGAAATGTCTGATAAGGAATTTAGAGCATTCGTAATGTCGAAGCTAACAGAGATGGAAGAAAAGAGAGATAATGAACTGCTAAAGAGAAAGGAGAAAGAAGTTGCCGAGTTCCATGAGATGAGGAAATTCTTGCAAGATCTAAAAGAGGAATTACACACTTTACAAAAGACTCAAACGGAACTGCTAGAGATCAAGTCTATAATACAAGAAGTCAAAATCTCCCTTGAAAGTATTAAAAGCAGACTAGATCATTCAGAAAATAGAATCTCAGATGTAGAAGAGAAAATGGCTGGCTTAGAAAAGTCCACCACAAAGACTGAGAAAATGGCTCAAAAATTTGAGAATGATATGCGAGAAGTACTGGATACCATCAAACGTCCAAATATCCGGATAACTGGCATTCCAGAAGGTGAAGAGACCCATAAGGGCATTGATAATCTATTCCATGAAATCCTGCAAGAAAACTTTCCAAACCTAGAGAGGCATTCAAAGATCCAGTCCCAGGAAATACAAAGGACCCCAAATAGAATCAACCCAAGAAGATCTTCTCCAAGACACATTATAGCCAGGTTGACCAAAACCGCAGACAAAGACAAGATACTAAGATTGGCAAGAGAGAAACATCAAGTTACCTACAAAGGACATCCCATCAGGCTAACAGCAGATCTCTCATCGGAAACAATGCGAGCGAGGAGAGAATGGGAAAATATATTCAAAGTGTTACGAGAGAAGCAGTTTCAGCCAAGAATACTGTACCCGGCAAGATTATCTTTCAGGTGGGAAGAAAAGACAAGAACATTCTCAGATAAACAAAACCTGAAAGAATTTACCAGCACCAGACCAGATCTCCAAGAAGTTCTCAAGGGTGTGCTGTATCAAGAAAATTAAACACAGACACACGGAAATAAGAGTCCAAAAACTATGAAAGTGGCCAACTTAATCAGAGGGACAAGTCTGAATTTGAATATTATATCCCAGAATTTAATCAGGAAAATTGAACCAGAACAGAAGATAAAAATACATGAGACTGATAGGTTCATGCACCTTCCAGTTGAACAGAATCCTAACTTGTTTCCTGGCTTTAAGCAAAGTTCCTTGGCATTTCTTTGAGTTAAGTTAAAACTGGTTTTCTTAGTAGTAATGAGTGAACTCACCATTGAAAGTAGTTAGATTATGTAGGAAATTGTGTGATCAATGCAACGTGGGTGGGAAGGGAATGAAGGACAATTGTAGACACCGGAGGTGGTGTGAGAGGAGGGTGGGAAGGGACAGAGGGTCAGAAAGAGGGGTGGAAGTAATTCTAGGAACTAGTAATGGAAAATGTTTTGTAATGTGCATGATTGTATCACTATGCAGTGTGTACTGGATGGGAGATTGCATTTTGTATGCTGTGATGAAGCTTAGGGAAGGAATGTAAATTGAGTTACAAAAAAAAGTTTCAGAAAAAAAAATATATATTCAATGACTGCAGTAGGATATGTAGCCACATTTAGGTGCTACTTTATAGGATGCGTAAAGTAAGACTTGTGTTCATGGAAATGTGGGTATCACCTGTGTTTGCTATGAGGGTATTTGGATTGATTAGGGTCTTTGGCGTTACAATAAAATGTGAGGAGAAAACAGTATAGAAAGCAAACATAGATACCAGAGACTGTGGGAGGAGAGTGGGAGATGGCAGAGGGTAAGAGATAGAGAATCTAGGATGGGGGGAATAAAGCAAAACATACAGAAGACAAGAAATGGAAGATCATTTGCTGACAATAACATGCTTGTTGATGTGCTTGATTGAGACAATATATAGTGTAATTTGGATGGAAAATCTCATTTTGTATGCTGTAATGATGTTCAGAGAATGAATGCAAATAAATAAAAAATTAAAAAAAAAAGTTGGAGTTTTGAGAAAAATAAATCCAACAAACCGTTACGCAGAAAAGCAAAATAAAACATCCAAAAAAATAAGGCATGAAAAATGTGATATTACCATGGACAGCCCAGAAATACATAGATAATTATAGGTGTGTTGAGTGACTATACACCAACAAATTGAAAAACCTGGAGGAAATGGACTAATCTCAGAACATATAAAATATACCTGGATCAGGACCAGCAGATAGCATAATATTTATGTCACAGGACCTGCAAATGGCTGATTGTGGTTAAAGTCCTTGAAACTCAAAATGGTGGTGTATACATGTGTGTTCAAAATCCTGACAATAAAGGAGAAGAGATTGTGGTGTGGTCATTACCCCTAGGCAGTGGTTTATCACTCTCTGTTTCATTGTTTTTCCAGAAAACACACACACCCTAAAAAAAAAAAAAGTATAATATATACCTGGATCATACCATCAAATGGGAAGCCTAAATAGACCAACAAGAAGCAATGAAATTCAGTAAATTCAACAAAGAAAAGCCCAGGTTCTGATGGTTTCATTTCTAAATTCTACAAAAGCTTTTTTCCTTTTTCAGTCTTTTTTAAAATTTCTTCCTTTTAATTTTTTTCTTTTTTCTTTCTTTCTTTCTTTCTTTCTTTTTTTTTTTTTTTTTTTTTTTGCTATATAGTGTGTGTGCTTGCACAAGATGGGGGTGAGGGGCAGAAAAAGAGAGAAGGGAGAGGATGTGAGAAATTATGCCTCCCCACCAATGGGGATGGCCATGTCTCAATCCCTTCTTCCCTTCTGTTCCATTCTCCTCTTAGGAGTAAGGACATGCACAGACTCATTCCCAGTGTGTCTCTAAAACCACTGGGTCCAGAATGCAAATTGCCAGGTTGACCTTCAAAATTCATTTTTTGAAGCCACTGTCACCTTGATACCAAAAGCAAAGACAGAACACAATATAAACTACAGACCAATATCCCTGATAAATATAAATGCAAAAATCATCAGTAAAACACTTGCAAATGAAATCAAACACCACATGAAAAAGTTTAATGTTTAATTAAAATTAAAGAAAATAGAAATTATTTATAAAAATACCTCAGAGACAGCACTGAAACCAGAGTATGCAAAGAACTAATGCAGCTCATTCACAAAAATACTAATGATACAACTTTATAATGGGCAACTGGTCTGACCAGACAATTTTCAAAGACATCTAAATGGACACAAAGCATATGAAGAAATATTAACATCACTTATAATAAGGAAAATGCAAATCCAAAGCATGCTGAAGTATATATAACTCCAGTCAGAATGACTATGATCAAAAATACAAAGAACAAGTACTGGGGAGTTTGTGGTTAAAAGGAACCCTCCAAACAATCGTCAATCCAATTAAAAGATGAAAAAATGAGCTGAACAGACAGTTGTTCAAAGAAGATATGCGAATGGCCAAAAAGTATATGAAAGATGCTCAAAATTTTTTTAAGAGAAACGCAAATCAGAGCAGTTCCGGAGAACAGGCTCACTGAGGCTGCAGGCCCAACCCCTCCGAACCTCCGCACATCCCCTCCGTTCCTCTTCCCTGAACCCCAGGTTCGTTGTCTGGGACTTTAAGACAAATTCCCCACCCATCCCACCCACGAACCGGACCGAGCCGGACCGCAGTTCCGGACACCAGGCGGGCTCAGGCTGCAGGCCCAACCCCTCGGAACCTCCGCACATCCCCACCATTCCTCTTCCCTGGACCCCAGGTTGGTTGTCTGGGACATTAAGACAAACTCCCCCCGCGTCTCACCCGCGAACCGGACCAAGCTGGCCAGCAGTTCCAGACACCAGCCGGACTGAGGTTGAAGGCCCAACCCCTCCGAACTTCCACACATCCCCACTGTCCCTCTTTTTTGGACCCCAGGTTGGTTGTTTGGGACTTTTGAACTCCCCCCATCCCACGTGGAACTGGACCGAGCCGGCCAGCAGTTCCGGACACCAGGCGGACTGAGGCTGCAGGCCCTACTAACCTGCTCCTGTCACTCAGCCTCTGGTCCTTTCCTATTAGCCTTTGGACTTTCTGAATATTGGTTATTTAAATACTGTGTGGTGCACGTTGCACGCCGTGTGATTTTCTTTTTTCATTATTCTTTGCTCGAGGTGTTGCTTATTAGGTCAGTTGGAAACTCACCACTCCTTAGAAACAGGGAGGATCTTGGGCCATCCAGGACTAGTTGCAAAAGTTAATGGTAATTGTGAGAAACAGATAGGCCAACCATAAGAGAAATCATCAAATTTCTATTCCTGTACAACTTTTAACACTAACAGATACCTTAAATAAGTTAGGAAGCAAAATATAGAGTACCTGATGACCAGAAAAAATCGCAGAGGCTCAAGAAATATGAGCAACCAACAAAAGGCCTCTCTCTCAAAGGAAATCAAGTCTACATCACCCACACTCAATACAATGGAAATCGTGGACATGTCTGATAAGGACTTCAGAATATTTGTAGTGAACAAACTAACTGAGATGGAAGAGAAAAGAGACAAGGAGCTTCAGGAGATGAGGCAGTCCTTTAATGACTTGAAAGAAGAAATGGATACCTTAAACAAAAAACAGATGGAACTTCTAGGATTGAATAATGTGATACAGGAAATCAAAGCCTCCCTTGAAAGTATTAAAATTAGGTTAGACCAGGCAGAAGATAGCATCTCTAATGTAGAAGACAAAACATCTGACATAGAAAAAAGTATCAAGAGGATTAAGAAAACAACCATGAAAAATGAGGACAATATACAAGGAATACTCAAAGCCATCAAGCACCCCAACATCCGGATAATTGGTATCCCAGAAGAGGAAGAAAATAATAAGGGCCTAGATAATTGATTCCACGAAATCCTTGAAGAAAATTTTCCAAACCCAGAAAGGCATTCAAATATCCAGACCGAAGAAATACATAGGACCCCAGGTAGAATCAACCCAAGAAGATCCTCTCCAAGGCATATCATAGCCAGACTGGCGAAAACAACAGACAAACACAAGATACTAAAGTTGGCAAGAGGGGAACGTCAAGTTACTTACAAAGGTCACCCTATCAGGCTTACATCGGATCTCTCGGCGGAAACAATGCAGGCAAGGAAAGAATGGGGAAGCATAGTCAAAGTGTTGAATGAAAAACAATTTTAACCAAGAATACTATACCCGGCAAAATTATCTTTCATATGGGAAAAAAAGATAAAAACACTCTCAGATAAACAAAATTCGAAGGAATTTACCAACTCCAGACCAGCTCTTCAAGAGGTTCTGAAGGGAGTACTATACCAGGAAAACTAAGAAATCAGACAGACAGTTATACGAGAACAAAAAGCAACCAAGAAAATGGCTCACTTAATGATAGGATCAGGTATGGAAATATCAATAATTACATTGAATGTCAATGGATTAAATTCTCCAGTTAAGAGACATAGACTGGCTGAATGGTTAAGAAAACAGAAACCCTCGATCTGTTGCCTACAAGAAACTCACCTTATGGATAAAGATAAACATAGACTAAAAGTAAAGGGCTGGAAAAAAATATTCCATGCAAATGGAAATCAAAAAAGGGCTGGAGTAACGATAGTCATCTCAGACAAAATAGACTTCAAGACAAAGACAGTAAAAAGAGACAAAGAAGGGCATTATCTAATAGTAAATGGAGTAATCCAACGAGAAGATATAACCCTTATAAATATCTAGGCACCCAACTCAGGTGCACCTAAATATGTGAAGGAAAGACTACTAAAGCTAAAAGGAGAGATAGGGAGAAATACTATAATTGTTGGAGATTTCAACACTCCATTATATCCTTTAGACAGATCTTCTAGACAGGAAATAAATAGAGAGATACAGGACTTAAATGATACTATAAGAAGAATGGGCTTGACAGATACCTATAGAACTTTTCACCCTACATCCACAACATATACATTTTTTTCACCCCAGCATGGGACCTTTCCAAAGACAGATCATATGTTAGGACACAAATCAAGCCTTTACAGATTCAAAGGCATAGAAACTGTATCCAGCATCTTCTCTGACCATGATGGAATTAAACTCAAGATTAATTTCAAGAAACAATCCCAAAAATACATGAACACATGGAAACGGAACAACCTACTTCACTACTGAAGAAATTAAGGCTGAAATAAAGCAATTTATGGAAACAAATGATAATGAGTACACAAGTGTCCAGAATCTATGGGATACAACTAAAGCAGTCATAAGAGGGAAATTCACAGCAATTAGCGCACATAAGAAAAGGATGGAAAGATGGCAAGTAGTTAACTTATCATCATGCCTCAGAAAATTGGAAAAACAACAACAAACAAACCCCCAAAATGCCAGGCGAAAAGAAATAATAAAGGTTTGAGCAGAAATAAATGAAATAGAAAATAAACAAACCATACAGAAAATAAATGAAAGCAAAAGCTGGTTCTTTGAAAAGATTAACAAGATCGACACATCATTGGCTAGATTGATCAAGAAGAAGAAAGAAAGAAACCAGATTAATCAAGTATGTGATGAAACAGGCAATATTACTACAGACATAGCAGAAATATAGAATATCATTAGAAGATACTATGAGCGACTATATGCCAACAAACAAGATAACTTGGAGGAGATGGACAAATTCCTGGATGCATATAATATGCCAAGATTGGATCAGGAGGACATAGAGAACCTGAATAGACCCATAACAAGCCAGGAGATTAAATCAGTAATAAACAACCTCCCAACAAAGAAAAGTCCAGGTCCAGATGGCTTCACTTCTGAATTCTACAAAACTTTTAAGGAAGAGTTAACCCCTATCCTACTAAAATTATTTCTAAAGATTCAAAAGGAAGGAAACCTTCCAAATTCATTTTATGAAGCCTCCATCATCCTCATCCCCAAAACAGATAAGGACATGACAAAAAAGGAAAACTATAGACCAATATCATTGATGAATATAGATGCAAAAATTCTCAACAAGATACTCGCAAATCATATCCAACAACATAAAACAAAGATCATTCATCACGACCAGGTAGGCTTTATACCAGGGATGCAAGGGTGGTTCAATATACGGAAGACCATAAATGTAATACATCACATTAACAGAAAGAAAGATAAAAACCATATGATCATCTCAATTGATGCAGAGAAAGCATTTGACACAATACAACATCTTTTTATGATTAAGACTCTCAGTAAGATTGGTATAGAAGGGTCATTTCTGAACACGATAAAAGTAATCTATGAAAAACCTACAGCTAATATTACACTGAATGGAGAAAAGCTGAAAGTTTTTCCTCTGAAAACAGGAACTAGGCAAGGCTGCCTACTTTCTCCACTGCTCTTTAATATAGTACTGGAAGTCTTAGCTATTGCAATCAGAGAAGAGAACAATATTAAAGGCATTTAAATAGGCAAAGAAGAGTTGAAAATATCTCTATTTGCAGATGACATGATGGTATACTTAGAAGACTCAAAGGTATCCATGAAAAAGCTTCTTGAAGTAATGAGTGAATACAGTAAGGTGGCAGGATACAAAATCAATATCCAAAAAATCTATAGCATTTCTATTTATGAACAACAAGTTGAATGAAGCCGAGCTGAAGAAAGGAATCCCTTTCACCATAGCCACAAGATGTATAAGATACCTAGGGATAAACCTAACTAAGAAAGTTAAAGACCTTTATAAAGAAAACTATGAAAATCTTAAAAAAGATATTGAAAGTGACCTTAAAAAGTGGAAGGACATCCCATGCTCCTGGACTGGAAGAATTCACATAATCAAAATGGCAATTCTACCCAAATTAATCTACATGTTTAATGCAATTCCAATCAAAATACCAGAAAAATTCTTCACAGATCTAGAAAAGACAATCATAGAATTTGTCTGGAATCATAAAAAACCTTGTATTGCAAAAGCAATCCTGCACAAGAAGAATGGAGTAGGAGGCATATCACTCCCTAATCTCAAGATATACTATAAAGCTGTGGTCATCAAAACAGCATGGTATTGGCATAAAAACCGACATGTAGACCAATGGAATAGAATAGAGACCCCAGAAATAACCCCCAAAGTTTACACCAACTGATCTTTGACAAAGAATATAAGTCAATCCATTGGGAAAAGGAAAACCTCTTTAGTAAATGGTGCTGGAAAAACTGGGTATCCACCTGCAGAAAGATGAAACTGAATCCCCATCTTTCACCGTTAACAACCATCAACTCAAAATGGAGCAAAGATCTGAACCTAAGACCTCAAGCAATAAAACTACCGGTGGAAAATGCTGGGGAAACTCTGGGAGACATTGGAGTAGGCAAAGACTTCTTAAATAAGACCCCCAAAACACAGGCAATAATCCCTAAAATAGACAAGTGGGACTATATTAGACTAAGAAGTTTCTGCACAGCAAAAGACACAGTATCAAGTGTGAACCGACAACCCTCAGAATGGGAAAATATTTTTGTTAAATATGCCTCCGACAAGGGACTCATAACCAGAATACACAGGGAACTCAAGTGCCTTATGCAAAAAAAAAATGATGAACCCAATTAAAAGATGGGAAAATGAGCTGAACAAAAATCTCTCTAAGGAAGACATATGAACAGCCAAAAAGCATATGAGGAAATGCTCAACATCCCTCATCATAAGGGAGATGCAGATAAAAACCACAATAAGATACCACCTAACCCCTGTCAGAATGGTAAAGATGAAGAATATAAAAAGTGATAAGTGTTGGTGGGGATGTGGTGAAAAGGGAACCCTCCTACACTGTTGGTGGGAATGTAAACTAGTTCAACCTCTGTGGAGAACAATATGGAGGCTCCTCAAAGATCTACAAATAGAACTACCATTTGACCCAGCAATCCTGCTTCTGGGTATTGACCCAAAAGACCGGAGAACACTCAGTCAGAAAAGTGCTTGCACATCAATGTTTATTGCAGCATTATTCACAATTGTCAAGACATGGAACCAACCTAAATGTCCACAAACTAATGAATGGATTGGAATAGTGTGGTATATATACTCTATGGAATACTACTCAGCCATAAAAAAAATAACAAGACCCTGGAATTTGATATAAAGTGGTCAAATACAGAGGATATATTGCTGAGTGAAGTAAGCCAGGCTATGAAAGAAAGATGTTGTATGTATCCACTCAATATATATCGACTACCTGCTCTCTATGGTAGAGAGCAAAAAATTGGAGGACATAAAAGCAGTGAAAGTACTTAACGAGAATAAGACAGTGTGGAATGGGGGGGGTGAGGAGAAGAGGATAGAGAAAGATAGCAAGAGAACAATAAAGAGGCAAGACGTTAGTGAGAAACAGATATGGCTTGTTACCTCTTGATGATGACATGTATAGTATTCACAACTGGATTGGTCTGAGAAATATTTCATGATGGGTAAAGTCTTTTTACAAGCAAAATGAGAAATAGTGATGGACTGTTTTAAAAAATAATTAGAATAATAATAATAATGATTGGGAAAAATATAGAAAAGATATTGAATGATGAAGTGGGAAGATTAATGTCTCTGTATTGACTGACATGCATGGCATTCCCTATTGAAAAAGCAATGTAATACACTGTAAAATTATATCTAATCCAATGTAATATAAAGAAGATTATGAAGATAATAAAAATAAAAATAAAGATTTCCCAATTAAAAAAAAAAGAGAAATGCAAATCAAAACCACAATGAGATACCACTTAAACCTAGTCAGAATGGCTAAAATTTTTAAAATAAACAAGTAAATAATGATAATTACTGGTGAAGTGGTGGAGAAAAGGGAACTCTCCTACACTGTGGGTGGGGCTGCAAATTAGCACAACCACTATGAAGTACAATATGGAGCAACCTGGTGAAACTGTAATAACTCAGAGAACAGGATATTAGAGAGACATTTCCACATACATGTTTTGGCAGGAGCCACAATACTTAAGACAAGGAATCAGCCTAAGTGTTGAATAACTAAGGACCACATTCAAACAATGTGGTAGGAGGGCAGAAGGAAGTAGGCAGATGCAGGAGGTGCAGCTGAGGATCCTACACACTTTCAAAATTACCATTTCTCCCATTGAATCACCTGCAGTTTCACCAGGGTTGCTATCCCTACCTTTGAATTTAACAATCTTCAATCCTGATCATTATGTAAAACAGAATATCCAGCAAGTCAAGGACCCAACCTTATGATATGTGGCTAGAATAAGTGAAGTATGGGAACTGCATATGGGAACTGATGATGCTGCCTAACACAGCTCTATTGGTACACCAGAAATCCAGAATGGAGCAGCTTCAAAGAGAACTTGAGATTCAAAAGAAAAAGCTAGATAAACTAAAATCTAAGGTCAATAAAACAGAAAATAATCTAACTCGAAAGTACCTAAAAACATCAAATTCCATATGCCAAATACCTTCATTAGAAGAAATGCAGTAGTTGAGAAGTTCTAATAAACTCCAGATTGACATTGGACTGCTTAACCAAAGACACTAATCTTTTTTTTTTTTTTTTTGGAGAGATTTTTCACTATAGGGCACGTGCGCTCGCCAGACAGACAGAGAGAGACAGAGAGATAGAAAGCGAGAAATCACCCCCCAGGGGGGATGGTCACGCCACAATCCCTTCTCCTCCATTCTCCTCTCGGGATCTTGGGCACGCACGCACATGTGCCCGGCGTGAGTTTTAAGCCACCGGGTCCGGGACGCGAACCGCGGTTGACTACGTGGGAGTCCAGCGACATAGCCATTACGCTAACTGCTGGTTCCCAAGACACTAATCTTTTTTAAACCTGAGGATTGCACTTCAATCACATTGCTATTGCTAACTTTTATGACAGTATTGGATTTATAGATTGTGTGCCACCAAACCCTAAATTTCAAAGGTCCACCATTGAAACACCAAATTCAAGACACAGAAGATGACAAATAGATTGTAACTGTACTGCTGCTACCTTTTTAAATTATCCAGTCTTAATCCGCTGTGAACAGTGTGAGATGCCAAGGTATTCCTGAGTCAGAAGGCCCTATAACTTCCCTAAAACCCATTCTGAATTGAAGAAACTAGTCTGTCTTTTGGGAACAGTTTTACGGCTACATAGGATCTTGTCAGATTAAAGATGCAACAAAGCAGCGTTGTACTAATATTAAACATCAGCCCACCGAGCTAATAATACCTCAGTGTAATGTCCTTGGTAGGTGAAATTCATCACAAGGAAAGTGTAATAGCTTTTTGTTAACTAATTTTCTTTTTTTCCTTTAGTGGTTAAGCATGATCATATCACCTTTAAAGTCTTACCTGAGAGAAGTAATACCTTAAAATAAAAAAGCATTAATGATATCAAACTATGCACAATATAACCTTACTTTGTACTTTTCCTTCATGAGTGCCAATGTTTTGTGAAGACATACAGATGCTACACAGTAAAGTGTGAAAAGTACTGCAAGAATCATGTCAGGAATAGATAGGCCACACTATATACTGACTTTAGCACCGAGTGCCATACAGTATTTTGTCTTCCACAGGGGAGGGTACAACAAAAGATATTTTTAAATTCACTGGTAGAGCTTCTTTCTTCTGCTTGGTGTCCCACTGAACTTTCACAAGAGATTACTGGGGAAGTACACATTGAAAACCAGCAATAGCCCTTTTCTTGGAAAGAAGTATAAATGCTTTCCTATTGGGGCAATCCATTTATAAACTTGACTTAGTGGCAGGGTCATGTGTATTTATAAAATAAGGCTAGTCATATTTAAGACAATTGAATGAAAGCTAGAAAAAAAGAAAAACAAGCAAACTTGAACCTTGAAGCAACCTCAAACATCTCTATTCTGATGATATATTTTTGTAAGGAAAATAAATATTCAGATGATCAGGATTGTATATAACTAAATGAGATGAGAAAAGACATCATAACAGCATACATTTAAGACAGAATTATAAAATTATATACCAGTGCTTAGAGTGGTGTTAAGTAAAGTGTTGAAATACAGCAAAAGGTAGGCAGTAACATGGACTGTCACTCACTGTAAACCTGTGTGGATGTTTCAAATAGGATTACTAACAAAAAAAGAATTTACTCAGTAATAAATTATCTCCCAACAAAGAAAAGTGCAGGTCTCAATGGTTTCACTTTTGAATTCTACAAAACTTTGAAAGAATAGATAACCCCATTTTACTCAAATGATTTATAAAAATCCTACAAGAAGAAATACTCCCAAATTCATTTTATAAAACCTCCATCAACCTCATCCTCAAAAGAGACAAGGATATAACAAAAAAGGAAAACTGCAGACCAATATCTCTGATTAATACAGATGCAAAACTTCTCAACAAGATACTAGGAAATCACATGTAATGACACAGTAAAAATATACACCACACCACAGCCAGATAGGCTTTATTCTGGGAATGCAAAGATGGTTCATATACACAAAATTATAAATGTAATACACTATGTTAACAGAAAAAAAGATTAAAACATATGATAATATTAATCAATGCAGAAAAAGTATTTGATAAAACACAACATCCCTTCATGATTAACAAACTCAGCAAAATTGGCATAGATGCAACATTTCTCAACACAATAAAAGCCATATATGAAAAAGTGATAGCTAACATCACAGAGAATGGGGAAAAGGGGTAAGCTTTTCACCTAAAAAGTGAAACAAATCAAAGCTGCCCACTTTCTCCACTCCTTTTTCATATATAACTAGAAGTCCAAGCCAATGAAATTAGACAAATAACTAAAATAAAAGGCATTGAAATACAGAAAGAAGTGAAATTATTTCTATTTGCATATGACATAATTAAATACATAGAAAATCTAAAAAAATCCACACACACAGGGAAAGAAAAAAAAGAAAAAAGCTCCTGGAAGTGAAAAATGTATACAGTGAATTGGCAGGATACAAAATCAACATACAAATATACATAACATTTCTATACATGAAGAGGTGCAGACTAAGGTAGACTTGAAGAAAGTTATTCCACTTACAAGAGCTGCAAGAAGCATAAGATACCTAGGAAAAAACCTAACCTAAGAAGTCAAAGACTTCTACAAGGTAAACTATGAAAAACTTAAAAAGAAATGGAAAATGACACAAAGAGTGGAAAAAAAGAGTCCCATGTCCCTGGATTGGAAGAACCAATATAATCAAAATATCAATCCTACCCAATTTAATCTACAAATTTAATGCAACCCTTATAAAATTACCAGAGACATTCTACACAGATTTTTAAAAGAAATTATAGAATTTGTCTGGAATCTTTAAAGACAGGGTATTGTCAAAGAAATTCTGTGCAAGAAGAGTGGAGTAAAAGGAATCTCACTCCCTGACCCCAAAATATATGATAAAGCTGTAATAATCAAGACACCATGGTTTTGGCACAGAAACAGACAGGTGGACCAATGAGACAGAAT
The DNA here is from genome assembly GCA_026018925.1 of Tupaia tana. Lineage (NCBI taxonomy): Eukaryota > Metazoa > Chordata > Mammalia > Scandentia > Tupaiidae > Tupaia > Tupaia tana. The sequence continues at coordinate 827,628 of JAKSZU010000024.1, read as the reverse complement.
GGAGACTCCAGAAATAAACTCCCAGACCCCAAAATATATTACAAAGCTGTGATCATCAAAACAGCATGGTTTTGGCATAAAAACAGATATGTGGACAATTGGAACCGGTATAAACCCCAGTAATAAATCCCAAACATATAGCCAATTGGTTTCTAACAGAGGGCACCAGTCAATCTAACGGAGAAAAGAAATCCTCTTTAGCAAATGGGGCTGGAAAAACTGGTCATCCACCTGCAGAAAGATAAAATTTGTCCCCTATCTCTTTCCATAAATGAAAATCAACTCAACATTGATCAAAGATCTAAACCCAAGACCTCAAATTATAAAACTACTGGTGAATGATGCAGGGGAAACCATGAAGACATTGGCATAGGCAAGGACTTATTTGATAAGACCCCCAAAGCACAGGCAATAACCCCAAAAATAAACAAGTGGGAAAATGTCACTTCAAAAGCTTCTGCACAGCAAAATAAAGAATTAGAGCAAATTGACATCCCCTGAAGTGGGAAAATATATTTGCAAAATATGGCTCAGATACGGGTCTAGTAAGTAGAATATACAGAGAACTCAAGCAGTGCACCTGAAAAATAAATAAATAAAAAGGAAGAAAGAAAACTTAAAAAAAAAAAAAAAGAAAGAAAACATTCGCCCAATTAAAAGATGGGCAAATAAGCTCAGCAGATACTTCTCTAAAGAAGACATAAAAACAGTCAAAAAACATATGAAAAAATGCTCAGCATCCCTTATCACAAGGGAGATACAAATCAAAACTACAATGAGATATTACCTAATCCTAGTCAGAATGGGTAAGATTAAGAAAATAAAATATGACAAGTGCTGGTGAGGTTGTGGTGAAAAGGAAACTCTCCTACACTGTTGGTGGGAATGTAAATTAGTTCAGTCACTATGGAGAACAATATTGAAGATCCACAAAAACCTACAAATAGAACTACCATATGACCCAACACTTCCAGTCCTGGGTATCTACCCAAAGTTGAGGAATAGATTCAATCAAAAAAGTACTTGCACATCCATGTTTACTTTGGCATTATTCACAATTACTCAGATATAGAACTGACCCAAGCATCCACGAATAACTTGAATAGACTGAAAAAGTGTGGCACATATATACCATGAAATACTACTCAATCATAAAGAACAAGGAGACCTTTGGCAGTTGACAAAACGTGGATGAATATGAAAGATTTACTGCTAAGCAAAACAAACCAGAATATGAAAGAGAGGCTTTTTGTCCCCACTCAATATATACTGAATGTCTGTACTCTATGGCAGAAACTGAAATATTGGAAAATATAAAAGCAAGGAAAGAAACTGTGGATACTAGAGACAGTGTGGGAAGGAGACGGAGGAGGGAAAGAAGGCAATCAAGAGGGAAAAACAAAAAGCAAAATATTTAAGAGACACGAAAATGGAAAATTGTTTGTTGTTAATAATGTGCATGACAATATCTTTAACTAAACTAATATACGATATATTCACACTGGAAAATTCATTTTGCATACTGTAGTGATATACTGTGATTGTATATAAATTAATCAGAAACAAATAAGACAGGTGATCTCTAGAAATTTCAAGGTGTTGACTTTCAAGGTTTTTATTTGATATACAGAGGAAATATGACAATCCTAGTTAATTTGACAATAGATGAGAATCCCTTACAGGCAGGCATGTTCCTCTACAAACAGGCTCTGTTTTTTAGTTTCCTCTACAGTTCTATATGAAGACTGATAGTTTTTATTTGTTTTATTAATAAAATGTAATTTGGAAATTGGAGTTTATGATTTTGTGATTAAGGTGGGTAAACTGTTTGCAACAAGTAACTTTTGTGTGACTTAGCTAGGTAGGCAATTTTTATAACAGATACCTTATGTATAACACTTAAAAGCATATTAAAAAATGGGGCACATATACATGATGGAATACTATTCACCCATAACAAACAAATAGATCTTGTCATTCAATGTGAATAAATGAAAAAGATTTAAGGGTAAATTAACAAGACAGGCAATAAAACACAATGTGTGTCCCCAGTGAATGGATGCACTCTATGACAGAAACTAAAATATTTACAGATACAGAATTAGAGAGGGCAACTGTAGATACCAAACACTGTATGGGAGTGAGGAGGTGGGATATATTCAAAAGAAACCATTCAAGAGAAATGAATGAAAATGTATGAATACAAACAAATGACTTATGGTACAATATACCAGAACAGATAGAAACAGATGTTGACAATCTTAAGTGTGTGTGTGTGTGTGTGTGTGTGTGTGTGGTGCGTGCATATGTATGTGTGTGTGTATGTATGTACATATATATGTATGTATATATATGTATGTATGCATATATATTCACAAAACTAGTTGAACAAAAATTGAAAGTGCATAAAGTAATGTTTTCTGATGAACATGGCAATATCATAGATTTGATTACTACACACTGCATGAATGCTTTGAGAAACCATATTGTATCTCACAAAGGTGTATAATTAAATATAAATTAAAAATTTCAAACCAGAAATAATGAAAAGATCATTATACAAAACTCAAACTTCTGAAGCAATACTAGTAAATTAAAAAATTTCAAATACATCTATTTCAAAACAAAACCAGCTACAGGGATGCAGCAGTAACACACGTGTGATGCTCAGGCCCCATGTAAAGTTCTTGGGTTCACTTCTAAATGTCTTCCTGAACACACTATGAATCTGCATGCCTATGACCTTGATTAGTTAAACTGCAGCATGAACACACCACCAAAATGCCTACCTATTTTGTTTTTCCAGTGTCCCTTATGGAAGAAATATGTATGTAACTATACCTCTCTCTGTATGTATCTAAACAACTTATGATGAAAATAAAAATACAAAACAAATCCAAAAGTAAAACAGCAAGTCACAGCACAAAAATTTATTTTCTCAATAAGAATTACTACATATTTGTAAGAAAATATCTAAAAGAATCAGTATCCCAATAGAAAAATGAGGAAAGAATAACACTTCCTAAGCTCCAAAATCTTTAACATAAAGTTTAATCAATTTCACTAATTATTTTTTAATAATTTTATTTAAAAGATGGTGAAAGCCTATAAAGATTAAAATTAAACTTCAATACTTTTTTCACCTAACACATTGAACTAAAAAATAATGTTTACAAAACCTCATTTTACACTGGATGGACAAGCATCATCCTGTTGTGTCTAACCTCAAAATAACATATACTTCAAATCTAAGCAATCTTAATGATTTCTACAGTGACAAGCTACTGCAAATCACCATAAACTGCTACCTATATTACTCCCACAGGTTTTTAAATGAATTATCTCTTACTGAACTTTCCCTGAGAAAAACACTAGAGATTAAAAGGTCAGAGTAGTTTTTGGTAATTACATGGAAAAATGACAAAAATCATTCATTTGAAAAGCCTCAAAAATATTTTTTTGACACTTGCCAAATTTTAAAGCTCTAAAGAACAAGAGACTAAACCCAAAGTAAAAAAAATGATGTAAGAAGGAATGAGATTCATTCATTTTCCTTCTGCTGAAGATAAAAGTCCCACCAGAAGATGGGGCTGAATTACTACTAAATCTCAGCTGAAAGCACCCTCTGTGTCAGTTGTCACACATGGGACAAAACTGAATGGAATCCTATACATATAACTGAACACCTCAGTGAGTAGCTGAGTCAGAAAACTATCTTTAAAAAGGCTGATCATTTTTCAATATGATGAAAATGATAAAGTCCAAACTCTCAGTCTATATATCAAAAGCTGTATACTCTAATGAATGAATAGATCTCCCAGAAAACATTCAACCAGTTGAAGTTCTCAGAGATTATCTCTTAGCTTTTAGAATTGCTAATCTGGTAAGAATATCTTTGTTTACATTATGACCATGAGTTATACAGATAATCTATGCTTATAATGTAATTTATGATTGTAGAGCTCGAGTCCTGCATGTAAAGCTGAATGTTGGGATGTGTGGGAAAGTGAAGAAAGTCACATGGGTGACTTTCATGTAGTCAAACTCCAAACTCTGAACAATAGCTTGGATGACAGTCTCATGTTTACAGTGTCCTGTGGGTACTAGCACCCATTACTATTGGGAGAAATAGGCAATATCAACAGAATTCTACTGAGAGAAAACAATTAAAAACTTGAGCAAATGACCCATAAAACCCACCTTGTGCATCTTGTCCCGTGGCTTATTTTTGTGGATTCTTGCATAGTAATATATCCTAACAGTGAGTATAAAAACCTTCCTAGGTTCATAATTGCCTCTAGAAATTATAAGGCCTAAGGTGATTTGGGGGATCATATCACCTTAACTTGCATACATACAGCTGGTATCATAAGTCAATACAAAAGTGAAGACAATACAGGGACCAGCAGTTAGTGAAATGGCTATGTCGCTGGACTCCCATGTAGTTGACCGCAGTTCAAATCCCAGACCCAGTGGCTTAAACTCACGCTGGGCGTGTGTGCGTGCCTGCCCAAGATCCTCAGAGGAGAATGGAGGAGAAGGGATTGTGGTGTGGCCATCCCCCTGGGGGGTGATTTCTCACTTTCTGTCTCTCTGTCTGCCTGTCTGGCGAGCGCACGTGCCCTATAGCAAAAAAACTCTAAAAAAAAAAAAAAAAAAAAAAAAAAAAAGTCAAGACAATACAAAGACAACTACAGAAAGGCATACTGTCACAAAGTAGAAAATGTCATAACAGATAAAGATCTGGTAAGATACAAACAAGAATATTGGAAATAAAAAATAAGTGGGGACCCATATAAATTGCTCTTCTTTTCAAACTTTGAAAAAAGACATTGGCTGGTGCCAGCAGGTGGTGAGGCAGTAAAGGTGTTGGACTCCCACAAAGCTCACTACAGTTCGAGTCTCAGATTTTGTGGCTTGCTTTTTCACTATCCCCACCATGATTGTGAGTACCCTAGAGCAAAATAAAATGATAATAAATAAAATTAAATGAATAATTTTTTTTTTGAAAAAAGGCAGTGTCCATTTGAAGCAACATATGGCTTTGGGCTATATGGATAACCCATGCTTACAATGTAATTCACAGTTATAGGTATTGAGTCATGTGGTTAAAGTTGAGTGTGTGGATATAGGATGTCCTGGCCCGCGGGACAGTCGAACAGGTTCCCTGGGGGAGGTAGTGAGAGATGGGACAAACACACACACACACATACAATACGAGGTGCTGATCAAGTCATCTTCTTCCATCTACTTCTCTATTCAGGAAATATGGCGAGTTATATACAACTGGTGGGCACCAATTGGCTGCCCAAAATGCAAATGAGATAGAACAGCATGAACCAGTCATTGATGTGGGTGGATCTCTCCTGTTGCCTAGAAACCCAACCACTTCTGGAGAGAACGGTTGGTCACATGATTTCTGAGAAACGGTTTGCTCAGTGAGGAAGTGAAGCCTAATGGTTTCCAAGATGGTGGACAGCTCAAGATGGCGGATAGCTCAAGATGGCTTCTGTATGCAGTGCCCTCCGTATGCAGTGCCCTCCACAATAGGAAAGTGAAAGAAGTCACATGTTGAGTTTATAATATGTATGATGTAAAATGCATGATGACACGGTAGAGAAACTAAGTGCAAGTATACTATTATAGAGTTCTTGCACACAAACTGGTGTAATATAAATGTTTAAACGTACATTAAAAGTGAAATTTGAATATTATGAACCACAAAACAACCACTTCAAAAATGTTACACTTAAGGTAACAAAATGTTCATGGACCACATATAAACAGGAAATACATTAAATCTATCATGTAGTCGTTACTTCACCTTTACTTAATTTGTATATATTATAAGTGACTTTCATGGAAGAAAGACTAGATTCACATAGTAAAAAAATACTAGACTTAGAAAATTTGCAACAGTCTAGGGTAGAGAAAGTGAAGCTACAATACAGACAGAAGGAATTAATTAATAGAAGAAAAGAGATATTATCATTATGAACAACTTAAAAGTAACAAGGCACATGAAATAATGGCAAAGAGCTTAGCTTAAAGAACATTCTTGAAAAATAAATACACATGTACATATACATACACACACACATACACACAGACAAGAAAGTTAAACTATGCAGAAATAAATTTATGGACTTAAAAGAGATATACAAATATTATGAATGGGGATTGTTGGTAGTAAAATAAATTTTATAAAAGGGTTTTCGGGAACTTTTCAGAATGCATGCTGAGATTTAGAGGAGTAATGTCTGCCTGAGCTAAGCACAAACGCTAAGTACAAGTCAAAAGCTAAGTGTTCCTATGCTAGCTTCAGCCCACTCACTGGCAGTAGAAAGGGGTAAAAGAAATCACTTACTATGATGTATTAGGAGTCAAACTCAATGCCACCCAGGAAGAATAGAAAAGGCTTATTGGAAGCTGCTTATGGGGGATGCCTTCTCTTTTCCTCCTCTCTGTCTCTACTGAGTGAGCATTCCCTTAAACAGAAAAAAAATGACATAAAACATAGGTATTGGGGAATTAAAAATAAGATAACTCATCACCAGGAGATCTACATTAAAAGAAAGGAATTTCTCCAGTTTTAAAAAAAAAAAAGAGAGAGAGACTGATATGAATGTACAAAAAAGATTCAAGGAATACCAAAGTAGCATGTGTCTATGAAAGCATAATATAGGACCATAACTTATGACTGAAACCAATCCAACAACATTTTAAAAATATTATACATTATGACTATGTAGGATTTATTCCTGGAATACAAGTATGATTTAATATGTATAAAATAGCAAATGTAGGGATCAGCAGTTGGTGAAATGGCTATGTTGCTAGACTCCCATGTAGTCTTCCACAGTTTCAGTACCAGACCTGGTCACTTAAACTCATACTGGGTGCATGTGCATGCGTGCCCAAGATTCCGAGAGGAGAATAGAGAAGAAGAAATTGCGGTGTAGGCTTCCACCCTGGAGGGGTGATTTCTCATTTTCTGTCTGTCTCTCTCTTTCAGGAGAGCACACATGTCCTATAGCAAAAGCCTCCAAAAAATAAGTAAATAAAATAACAAATGTAATAGATCACATTAAGAGAAGAAATGACAAAAGTCATATGATCATATTAGTTGACACATAAAAAGCATTTGATAAAATATAATAATAGTCCTTTATGATTAAGAATCAACAGAATAAGCATAGAAAGTACATTTCATAACCAAATAAAGGTTATATGTGACATTCCTGCAGCTAACATTATATTAAATGAGAAAAAAGTGGAAACTTTTTCAACTTCAAACTAGAACAAGACAGAGACATCCACTTTCTTCTCTCCCATTCAATATAGATACAGGAAGTACTAGCTAAATACAGTCAATGAAATAACAAAATAAAGACATATAAATTGGAGAAGAAAAAATTACATTGTCCCTATTGTTGGCTGACTTGATTATATAATGGTTCCTCAGAAAAGTCGATGGATTTTTCTACTTTTTTTTTTCTTACAACCAAATATATAGAAAAACCTAAAGAATCCACCAAATAACTTGTAGATGAAATTAAACAAATGTAAAGTTGCAGGGCACAAATCCAGCATTCAAAAATCTGCAGTAGGTTATCCCCATAGCACAGTGCTTAAACACTGTGTAGGGAGTCAGATCCCACAAAATCACCTGCTGTTTGAGTCCAAGGCCCTGTGGGCTTGGGAAACACAGTGAGTGTGTGTATGAGTGCATGTATCCAAAATCCTGATGGGAAGGAGAATTAGAGCAAAGGGATTGTAGCATCCCCTGAGCACCCTGGCTATGTCAGTTTAGTCCAGAAGTTTAGTCCAGAAGATAGTGCCCAGGTAGATTTATAGCACATAATGGCATTTTATGCTTCATTTTGGGGTGCCTTCTCTCCCTTGCTGAATCTTCATCTCTCTATCACTCTCTCTAGCAAATACATAAGAATAAATATAGGTGCTATGCTAATACTGTGCCACAGTAATCTACAAATTAAAATTCCTACAAAAATCCAGCAACATTCTACACAGAAATAATTGTAAAATTTATGCAGAATCAGAAAAGACCCATATAATATGACCAATATTGTACAAAAGGAATAAAGTTGGAGGTATCTTACTTCCTGACTTCAAAATGTACTGTAAATCCATAATCACCAAAACAGCATGGTACTGGCACAAAAACAGACATATAGGCCAACTGAATAGAATAAACAGAAAAAAACTTAAAATACAAGCCAACTGATTTCTGACAAAGGCCACAGATCAAGCCTGTGGAAAAAAAGACAGTTTTCAATAAACGGTTCTGGGAGAACTCAATATCCACCAACATTCGAGTAATACTAGATCATCTCTTTCCAGTTACATTTAACTAAAAATGGATTAAAGCCTTTAATATAATGGTCAAATTTATAAACCTACTAATGAAAATGTAGGAGAACAACATGTTGGAGTGGGCAAAGACTACTCAAATAAGACCCATGAAGCATAGACAAAACCACCAAAAATAGAGAAACTTGATTATATAAGAAAAATAATTTCTCAACAGCAAAGAAAATAAAAAACAGAATAGAGACACAATGACACTGTAATATAAAAAACCATAAGCCAGCAGTGGTGGCTAAGTTGTGGATTCTCACATGGCTGACCGTGGTCCAAGTCCTGAACCAGGTGGCTCAAAAATGACAACAAATAAATAGAGATAAGTAAAAATTATTATTAAAAAAATACTGTATTTCACAAAGGTGTACAATGATTACCTGTAAACCAGGAATGGTTTCAAAATGAAAATATATGTATAATTATATTTATATTTATTTTTGTATGTATACATATTTACTGATCATAATTGTATGTGCACTTATAAGCAACTGGCAGCACAGTAGGTTTATTTACACCAGCATTACCACAAACACGTGGGTAATGGGTTACTCTATAAGGTAATGGCAGCTATAATGACGGTAGGTTACAGAAATTTTGGGGCTTCATTATAAACTTCTTGGATCACATTAATACACACAGTACATCACTGAAATGCTGTTATACAGTGCATTACTATATTGGCCAAGAAATATAACTTTGGACAGTTTGTGGCATAATCAGCACATACACACTAGCTGAAAGAAATTTATGGAGAGTTCTTTACGCACCTATAGTAGATTCCTGTCACACATTCCAGGTTTAAACTATGCATCAAGTGGATGATGCATCAACTTGTAAGAGTTGTCTGGGACCATGCTATATTAGCAACTCTAGAAAAAGTTACTGACTCGCTTGTGTTTTAGCAATCAGTAACAGTTACCACTGTAGAACACTGAATGTTCATTTTCAGGTTAGTTGGGAAACACTATCCTCTTTGTGAAACCTGTTATTTATGTGACCAATAAAGACTATCTCATGATTCATATCTCTTGAGAATTTTCAAACCATGTATTAAAAGTGTTTTTCCCATGGTATCAGAAAAAATAAAAGATCATTTTGTACTCCTCTCACAGGGCTCTAAGGTCTGATAACCTGCCTATTTCACCATGTCAATTTTATCTTGCTTTTTTATACATTTCTCATGCTGAATTTTATTATTTTTATTCTTCCATTTTAATTTATGAACCCTCATAAAATTCCTAAATACAATGTAAAACAAGTGGGGAGATCAGTAAACAACTTACTGAAAATGAATTCATTTCCTTAACCCTGGATAAATACAGCAGTTTCTAAAATTATAGCTGGAAGAGAAGGTGAACGAAGTAGGTCAGAGAAATGATGTTGCTTATTCCAAGATTCCCCTGTAAGAGAACAGTCACTTACACATGAGAATGGCCTAAAAAGACCTTACTAAATGAGCAATCACAAATTTACTCACTGATAGAAATGAAAGACACATATTAAACTTAGGTTAATAAAAATATGCATCCCCTATTGACTTAGTAAAAATGTTACTGTGGGGACCAGCAGATGATGTAATGGTTAGTTTGCTGAACGTTCACATAGTTGACCAAGGTTCGACTCTCAAACCCAGTGGCTTAACCTCACGATGGGAACCTGTTTATGCATGCTGAAAATCCAAAGAGGAGAATGGAGAAGAGATTCCAACATGGCAATTCACCCTGGGGGTGGGGTGGGGTGATTTCTCACTTTCTGTCTCTCTGTCTCTGTCTCTCTGGTGAGCACACATACTTTACATCGAAAATTTCTTTCTTTTCTTTTTGGAGAGGTTTTTTTTTTTTTTTTTTTTTTTTTTTTTTTTTTTTTTTTTTTTTTTGATATAGGGTGTGTGCGCTCGCCAGACAGAGAGAGACAGAGAGACAGAAAGCAAGAAATCACTCCCCAGGGGGGATGGCCACACTGTAATCCCTTTTCCTCCATTCTCCTCTCAGGATCTTGGGCACGCATGCGCACGTGCCCAGCATGAGTTTAAGCCACCAGGTCTGGGACTCGAACTGTGGTCAACTACATGGGAGTCCAGCGACATAGCCATTACATTAAATGCTGGTCCCAACATCGAAAATTTCTTAAAAAAAATAAAATAAAAAACATGTCACAATGGGGACCAGCAAATGACATAATGGTTACACTACTGGACTCCCATGTAGTCAACCATGGTTCAAGACGCAGATTCGATGGCTTAAAAGTTATGCCAAGCACATATGTGTATGTGTGCCCAAAATCCCAAGAGGAAAATGGAGGAGAAGGGAATGCAGTGTGGACATTTTCCCTAGAAGATGAATTCTCACTTTCTGTCTTTCTATTTCTCTGGTGTACACGCATGCCCTACAGCAAAAATCTATTAAAAAAAAAAAAACTCTCACTCAGAGCATGTATGCACATGACCAAAATCCCAAGAGAAGAATGAAGAAGATGGAATTGCACATGGCCATTCCCACTGGGGGTTCATTTTTCATTTTCTTTTTGTTTCTCTCTGTCTCTCCAGCAAGTACACGTGCCCTATCGCAAAAATTTTTTTTCAAAAAAAGTTACTCTGAAAAATAATGTAAGAGTTTAAGAATGGCTGTTTAAATAAATTATACTATCCCAAAGAAAGAAACTTTCTTTCTCTAAAATTTACCTTATAGAAAAACTCTTGGTCAGTATCAACTATATTCTTATTAATACAGACATTCCATATTGCTGTTTCCTCTAGAACAGTTCTTGTATCTATATAACTAAGCCCCAGAGAAAGTACGCATCCTGCAACCTAGTATTTTTGGCACATGACCATAAAGGAAAACATGTACATCATGAATATTGATGGCAGTACAATTTTCCAGTAATGTTTTCCAGTGACAGATCTCTCTGTATCCATAGTGGATAAGGGACTTTTTTTTTTTTTTTTTTTTTTTTTTTTTTTTTGGTTTTTGCCATAGGGTGCATGTGCTTGCAAGAGAGAGAAAGTGAGAAGAAAACAGAGAAATCACTCCCAGAGGAGCCCGCAATGCCACAGTCCCTTCTCGTCTATTCTCCTCTTTGGATTTTGGGCACACACATGCAACTGGTGTAATTTGCAAGACACTAGGACCAGGACTCAAGCAGATACTGTGGTAGTTAGGATGCTAGATGCCCACATGGCCAACCATGGTTCAAGTCCCAGACCTGGTGGGCTACAAACCATGCTTGACTGAGGCCACCAGATGGCATGGCAGTTAAGTGTGCTGGACTCCCATGTGGTCAACCATGGTTCAAGTCCTGTCTTCCTTTCTTGCTTTTCCTCTCTCTCTCTCTCTGTCCCTCCCTGGTTAAATTGGAAAACAGTAATAAAGATAAAATAATTCTTTAAAGAAAATCATGCTGGGCACATGTGCATGCATGCCCAAAATTCCAGGAGAATGGAGAACGGACTGTGGCATGGCCATACACTAAGCAGGGTGATTTCTCACTTTTCAGCTTACTGTTTCCCTGTCTCTCTCTGGTGAGTACACATACCCAATGGCAAAAACCTTAAAGTTATGAATTCAATCAACATTTCAGGTCTTTTTGTGTCAATGTATAAGCTAATTCATAAAAGTCCAATATCTCCAACATGCTGTTAATAACAAATAAGATGTGGTTACTGCAGGTGGCATGGGTTAGGGTCCTGGATCCCAAATGGCCAACTGCATGGTTCCAGTCCCAGGCCCTTCAAAATCACAATGGGTGAGTGTGTATGCATGCCCAAATTCTCAGGAGGAGATTGGAGAAGGAGAACAAAAGGACTGCAGTGTAGCCACCCATTAGGGGTGATTTCTTTTTCACTCTGTCTTCACAACATACATGTCATATAGCCAGAGAGAGAGAGAGAGAAAAAAAAAAAAAAAGAAAAAAAGGAAAGAAATTTGTCAGCATATGCCCCAGGCTTGGCTTAATCTAAGAGGAAACAGAAAGAGACAAAGAGACAGAGTATCAGTGGACACAGGTGGCCTGAGACTAGGCAGCCCAAACAACTTGAGCTGCCCAGACAAACTGGGCACCTTTATTTACAGGGCAAAGCAACACTACTTACATGTATTTCATGACATTCCATAGATAAATTGGTATGTTATAGACAATAAGAAGCAGGTAACAAACCTATAAGGGCTTAGATATACTGGGCTGAGTGTATCTCTTGGCGATAATCTTATCAAAGAAAAATCCCATTAAACTTATTTAGTGGAGAGAAGCCTAACTGCAGGTGTAGGGAAGACACATCTTTAAAACATAAGAGATGTTGATAAGGCTAAAGAGTCTTGTTATAGGGCAGGAGCCCCCAGGCCCAGAGAAGGCTAAAGAATCTTACAGAGGCAAAACAGGGATTGGACTTTGCTAACTGGGGTCAAGGTGTTTTCTGAATTCCATCAGATGTGTCTGTTGGAAGGCCCCTAGCAAATTTCACCCTTTGCTCTGCCTGCAGCAAGGGTCAAGAAAAGGACAAGCTGCAAGGTTCTGCCTTAGCCAAAAGGGACAGGTAGTGTTTGCTCAGAGCATGTCCCCACACCCTCAGGGCCTCTCTCCAAACACTCCCTACAGAAAATGATCAAGACCTGATATCTCTACAGGTTATCAGAGCATTTGATGAGAGTATATTGAACAGACCTCATGATATCAAAAGAGACAAGTGGCACAGAAGTAGCTAGAAAAAGGCTAATGCATGTTGCCTAGCTGAAGAATGACAAAGCTTGCCTTGCACAGCTATTTTTGAATCAATGCCATAGGGTCAAATAATATGTATTCGTAGAAATTTAATAGAAAAAACAGACAAGAACAAGATTTCAACATGACTTTTGCCTGTACAGGTGTGCTTTGGACACTTTCCCCACCACACCCCTCACCATAAACCCCCAAGGTGCAAAACCCAGTGGCAATGAGAAAGAGTGGGCATAGAAGGACCAAATGTCTCAGACATCTTGCAGCTCCCTTTTGCTCACAGAGGTGTGCTTTGTACCTCCCTTGCCTCGCTTTCCTGCCCTCCTTCACCATAAGCCCCCACAGTGCAGGAGCTGGTGGCAGTGAGAGAGGGAATGCTGAGAGGTAACACAGAAGACAGCACATCTTGGACTTATTGCTGCTGCATTCCCTCCCCCAGCTCCCACCCACTGCCCAGGTGTGTATTGGAACCTCCCACCCTGTGCCACTCAGCCATAGGTCACATGGTGCATGTGCCTCAGCAGCCAGAGAGAGTGAGCATAAAACAACCACACCGCTAAGATGTCTTGCTCAGACCTTTTTTCTGACTCTCCATGCACCCCTCTGCCACAAGCATAGGAGTCAGCAGCAAGGGAGATAGAGAAACAGAGAATGAATGCACAAATTAACACATCTCAAGATATTCTGCTGCTACTTTTTGCCTGCACAGGTGTGCTTTGGGTCCCCCTCCCCAAAAGCCACCCATTTCATAGAAGCCCATGGCACAGACAGAGAGAGAGAAAGAGAGAGTGAGAGAGAGAGAGAACAGAAAGAACACACTTCTCAGACTTCATCTGCTGTCTTTTGCACTGGTGTACTTTAGACCCTTTCAACCCTTCAACCTGTTTGCCTTGAATCTTCATGGTGCAGAAGCCAATGGCAACAAGAGGCAGAGAGAGAGCACAGAAGAGCACTGCATCTCAGACTTCTTGTTGCTACCTGTTACACTGGTGTGCTTTGGACCCGCATCCCTCCCCCATGCTCCTCCACCTTAAGCCCTCACTGTGCAGAAGCCAGAGACAGTGAAAATGAATGAGCTCAGAAGGACCACATGTCTGACTTCTTCCAGTTGCCTTTTGTCCACACAGATTTCTATTGGGACCTTCCCTTCTCTGCCACCCCATTTTAAGCCTCCAAGGTGTAGGAGCTAGGGGCAATGAAAGAGAGGAACAGCATGTCTCAGACTTCTTGCTGTTGCATTTTGCTTGTGCAGGTTTGCTTTGGATCTTTCCCCCACACTTCACCCCTCTACCATAAATCCTCACATTGCAGGAGCCAGCAGCAGCAAGAGAGAGATAAGAGTAATCGCAGAAGGACCACATGTCTCGAACTTCTTGCTGCTGCCTTTTGCCCATGCAGGTGTACTTTAGACTCTCCACAATCTGCATCCCTCTGCCATAAATCTCCAAGGTGCAGAAGCCAGGGGCAATGAAAGAGACAGAAAGAGAAAGTGAAGAAGAATGTGTCTCAGACTTCTTGTCTCTGCCTTTTGAAAGCCCAGACATGTTTTGGAACCTCCCACACCACCCAGGCTCCCTACCATAAGCCTCTATGATGCAGGAGTCAGTGGCAGTGAGACAGAGAGTGAGTGCCGAAGGACTGCACATCTACAAGTTGTAGCTGCTGCCTCTTCCCTGTGCAGGTGAGCTTTGCATTCTCCCCCCACGTATCTCTATGCCATATACCCCCATGGTGCAGGTGTCAGTGACAGCAAGGGAGGGGGGAAGAGAGGGCACAAAAGGGCCTTGTATATCCATCTCTGATTTCTTGCTGCTGCCTTTTGCCTGCCCAAGTGTTCCCTAAATCCTTTCCAGGCCCTGAGTTCCTCTACTTTAACCACCCCAACTCCCAGTTCAAAAGACAGCTGCAATGAGAAAGAGAGAGAGAGAGAGAGAGAGAGAGAGAACACACACAGGACAGTGAATCTCAGAAGCCTTGCTGCCGCATTTGCCTGTGAAGTTGCACTGTGGATCCTCCTCTCCCTACCCTCCCTGGCAGCCCTCTGACATAAGCCCACAAGGTGAAGGAGCCAATGGCAGTGAGAGAGAGAGAGGAAGCATAAGGACCTTGCATCTCAGACTTCTTGCTGCTGCCTTTTGTCTTCCTGCAGAAGTGCTTTTGGACCTCCCTCACCACCACACCCAGTCCCTCCACCATAAGCCAACCCCCTTGCAGGAGACAGTGACAAGGAGAGAATGAGTATAAAAGCGAATATCTCAGACTTCTTGTTGCTGATTGCCTCTGCTGGCGGGCTCTGAATCCTCCACTTCCCCCACATCCCTCAGCCTTAAGCCTCCAAGTTGTAGGAGCCAGTGGCAATGAGAGAGACAGAGACAGAGGGAGACAGAGAATAAATGCAAAGGATTGCTCATCTCAGACTTCTTGCTACTGCCATTAACCTGCAGAAATGGGCTTTGGGCCCTCCCAACCCCTTGTGTCTCTGCCATAAGCCCCTGGGATGCAGGAACCTATGGCAGCAAGACATGGAGGGTGTGTGCAGAAGGACCACATATCTCAGATTTCTTGCTACTTCCTTTTGCTGTGCAGGTGTACTTTGCACCCTTCCCCTTAGCACACCTCCACAATGAGCCCCCACAATGCTAGAGCCAGTGGCAGTGAGAAAGAGAAAGAGATGGAGTTAACGTGCAAGGACCATGTATCTCAGAGTTCTTGTGCTGCCCTTTGTGCGTGCATATGTGCTTTGACCCTCCCCAATGCCTGCAACCCTCCTCTCTAAGCTCCCATGGTGCAGGGGTCAGTGGCAGTGAGAGATGAAGAGAGTGTGACATAAGAATGGAGCACATCAGACTCCTTCATGCTGACTTTTTCCATCACAAGTGTACTCTGGACATTCCCTGCACCTTTCTACCTTAAACCTACACAGTCCAGGAGCCAGCAGCACTGAGAGACAGAGAGAGAAAAAAAAAGAACCCCATGTCTCAGACATCATACTGCTGCCTTCTGCCAGAATAAGTATGCTTTGAAATTTCTGCTCCCCACCCCCTGCATGCCTCTGTAATAAACCCCCAGGAGGTTGCAGGGATCAGTGGCAGACAGAGAGCATATCTGTGCATGCCCAGAAAAACAGCACATCTCAGACTTCATACTGCTACCTTTGGCCCATGTAGGTGTGCTTTGGACTGTCCCCACACCTCACCCCTCTGCCATAAGCCCCATGGTGTAAAAGCCCATGGCAGTGAGACAGAATCAAGTGATCTCAGAGTCCTTGCTGTTGCCTTTTGCCCACACAGGTGTGCTTTGGACCCTCTCACCACTCATGTGCCCATCCTCTACAAAACCCCATGTTGGTCTGAGCCAGGGGCAACAGAGAGTGAGCACAGAAGGGTGGAGCTTCTTCCTTCTGCCTTTTGCCTATGCAGGTGTGCTTTAGACTCTCCACATCCCATGCCCCTCTGCCTTAAGCTCCTAAAGTACATGCGTTAGCATTGGCGAGAGAGAGAGAGTGAACACAGGAGGATAATTATCTCAGACCTCTTGCTGCTACCTTAGGCAAGTCTAGATGTGCTTTAAAATGCCCCCCCCTACCACTCTGCCCTCCACCATAAGCCCCCATGGTAAAGGAGCCAGTGGCAGTGAGACAGTGAGAGTGAGCACTGACTTTCATACTTTTTGTTGCTGCCTTTTCCCTGTAGAGATTCACTTTAGAACCTTCCTCTCCAGCACTTCTGCCATAGCCCTCATGTGCAGGAGTCAGTGACAGCAAGAAAGAGTGAATGCAGAAGTACTTTGCATCTCAGATTTCTTGCTGTTGCCTTTTGCCTACATGGGTGTGGTTTATAACCCCCTCCTGCCCATACTTGCTTAAGTCCCCCACCTTGCAGGAGTCAGGAACAGTAAGTCAGATAGAGAGCATGAGTGCAGAAGGATCTCATGTCTCAGTGTTCTTGATGCTGCCTTTGCCTGCACAAGTGTGCTTTTGACCTTCACCATTGCCTAGGCCCCTCTGCCATAACTGACACAGTGCAAGAGCCAGGGGCAGTAAGAAAGAGTGAACACTGAAAGTCAGTACATCTCAGTGTTCTTGCTTTTGCCTTCTGCCTGAGCAGGTGTGCTTTGGACACTCTCCCCAATGCACTTCTGCAGTAAACAATCATGGTACAGGAGCTAGGAACTAGTAGTAGTAGAGAGAGAGAGAGCAAGAGAGAGAGACAAAGTGAGTCTGTTAACTACACATCTCAGACTTCTTGCTGCTGCCTTTGCCTGCACAGCTGTGTTTTTGACCCTTTTCCTACCTCACCCTGCACTTAAGCCTCCATGGTTCAGGAGCCAGTGGCAATAAGAGAGAAATTCAGCATAGATGGATCGCACCTCTCAGATTTCTTGCTTCTGCCTTTAGCTCAAGCTGGTGTTCTTTTGACCCTCTGCCATACCCCACTCTAACTTAACCCCCAATGGTTCAGGACTAAGAGGCAGCAACAGAGAGACAGGGAATGCAGAAGGACCAGGCCTCTCAGACTTCTTGCTCCTGCTTTTTGCATGCCTTAGTTTGCTTTGAGATTTTAGTTAGCTGACTTGTACTTCCTTCTTTATTTGAATCAACCCCAACTGCAACTAATTCTGAGAGACTGGGATAGAAACCAACATCTAAAGCTGGCTACATTTACCCTTCTTGGATTGGTACACAAGGCCATCTGCCAAAAACACACCTAAGAAGTAGAGCTCATCTTCCCTAACACTACAGAATCAATATGAAGAAAAAATAAAATATCTCTCCCTCAAAGGAACAGAAAAATTCCTCCTCAATAAAAGAGTACAAAAGAACTCACAGAAATGTAAAAAAAAGAATACAGAGTTCAAAGTGACAAAACTGAATGAGATGAAAAACAGACAACTATCTCCAGATGAGGAAATCATTCCAAGACCAGAAAAAGAATTCCATAAAGTGACAAACACCATAAAAAAGAATTAAACAGAACTTCTAGAGATAAAGACTCTAACACAAAAAATAAAAAATACCTCCCTTGAAAATATTAATAGCAGATTAGACCATGCAGAAAATAGAATCTCTGATCTGGAAGACAAAGCTATTGACTTAAAACCACCAAAAAGAATAAAAAAATAACTATTGGGGACAAAATCCAGCCCATGCTTGAGAATTAAGCCAGAGGGAGAGAATGCAGAAGGGAGTTGAAAGCAATGCCAATCCTAGACAGAAAGCCAAAGGGACTCCACAGCCAACCAGATAACTGCTGGTATGGGCTGTGTCTCCAGATTGTTTGGTGACATTCCACAGCCAAAATTCTGTCTAACTGCTAAGTTAATGATAGCTATTGATCTTGTACCAGGAATACAGTCCACAAAGAATGTCATGTATATTGTATACTGTTCTTTATAGCTAAACTCACTACTTATTTGATTTAATTTAGAATAAATGGGTTCTGCTTTGGCACAGTTTTGCTCCTGCTCCAAGAGAGCTTTAGTCCCCTCTTTTAACTGCTCCTCATCTCTTGCCTCAATTCTTCGTGACAGCCTATGTTCGAGCCCTGAGATTCTCATAAATAACCCCTCAAAATGATAATGATATACCAGAAATACTAGACACCACTAAATAACCAAATATCTGAATAATTGGTATTCCAGAAAATGAAGAATATGACTATAGCATCAAAAACCTATCCCATGAAATACTTGAAGAAAACTTTTTAAACCTAGAGAAACATTCAGACATCAGACCCAACAAATACAAAGGAACCCAAATGGAATGAACCTAAGGAGATTCTCACAATGGTACATCACAGCCAGAATGATCAAAATCGAAGAAAAGATTCTAAAAATGGCAAGAGAGAAATGTACAGTTATTTACAAATTGTTATCCTACTAGGCTAACATCAGACCTCTCAACTGAAACAATGCAAACAAGGAAAGAACGGGAAGACATATTCAAAACACTGAAAGAAAGTTTCAACCAATACTATACCCTGTGAGATTATTCTTCAAATTAGAAGAACACAAAAATATCATTCCCAGATTAAAAAAAAAAAACCTGAAAAAATTTATCAACACTAGACCAGATGTTCATGAAGTATTGAAGGGTGTACTATATTAGGAAAACTAAAAAGACACAAACAAATAAGATAAAACAAACTGGAAGATGGCTAACAAAATGGCAGTGATATGTCAGTAGATATCAATAATTGTGTAGAATGTTAGTTGATTAAATGCTCTAATTAAAAGACACAGATTGGCTGAACAGATTAAAAAACAAAAGAAGTCCTCTATATGCTGCCTACAATAAACACACATCATAAATAAAGACACACATAGACTGAAAGTAGAGGGCTGGAAAAAGATATTCCATACAAATGGAAATTTAAAAAAAGGCTGGAGTCATGATACTATTATCAGACAAAATAGACTTTATGACAAAAACCATAAGAACAGTTAAAGAAGAAAACTAGAGGGCCAGCAGGTGGCATGGCAGTTAAGGTACTGGATACCTACAAGGCTTTGAGTCCCAGACCTGGTAGCTTGCTTTCTCACTTCTCTTTCTTTCACACTCTCTATCTAGTGAGCACAGGTGCCCTATACCAAATTAAATAATAGTAATAATAATAAATGAAATTAAATAAATAATTCATTTCTTAAAAAGGTACCGTGTAGTATTAAAAGTATTATTCATCAAGAAAATATAGTACTTATAAATATCTATGCACTCAACACTGGAGCACTCAAATACGTGAAAGAAAGCCTACTGGATCTAAAGTGAGAGATGGACAGCAATATGCTTATCAATGGGGATCTCAACATCCCACTGTCTCCTTTGAACAGATCACCTAGACAAAAAATAAGCAAAGAGATACAAGATCTAAACAATACCGTAAATTGAATGGGTTTGACAGACATCTATAGAACTTTCCAACCAATAACCACAAAATAAACATTTTTCAGACCCCCATATGAAACATTTTTAAAGATGGACCACCACATGATAGGACACAAAAAAATGAAAAGGTACAGAAACTATATCCAGCATCTTCTCTGACCACAGTAAAAACAACTTGAGATTAACTTCAGAGAAAATCCTTGAAAATACACAAACACATGAAAACTAAACAATCTGCTACTTAATGATGTCACAACCACTGAAGAAATTAAGACTGAAATAAAGAATGTATTTAAACTAACAATAATGAACACATGAGTTTTCATACCCTATGGGGCATGGAGAAAGCAGTCATAAGTAATTTTATAGTAATTAGTGCTCACAAGAAAAAAATAAAAGGGGGCAAGTAGACAACCAAATGACATACCTCAGAGAACTGGAAAAAACACCACAAGAAAATCCCAAAAAATAACAAGAGAAAAGAAACAATAATGATTTAAGCAGAAATAAATAAAATAGAAAATAAACAAACTATGTGGAAAATAAATGGAACCAAAATTGGTTCATCAAGAATATAAAAAAAAAAAAAAAATTGACACACTGTTAACAAAATTAATCAAGAAGAACAGAGAAAGGAGCCAGGTAAATCAAATTAACAGTGAAGCAGGCAATATTAAAACAAGCATAACAGAAATACTGGGTTGTTGGAAAAGTCATGACACGTTTGCATACAAAAACATGAAAAATTATGTCATGACTTTTCCAATGGCTTAATACAAAATATCATGACAAAATACTATCAGCGCCTTTTGGCCAGAACCATCTTCCAGTAATTAACCAAAATAACAAACACAAAGGGAAAGAGGCATATATTGGGAGAGGCACCCAATATATGTTCTCTAGGCCTTTTAGAAAACATGGAGTGGTTCCATTAGCAACATATATGGGAATCTACAAGAAAGGTAATATTGTAGACATCAAGGGAATGGGTATTGTTCAAAAAGAAATTCCCGAGGTGGCCTGAGGCTGCAGGCCCAACCGCCCTGGACCTTCGCACATTTCAACTCCTACTCCTCTTTGGACCTCAGGTTGGTTGAGTGGGACCTTAAGACGAACTTGCACCCCACCCCACCAAACCTGCAAAGTGGATCGAGCCAGCTAGCAGTTCCGGACACAAGGCGGCCTATGCCAGCAGGCCCGTCTGCCCAGGACCTGTCACTCTTCCTCTGGCCCTTCCCCACTTGCCTTTCTGCTCCCTGAATTTGAGTGATTTGAATAGCGCTATTTCTTTTTTCTTTTGTTTTTCTTTTCTCTTGAGGTGTTGTTTATTAGGTCAGTTGGAGGCTCACCACTCCTTAGAAACAGGGAGGACTTTGGGCTATCCAGGACTAGAGGCAACAGTTAATGGTAATGGTGAGCAACAGGTAGGCCAACTATAAGAGAAAACAATTTTCTAATCCTGTACAAATTTTAACATTCAGAGATACCTTAAATAAGTTAGGAAGCAACATATAGATTACCTGATGACTAGGAACCACTGCAGAGGCTCAAGAAGTAAGAGCAACCAACAAAAGGCCTCTCCCTCAAGGGAAATCATCAAGCCAACATCACCCACAGTCAATACAATGGACGTCGTGGACATGTCTGATAAGGAATTCAGAATATTTGTAGTGACCAAACTAACTGAGATGGAAGAGAAAAGAGACAAGGAGCTCCAGGAGATGAGAAAGTCCTTTCATGACTTGAAAGAAGAAATGGATACCTTAAACAAGAACCAGATGGAATTTCTAGGGTTGAAGAATGTGATACAGGAAATCAAAACCTCCCTTGAAAGTATCAAAAGTAGGTTAGGTCAAGCAGAAGATTGAATCTCTAACATACAAGACAAAACATCTGACCTAGAAAAAAGCATCAGTAAGATTGATAAAACAACCATGAAAAATGAGGATAATATATGAGAAATTCTGGATAACATCAAGCAAACCAACATCTGGATAATTGGTATCCCAGAAGAGGAAGAAAATAAGGGCCTAGATAATTTATTTCATGAAATTCTGGAAGAAAACTTTCCAGACCTAGAAAGGCATTCAAATATCCAGACCCAAGAAATACATAGGACCCCAAGTAGAATCAACCCAAGAAGATCCTCTCCAAGGCACATCATAGGCAGACTGGCCAAAACAACAGACAAAGACAAGATACTAAAGTTAGCAAGGGGGAAATGTCAAGTTACTTACAAAGGTCACCCTATCAGGCTAACATAGGATCTCTCAGCAGAAAGAAGGCAGGCAAGGAAAGAATGGGGAAACATAGTCAAAGTGTTGAGTGAAAAACAATTTCAACCAAGAATACTATACCCGGCAAGATTATATTTCATATGAGAAAAAAAGATAAAAACATTCTCAGATAAACAAAATTTGAATTTACCAACTGCAGACCAGCTCTTCAAGAGGTTCTAAAGAAAGTGCTATACCAGCAAAACTAAAAAGTCAGACAGACAGTTATGCGAGAACAAAAAGCGGCCAAGAAAATGGCTCACTTAATGATAGGATCAGGTATGGAAATATCGATAAATACGTTGAATGTCAATGGATTAAATTCTCCAATTAAGAGACATAGACTGGCTGAATGGTTAAGAAAACAGAAACCCTCTATCCATTGCCTACAAGAAAGTCACCTCATGGATAAAGACATACATAGACTAAAAGTTAAGCACTGGAAAAAGATATTCCATGAAAATGGAAATCAAAAAAGGGCTGGAGTAGCGATAGTGATCTCAGACAAAATAGACTTCAAGACAAAGACTGTAAGAAGAGACAAAGAAGGGCATTATATAATAGTAAATGGGGTAATCCAGCAAGAGGACATAACCCTTATAAATATCTATGCACTCAACTCAGGTGCACCTAAATATGTGAAGGAAAGACTGCTGGAGCTAAAAGGAGTGATAGGGAGAAATACTATAGTTGTTGGAGATTTCAACACCCCATTATCTCCTATAGACAGATCTTCGAGACAGAAAATAAAGAGAGAGATACAGGACATAAATGATATTATAAATTGAATGGCTTGACAGATACCTATAGAACTTTTCACCCTACATCCACAACATATACATTTTTTTCAACCCGGCATGGGACCTTTCCAAAGACAGATCATATGTTAGGACACAAATCAAGCCTTTACAGATTCAAAGGCATAGAAACTGTATCCAGCATCTTCTCTGACCGTGATGGAATTAAACTCAAGATTAATTTCAAGAAACAACACCAAAAATACACAAACACATAGAAACTGAACAACCTACTTATGAATGACTTCTTCACTAGTGGAGAAATTAAGGCTGAAATAAAGCAATTTATGGAAACAAATGAAAATGAATACACAAGTGTACTCATAATCTATGGGGCACAGTAAAAGCAGCCACAAGAGGCAAATTCATAACAATTAGTGCACATAAGAAAAGGTTGAAAAGATGGCAAATAGATAACCTATCATCATGACTCAGGGAACTGGAAATACAACAACAAACAAACCCCAAAAATGCCAGTCAAAAAGAAATAACAAAGGTTTGAGCAGAAATAAATGAAATAGAAAATAAACGAGCCATACAGAAAATAAATGAAAGCAAAAGCTGGTTCTTTGAAAAGATTAACAAGATCGACACATTATTGGCTAGACTGATCAAGAAGAAGAAAGAAAAAAAAAGAAAAAGAAACCACATTAATCAAATATGTGATGAAACAAGCAATAATGTAATAGACATAGTAGAAATACAAAATATCATTAGAGGATACTGTGAGCAACTATATGCCAACAAACAAGATAACTTGGAGGAGATGAACAAATTCCTGGATGCATATAATCTACCAAGATTGAATCAGGAGGACATAGAGAACCTGAATAGGCCCATAACATGCCAGGAGATTGAATCAGAATAAATAACCTCCCAACAAAGAAAAGCCCAGGTCCAGATGGCTGCACTTCTTAATTCTACAAAACTTTTAAGAAAGAGTTAACCGCTATGCTACTAAAATTATTTCTAAAGATTCAAAAGGAAGGAAACCTTCCAAATTCATTTTATGAAGCCTCCATCATCCTCATCCCCAAAACAGATAAGGACATGACAAAAAAGGAAAACTACAGACCAATGTCATTGATAAATATAGATGCAAAAAATCTCAACAAGATACTCGCAAATCGAATCCAACAACATAACAAAGATTATTCATCACAACCAGGTAGGCATGAGATGCAAGGGTGGTTCAACATATACAAGACCATAAATGTAATACACCACATTAACAGAAAGAAAGATAAAAACCATATGATCATTTCAATTGATGTGGAGAAAGCATTTGATAAAATACAACATCCTTTTATGATTAAGACTTTCAGTAAGATTGGTATAGAAGGGCCATTTCTTAACACAATAAAAGCCATCTATGCAAAACCTACAACTAACATTACACTGAATGGGGAAAAGCTAAAAGTTTTTCTGCTAAAAACAGGTACTAGGAAAGGCTGCCCACTTTCTCCACTGCTCTTTAATATAGTACTGGAAGTCTTAGCTAATGCAATCAGAGAAGAGAACAATATAAAAGGCATTCGAATAGGCAAAGAAGAGTTGAAAATATCTTTATTCGCAGATGACATGTTGCTATACTTAGAAGACCCAAAGGTCTCCATGAAAAACCTTCTTGAAGTAATAAGTGAATACAGTAAAGTGGCAGGATACAAAATCAATATCCAAAAATCTATAGCATTTCTATATATGAACAAGCTGAATGAAGTAGAGCTGAAGAAAGGAGTCCCTTTCACCACAGTCACAAGATGTATAAGATACCTAGGGATAAACCTAACTAAAAAAGTCAAAGACCTTTATAAAGAAAACTATGAAAATCTTAAAAAAGATATTGAAAGTGACATAAAAAAAGTGGAAGGACATCCCATGTTCTGGGATTGAAGAATTAACATAATCAAAATGGCAATTCTACCCAAATTAATGTACATGTTTAAGGCAATTCCAATCAAAATACTAGAAGTATTCTTCACAGATCTAGAAAAGACAATCATAGAATTTGTCTGGAATCATAAAAGACCTCATATTGCAAAAGCAATCCTGCGCAAGAAGAATGGAGTAGGAGGCATATCACTCCCTGATCCCAAGATATACTATAAAGCTGTGGTCATCAAAACAGCATGGTATTGGCATAAAAACAGACAATGTGGACCAATGGAATAGAGACCTCACAAATAACCCCAAAAGCTTACAGCCAATTGATCTTTGTCAAAGGATATCAGTCAATCCATTGGGAAAAAGAAAACCTCTTTAGTAAATGGTGCTGGAAAAACTGGGTATCTACCTGTAGAAAGATGAAACTGAACCCCCATCATTCACCATTAACAAAAATCAACTCAAAATGGATCAAAGATCTGAACCTAAGACCTCAAACAATAAAACTACTGGTGGAAAATGCTGGGGAAACTCTGGGAGACATTGACGTAGGCAAAGACTTAAATAAGACTCCCAAAGCATAGGTAATAATTCCTGAAATAGACAAGTGGGACTCTATCAGAGTAAGAAGTTTCTGCACAGCAAAAAACACAGTATCAAGTGTGAACTGACAATGTTCAGAATGGGAAAATATTTTTGTTAAATATGCCTCAGACAAGGGACTGATCACCAGAATACACAGGGAACTCAAGTGCCTTATGTGAAAAAAATGATTAATCCAATTAAAAGATGGGAAAATGAGCTGAACAAAAATCTCTCTAAGGAAGACATATGAACAGACAAAAAGCATATGAGGAAATGCTTAAAATCCCTCATCATAAGGGAGATGCAGATAAAAACCACAATGAGATACCACCTAACCCCTGTCAGAATGGCAAAGATTAAGAATATAAAAAGTGATAAGTGTTGGCAGGGATGTGGTGAAAAGGGAACCCTCCTACACTGTTGGTAGGAATGTAAACTGGTTCAACCGCTGTGGAGAAAAATATGGAGATTCCTCAAAGATCTACAAATAGAACTACCATTTGATCCAGCAATCCCGCTTCTGGGTATTTACCCGAAAGACCGGAGAACACTAAGTCAGAAAAGTGCTTGCACATCAATGTTTATTGCAGCATTATTCACGATTGCCAAGACATGGAACCAACCTAAATGTCCACAAACTGATGAATGGATTGGAAAAGTGTGGCATTTATACTCTATTGAATTCTACTCATCCATAAAAAATAACAAGACCCTGGCATTTGATAGAAAGTGGTCAGATATGGAGGATCTATTGCTGAGTGAAGTAAACCAGGCTATGAAAGAAAGTTATTGTATGTATCCACTTAACATATACCGACTATCTGAACTCTATGGTAGAGAGTGAAATATTGGAGGACATAAAAGCAGTGAAAGTACTTAACGAGAATAAGACAGTGTGGAATGGGGGGCTGAAGAGAGGATAGAGAAAGATAGCAAGAGAACAAATAGAGAAGCAGGACATCAGTGGGAAACAGATATGGCTTATTACCTGTTGATGAAGACATGTATAGTATTCTCAACTGGATTGGTCTGAGAAGTATTTTATGATGGGTAAAGTCTTTTTACATGCAAAATGAGAAATAGTAATTCACTGTTTTTAAAAAAATAATTGGAATAATAATAATAATGATAGGGAAAAACAATAAAAAGATATTAAATGTTGAAGTGGGGAGATTAATGTCACTGTACTGACTGACATGCATGGCATTCCCTTTTGAAAAAGCAATGTAATACACTGTAAAGTTATATGCAATCCAATGTAATATAAACAAGATTATGACTATTAAAAAAAAAAGGAATGCCCCACAAATGTTACTATAAAACTACTGGTACAAAACACAAGAGAACTTCTTGGAGTCCTCACAATAGGCAAAGACTTCTTAAATAAGATCCCCAAAGTACAAGCAATAATCCTGAAAATAGACAAGTGGAATTATATCAGGTTAAAAAGCTTCTATGCAGCAAAAGACACAATAATAAAAATAGACAGTCATCAGTATGGAGAACATATTCACAAACTAAGACTCAGATAAGGGACTTATAACAGTATAGAGAATGCAAGCAGTTTACCACTCAAAAAAAAAAAAAAAAGTAAAAACAAATCCAATTAAAAGATAGGCAAATGAGTTGAACAAACTATCCAAGAAAGACACACAAACAGCCAAAAAGCTTATGAAAAAATGTTCAACATCTCTTATCACAAGGAACTTGTAAGTCAAAATCACAATGAGATCTACCTAACCCCAGTCAGAACAGCTATGAGAAATAAAAAATGATAAGTGCTGGTGAGGCTGCCATGGAAAGAGAACTCTCCTAAACTGTGGGTAGAAAAGTAAATTAGTTTGGTCACTGTGCAGATCAATATGGAGGTTCCTCAAAAACCTATAATGGAACTAGCATATCATCTTGTGATTCTATTCATGGGTATCTACCCAAAGGACAGAAATACACTCAGTTGGAAAAACATTTGCACAGCCATGGTTTTTTTGCAGCCTTACTCACAATTATTAAGACATGGCATCAACCTAAATGTCTAAGGACAGGTAAATGGGTTGAAAAAGTGTGGCACATATACACATGGAATACCACTCAGCCATAAAAAATAAAATGAGATCCTGGCATTTGGTAGAAAATTGACAAAACATCAAAGATTTACTATTAAGTGAATCAAGTAAGACTGAAAGTGAGGGATTAGATGTCCCACTTACTAGATACTGAATGTTTGCACTCTACGGCAGAAACTGAAAACTGAAAGACTGAAAGGTATAAAGGCATGGAGAGCAACTGTGAATACTAGAGATAGCATAGGAAGAACATGGGCAATAGAGAACAGGAAGGTAGAAATCAAAATTTTAAAAGTAATACATTTTAGGAACACAAAAATAAAAAATTATCTGTTGACGATAATGTTTATGGTAGTAGGTTGGACTGGACTAATATACAGTGTATTCATGCTGGGAAAATTCATTTTGTGTGCTGTAAAGAACTGCAGTATTTAAATATAAAATAAATAAATAAAAGATTTCAACACACATATTGAAGAGGCAGTCAAATTACAAATAAATACACAAATACATTTACAAATTCAATAGTAATTAAAGTAAAAAATTAAAACCAGCTTAAACTAACACCAGTGCCTTAATTATCATGCCATCTTCTGGCCCCACTCTTGTCTTCTCTAGTGAACAAATGTGCCCCATAGCAAAACTTAATAAATAAATAAATAAATAAATAAATAAATAAATACTAAGAATGAAGACTAAGAATTCATTAGCTAATCAATTTTAATAGTTTAGATATGGGAAATTTACTAAAAGATGATTGCAAAAGAGAAAGTTATAAGAAGCAAAGACAATAAAATTAAACAAATTACAGAGAGAATCAGCAATGCCAAATGTTAGTTCTCTAAAATGAATTCAGGGAATGGGACCAGCAGATGCCACAATGGTTACATCAATCACTAGAGTTTCACGTACTTGACCGGACCCAGTGACTTAAAACTCACACTGGATGTGTGTGCATGTGTGCCCAAGATCCCAAGAGGAGAATGGAGGAGAAGGGACTGTGGCATGTCCATCCCCCCTGGAGGGTGAGTTCTCTCTGTCTGTCTCTGTCTTTCCAGTGAGTACATGTACCCTAGGGCAAAAATCTCTCTCAAGAAAAAAAAAAAGAAATTCAAAGAAATCTGTCAATTTTGATAACAAATGTATATTCTTGCAATGATAACATACACACACAAACACACACATATGAATACAAATTTTATAAAGTAATAAAAATCAAACAGTGTAAAACTGGAAATAAACAGACCAGTTGAACTATCAAGACAAACTCTTAAAAATACCTCTGGCTTTTGGTAACTTGTATCAGTGAAAAAGACAGCACTTCAGAGAAGCAGGGAAAAAAATATTTTCCAAAGAACATTAGCTGTAAAGACAATATTATAGCTGTGTAGCATAAAATTATGATGTACCTTTTCTGCCCATGTTACATAATAATTTCCAAAGATACTTTTTAAGAGTTATGTAAAACAAAATTTTAAATAATTTATAAATTGCACTACATTAAAATAAAAATTCTATTCATCAAATGATACACATAAAGGGTGTAAAGAGAAGTGACAAGAGTGTGAAAAATAATGACCATATGTCTAATCAAACATACTTCTCTTTTTTTTAATAAAAACATTTTAAAAAACAGGATCTTGCTAGCTTATGATCCTCCTGTCTCCTAAGTACTAACTAAATAATTTTTAAGAATTATTTATTCAATTTTGTTTATCCCTTTTTTAAAAATTTGCTACAGGGCACACATACTCACCAGAGAGAGACAGACAGAGAGAGAGAGAGAAAGCTACCAGGCCCAGGAATGTTGTGGTCACTCCTGTGGGAGTCCAGCACCCTAGCCATTATGCTACATCCTGACCCTGTAACTAAACATTTTTAATGAGAAAAAAGAGAGACCTCCCCCAAAGAAAAGTAGGCAAAGACACTTAGACACTTAAGTTAGATTTCTAAAAGTTCAATGAATGTGTAAATCATGTTTAACATCTTTAGTAAATGGGAAAATACCAACATCAAAAAAAAAAAATAAAAACTAAACAGTATCAATAAACATTTGGAACTAAACTCTAAGGGGACAAAAAAGGTTGACTGTCTAGTTATGTATACTTTAGGAAACTGATTCAATAAGCTCCCAGACACACATACGACCAGCACAAACTCAAAGAAATATAAGAATGTAAGTACTATGATAAGAATTCATAGCAGGACCAGCAGTTAGCATAAGGCTATGTCACTGGACTCCCATGTAGTCGACTGCGATTCGAGTCTTGGACCCAGTGGCTTAAACTCATGCCAGTGTGTGCATACCCAAGATCCCGAGAGGAGAATGGAAGAGAAGGGATTGCGGCATGGCCATTCCCCCTGGGGGGTGATTTTTCGCTTTCTATCTCTCTGCCTCTCTTTGTCTTTCTGGTGAGCGCACACGCCATATAGTGAAAACCTCTCCCCCGCCCCACCAAAAAAAAAAAAAAGAATTCATAGCATTCGTTTAAATATTTGAAACTGAGGAAGAGGCATGAAGTCATTAAGTGAGAAAAGAATGGGGGTAGTGTAGGGGAAGTGGTTCCTAGGAGTAAGTCATATTTTAGTTCTTATAGGTCCAATTTAATAAATAGTATAAAATACAACATAAGTTATATGAAGATGATATTTGTGTAATATACATGTATACAAGTTTTTAGAAACAAATATGTAGAAAATATAAGAAAAAAATCATAGAACTGAAAAATGTAGTTATATATATGTACATGAAGAAAAACTCACCTTTACAAAGATGACCACTTCTTCAAAATTTATCAAAATGAAGTGCTATCTGTCACTGATACAAATACTCCATCAAAATTTCAGTATGTTTTCTTTTCATGGAAAAAGGGACCAAAAATTCTAAAACTTATCTAGAATGTCAAATATAAATACATATATAATAAGACAATTTCTGAATTAAAGCACCAGAATAACTGACAATAACAAATATTATAAAACTACAAAACAGCCATCAAAGACAAAGATCAAGAGACAATAATATAATCAAAATCCATAAATTAAGTCATATTGAAATAGAAATTAGTAGGCTACCCCATGACATAAGGGTTAATCTAGCTGGATCCCACATGGCAAAACATGGTTCAAGTCACAGACCCAACACCTTGAAAGGCAGGATGGGCACACATTCAGGTGTGCCCAAAATCCTGAGGTGAGAATGAAGAAACTGAGGCATGGCCACATTTCTGGTTTGAGATTTCTCCTTTTTATCTTCCTTCCTTCCTTCCTTCCTTCCTTCCTTCCTTCCTTCCTTCCTTCCTTCTTTCTTCCTTTAGCTTTCTCTAGCAAGCACATATGCCCTATAGCAAAAACTGATGAAAAAAAAAAATCATAACACATGTCCAGCTTGGAGTCAATAACAAATTTAACTTCAGTCTTGGAAGGCATATGGTTAACCACGATTTTGGATCCCCAGGTCAGAATAAAATCAAGCCTGTGAATAAGTGCACATGCCTAAGAACCTGATGAGTTAGAGAGCTGGGGAAACACAGTAATAAATCCCTGTATGTACTTATCTCTTTCTCTGAATCTTAAGTGGACATGCATGCTCTATCATGAATAAAATAAACCAAAAAAAAAATGCGATAGAAATCTAAGTCTGGAAAGTTTTTGCCCACTAGTGCTTCCATTCTTTCTTTATTGTTTTTATCATAGGGCGTGTAAGCTCAATGGAGAGAGACAGAGAGAAGGAAAGGGAGAAATGTTGTATAGCCACACCACAGTCCCTTTTCTTCTAGTCTCCTCTCAGGATTTTGGGTACGTGCACACGCATGCCCAGCATTATTTTCAAGCTGCCAGGTCCAGGACTCATACCAGAGTTAGCCCATGTGAGAATCCAGTGCCTTAACCACCACACCACCTGCTCACAACAGTGCTTCACTTCTTAGCAGAGTCATTATTGAAAAATCCTGAGGCTAAATTGGTGGCCACATGGGCCTCACCAAGAGTCAGCACAAACCACTAGACAGAAGAGTGAAGTCATTTGACACGAATCAGACTCTTAAGGCACCACATGACTAAGGCCTCACTTGCCATCCAGTTAATCATAATAGAAACTACCCAGCTGAACCAACCCCAAAATGTAGACCCAAGGACCCTTGAGCAAATAAACTGGCTAGTTTTTAGAATACTTAGTTTGTTCCTTACACAGAAAATGCTAAACAATACATTTAAGCCCCAGCAATGTTTTTAACAATATCACATGAGGCAGAAAGTCTTAAATATGTGTCATATACAATCAGTAGAACATTAGTAGATGAAGTTTTAATTTTTTTTTTTTTTTTTTTTTTTTTTTTTTTTTTTTTTTTTTTTTTTTTTTTTTTTTGCTATAGGGCACATGTGCTCACCAGAAAGACAGAGGGAGATAGAGAGACAGAAAGCAAGAAATCACCCCCAAGGGGGGATGGCCACGAGGCAATCCCTTCTCCTCTCGGGATCTTGGGCATGCACGCACACGTGCCCGGCGTGAGTTTAAGCCACTGGGTCCAGAACTCGAACCGCGGTCGACTACAGGGGAGTCCAGCGACATAGCCATTACACTAGCTGCTGGTTCCAAGTTTTATGATTTTTACATGCTATAAGTTTCTGTACTAAAAAAAAATAAAATAAAAAAATTTAAAAAGGCAGCAGATGGCCTAGCAGTTATGTCACTGGACTATTGCATGGCTGACCACAGTTCAAGTACCAGGCCTGGTGTCTTAAAATTTACACTGTGTGCATGTACATGCATGCCCAAGATCTCAGGAGGAGAAAGGAGAAGGGACTGTAGTGTGATCATCACCCCTAGGGAGAGATTTCTTACTTTCCTTCTCACTGTCTCGGTCTCTCTCTGACGTGCATATGTGTACTAAGGAAAAAAATCCTACACACATGAAAAAAATTTTTACTTAATAAACAAAACATAAGGATTTGTTTCTCATACAAGAGTACTGCATTACATTTTATTTACATTTTAAAAATTGGTTTAAAATATAAGTGTCATATAGTCTAATTTTCCTATTTTACATAATGTAAAATAGGCTCTTATGGGTCAGTGGAAAGCACTGTGGTTAAGGTAGTAGATCCCACACATGGCTGAGTATGTGGTTCAAGTCCCAGACCCAGTGGCATGAAAACCATGCCAGGCACATGAGTAAGTGAGTGAATGTGTGTGTACACCCAAAATCATAGGAGAGAGGAGAAGAAAGGATTACAGAATTGGCCACCCCCCAAGGTTGGGGGGGTGGGGGGAATTCTTTCTGGTGAGTATGTGTGTTCTACAGCAAAAATACCTTTAAAAAGCAGAAGAAGTAAAAAAGCTCTTATAAATTTTCTGCAGAATTTATCATCTTGATAAGATATTGCTGTTATTAAGCGGAAAACTCTTTGAAACCACATAAGTCACAAAATTTGTTGAGGGATAGGAAAGGTATTGCAAGTCATGTTTGTGTTAACCTCAATGTCTCACAAAAAAAAAAAAATGGAAGTAAAAAAATGGTTCATTTGATTGAAATCAGATAACACTAGCCAAATGTCAGAATGTCTAGCATCTACAAATAGCCACACTCTGGGAAAGACACATCTCAAATATAATTTATTTCCATTTTTCTTATAAGGCAAAAATTCTTTGGCAAACCCTTCCTGAACTACTAAGAAAACCTATCAAGATAGAAGGTGCATCCGCTTTTCTCTACTTGCCAAATTTGGTGACAGATCCAGTTTAAGTGAGCTCAGACACAGGAAACAATGACAACAGATTGAAAGAATGGAGTCTGTTTACAGAGCACTGTAGACAGACAATCTCAGGATGACAGGTTATAACTTCACGTCAGGCCACACTCTAAGCTTTCTCCAAAAAGTAACATCGTTAGGGCTTTGCCCACCCAACTCAGTCAAACTATCCCTTCTTTTTTTTTTGGAGAGGTTTTTGCTATACGGCGCGTGCACTCCCCAGACAGACAGAGAGACACATAGAAACAGAAAGCGAGAAATCAACCCCCCGGGGGGTTGATTTCTCGCAATCCCTTCTCCTCCATTCTCCTCTCGGGATCTTGGGCATGCACGCACACACGCCCGGCATGAATTTTAAGCCACCGGGTCTGGGACGTGAACCGCGGTCGACTACGTGGGAGTCCAGCAACATAGCCATTACGCTAACTGCTGGTTCCCCTCTATTCCTTCTAAAAGTTGGTTCAAATCTCTGAGCAGCATCCAGTGCTTCAGGAGAAGGTAGGATTATCCAAATTTTGTCCACTCTAGGAAGATCAATAATTACTTTAGGTAAACTGATTCTTTTTTCCTTTCTTAGGCTCTTCTGCCACTGCTCTGAAGTACTAATACAGTATTCAGGCCATAGGGGTGTTCTTTCAGGGGAGATTTCTACGTGTATAATTTTCTAACTTCACAATACTTACTTTATTTCAAATAAAATGCTACCATTCACCAGTGCTCCAAACTGCCTAACAGAAATCACTGTCACTGGATTCTGAATTTGGACTTATATAAGACTCTTTTTTTCGGATACCAGCAGTTAGCATAATGGCTATGTCGCTGGACTCACACATAGTCAACCAAGGTTTTCGTCCTGGACCCGGTGGCTTAAAACTCACGCCGGGCGTGTGTCCCTGCGTGCATGCCCAAGATCCCGAGAGGAGAATGGAGGAGAAGAGATTGCAGCGTGACCATCCCCCCTGGGGGGTGATTTCTCGCTTTCTGTTTCTATGTCTCTGTCTGGCGAGTGCGCGCGCGCCCTATAGCAAAAACCTCTCCAAAAAAAAAAAAAAAAAAAAAAAAAAAATCCCATTGTGTTTAGGCAACAGACTGGAAAGTGCCCTTAGTAATTATTAACCTGCTTGATCAGGCTTCTGTGACTGCTTTCCATTGTAATCCCCTCTCCCTTTCTTCCCTGCCCCCTCCTCAATGGTTACCACTTCTGTCACATCACCGCAAATGTGCTTTTTGTTTTTACAAGCACCCTTTTCCTTATACTCGGGGCTGCCGGGTCTTTGAGAGACATGAGAGCTCCCGCAGTCGCTGGTAATAGACTCCTATAACTTGGCTATGACTGGATGTCCTCTCCTTTCTCACTGATCAAAGTATAACAAACCGACCCCGTGCCCAGCTTGGACTGGGTCACCCCATTCTGGAGCTTCTGGAATCACCTTTGTACACCTGAATGCACACACCCACCTTCTGACAAAGCAGCTACTGAAAGCAAAGCCCAGGTCACCTCTTTCCTCACCCCGGACCTGCACACCCTGACGCTCCTGTCGCTCTCCCCACCCAGCCCGGACCAGGGGCTGCACCTTCCCTCAGGCGCCCCTCCTCCTCCACCCGACCTCCCCTACGTTTCTGCTCCCAAGGAAGAGGGGCACCTCTCCCCTACTAGGGTCCTCAAAACCCACAACCCTCCTCCTCCACACTCAGACTCACTGTCATAGGCCGGCAGAGCAGGGTCAGCACAGAGGCAGGTTCTCCCCAGCGACTACGGGGAAGGAACTGACCACCATAGGCGGAGAGAGAATCTGAAAAAGCCGCCTTCCTTGGCCTGTGCTGATGACGTCATCGGAGCAGAGACTACATTTCCCACAAGGCTCTGCGATCCCCAATTAGGCAACAAAGTGAAGGTTCCTGTGTTTTCACAGAGGAGAGTCCTGTAACTAGGAGACCAGAATGTGACCAGAGAGGAACAGTCTCTATCCGCGTGAGTGAGACATGATCCTGGCTCTGTATTAAATCCTGGTTGATGTTTCAGGGATAATGGGAAAATTTGTACATGGGTCACTTAGTCAGTGACGTTAAAAAGTAAGTAATATTTTTGTTGGAACTGGCAGTTGGTATAATAGCTATGTCGCTGGACTCCCATGTAGTTGACTGTGGTTTGAGTCCCGGACACGGTGCAGCATGGCAATTCCTCCTGGGATACCAATAAACCTCTAAAACATAATACTTGTGTTGTTCTGAAATAATTGTTCCGGTTGTAGAACCATGGACTCTTTTTAGCAATGCAATCTAAAGCATGAAAAATGTCTTTTAGTTTATTAAGAAACAAATAATTGCTATGGCAATTCTCTTACAGTCATTAAAATATGTTTATCCTCACCCAATAAGTGATTTTTGAGTGTTCAATGGATATTACATTTGAAAACTGTTCTAATGTATATATAAGATAGCAGAATTATAGGATAGGTGTATTTCATATTCCAGGTCTATTTACACTTCAAGTTTCCAATAATTACTTGCCTAGAAATTCACATGTTTTATCTAACAAATCTTTAATTATTTGGGGTGTGTCTGTGTGTGGGAGATGTACCTGACTTATCTACTCTTCCTTGATTTTGACCACAAACCAGGCCAGGAGGGATTTCATATACATTTTGCTATCACTGTGTTTCTTTTCAAACAGAGAACTGTCCATCTTTCTTCTAAATTATTTTATTTAACTATATTTATTATTATATTTTTTAATTTGATGAAGGAGAGAGTGAGAGGGAAAGTGAAAAAGCAAACTGCCAGGTCTGGGACTTGAACCATGCTTAGCCATGTCTGACTCCAGTGCCTTAAACCCCCAGGCCACCTGCTGGCCCCAAAGTGCTCATCCTGATTCATCAGGGTTAATGTTACACTGGAGTGGTAAAGTGCAGCTAGGACTGTGGTCCCTGGTAGCAATAGGAATTACCATGGACATCTCATTTACTCTGTCCGAGCACTAAAGTATCTCTACCACCATAAAGTAGACCAGAGTGCAGAAAAAAGCTAAATACCAGCTTTCCAATGTACAAACATCAACACACACACAAGCATGAAGAATAAGCAAGAGAACGTGATGCTACCAATAGACAAAGTGAAGTGCAGGTACTGACACTAAAGGGAAGATCTGCTTGACAGAGATTTCACTGTCATGGTTTTAAGGAAGCACAACACACTTAAAAGAAAATACACAGGAACATTTCAACATATTTTGATGCTCATGTGGAATGGTTCTAGAAGAGCTTTTGGGGTGGGGAATATTATTGTGAGTGCCTTTGAAATATACAGTCTTCTGAGATGGCTGTTTTAATTTTTACTTTTTTGAGTTTTACTTGCAGTCATATCAATGTAGTCATTTGTTTAACAAGTAATTGTTCAGCAACTCACTGCCTCAGGAATAGTTTCAGTACATGGATACCTATTGATGAATACAGTAATTTAAAAATGTCTGTAGTCCAATAAAGGGGAGACAGTTATCTTAACTATACAGAATACATATAAGCTCTGTATTAAAGTCTATATAGAAAACTGTAGCTTACTACAAAAGAGAATAACAATTGGTCACAACACCAACAGCACTCTGGGGAGTCTGAATAATTTACATGGGAAGAGTGACAGTTAACCAGGTTGAGAGGGAGGAACAGTATTTGAGGATGATGGAAAGGTTTAGGCAAAGAACACAGTAGCAAGATTTTACTGCAAATATAAAAGGGAAGTATGTCCCACCTGTGTGAAGTGTGGTATAGAAGAGGGAGAGGAATGTAAGAGAAGGTTGAAAAGATAGACAGGATCTTACTGACTATCTTGGGTTTTACCTCAGAGAAGTGAAGAAGGCTTGAAATGCTTTTAGTAGAAAAATAATATCATCTAATTCACTTTTTGGAAAAATTAGCTTAACCATTGTAAGGACAATAGATTGGGACAGGCAAAAATGGAATTAGGAAAACCAGGATGGAGGCTGTTGGAGATGTTCAGGGAATAGAAAGTGGTAACTTGGACTATGCAAACACATGAATTTAAGATGTATTGAAAATGGATTGGATGTGAGAATGAAACTCTGGAATAACCCATTCAGAGATGACTCCAATATAATTCTATAACTCCTGGATTGAGCAACTGGGTGTGGTGATGCCATTTTGGTTAGAACATGGGGTACACACAGAGACAAATAGATGCTAACTTTGAGTCAAGTCTTGAAAGGTATTTAGTGCTGTCCTTGGAGGGGAAGCATAACCTTCTTCTGGAATTGAGCACAGACCCCACTGTTGGCTTGGAGGTAA
The DNA here is from genome assembly GCA_026018925.1 of Tupaia tana. NCBI lineage: Eukaryota > Metazoa > Chordata > Mammalia > Scandentia > Tupaiidae > Tupaia > Tupaia tana. The sequence continues at coordinate 789,996 of JAKSZU010000024.1, read as the reverse complement.
GTGTACTCAGAAGAGGAACAAGGCAGAAGGAGAGAAGAGATGATGGCCAGAGAAATAGATGACCGGAGCCAGGAAGAAATTTTGTCTGTAATAGGGTGCCCATTACAGGATAGAAAGTGAAAATTGACGTGACAGGAGCAGGGTCATTAAGTCAGTGGCAGTTGAGGGCAGGACACAGGCAAGGGCAGCAGGGAAGAGCTTAGTGGAACTAAGTAACATAAAAATGTTGTCTGACCTTCACGAAGGTCAAGCGAAGAGGACAGAAAGAATGCAAGACAGGTCACAGCAGTCCTTTCAGACAAGATATTCATGTGCCTGTCTTCTGCTATAGTTCATTGGTTATCAAATGCTTCTAGAAACTCCCCAAACTAAATCCAATGTCAACTTTGTTTTACTTTATTATTCTTTGGTATTTGGTAGGTAATCTGTTTTATCTTTGTGGTTACTGTGAGAAAATAAATATGTGTCTGCATACTGTCTATAGTATACCTAAGAACAGATTTTTTTTTTTTTTTTTTTTTTTTTTTTTTTTTTTTTTTACTGAGCACTCACTGGACATTTTAAAAGTGAAATGAAAACAAACACCTAGTTCTAGGTTGGAAATTTATCCCTTGCTTAATTTCCACATTTAGAGTTTCTTTCAATCACTCTCTTCTTTGCTTTTGGAATGGTTTGTGGTTGTAACCACTCAAAATAACATCTTTTGTTTCTTTGTTTATTTTGCTATAAGGTGCATGTGCTCATTGAAGAGAGACAGACAGTGAGAGGGAAAGTTTGAAATCACCTCCCAGGGGAGATGACTATCCCATAATACCTTCTTTTTTTTTTCTCCTCTTGGGACTTTAGGCATGTGCACACATGCACCCAGCATGATTTTTAAGCAGCCCTGTCTGAGACTTGAACTCCAGTTGGCCATATGGGAGTCTAGCGCCTTAACCACCACACCTCCTGCTGGCCCCAGTAACATCCATTTTTAAGCTTACTTTTGTGCTTTTAATGTCTCACTCTCTTCTGTTTTGTTGGTAATTTTCTTAGTACTGCTTTCCAAATAGTCTATCCTCTCATTACTTTGTTCAGCCGTGCTCCTAGTATTTTTTTCTGAGCATATAATGTAAAAATATTATTTCAGCTAGTATGTCTTTTAATTTCATGAATTCTCATTTTTGTGTATCATATTTATTTCTTCTTAATTTACATTTACTTGTGTGTTTTTTGTTTTTTGTGTTTTGTTTTTTGTTGTTGTTTTGCATGTGCTCAATGGAGAAAGACAGAAACACACACACAGAGAGAGAGAGAGAGAGAGAGAGAGAGAGAGAGAGAGAGAAATCACCCCTTGGGATGATGGCTACACTGAAATCTCCTTTCCTGATTCTCCTCTTGAGATTTTGGTCATGCACACATGTACAAATGAAAATCATGCCAGCATGATTTTCAAGCTACTGGGTCTGGGACTACAACCCTAGAGTTGGCTATGTGGGTGCCAGTGCCTTAACCTTTACACCACCTGCTGGCCTGGCTTGTTTTGTTTTGTTTATTTCACCATATTACATGCTATTTGTATGGTATTCTTTATTTTATTTCTTTGAGGAACTTAAATATACTTGATGTAAGTTCCTATTGAGATTGCCCTGCTAGAGTTATTTTTCTAAGTGAATTTATCTACCAAATGATGATTTTTGGCTTTCATTTTTACTTTTAATTTTCCTCATGGAATTTTAATTCACCAAGTTAAATTTAAGAATTTTTCTCTCTCTTTAGCTTTTTGTCTTCCTCTATCAGCCTCCAGGACATTTCATCCCAAGACTTGGTATAAAATTTAAAATTGTAAATCATGTCCTGTGTTACTCAAGACCTGGGTTCATCATTTCAAGGTCCAAGGTGTTACTTCTCAAACCAGATGCATTGCTCTGCGTTTCTCCCCAGCCCCATATCGATGTCAGGAATCCTGACTTCTCATCTACACTTACTTATATCCTTGTAAATTAGTCTATGTAACCTAGAAGCAAACAATAAGAAATCTTATTAGAAAACTGAGACAACCAGAGTTTCAGACACCGAATGAGGAAATGAGAAGAGAAAAAGTCAGTACAGAGAGGATTTTCTTGGGTTTATCCTGAACTAAATAAGAATCTATTTTTCTTAAAAGATTAGTGGGAAAGTACCAGATATCCCTGACCCCCAACATCTTTTGAAAGCCCTTTCTTCCACATTAGCTCTCTTAATCCTCATAATAGCCATCAAAATTGTCAATTCCTTGTAAAAATATCTCTAATTCCTTAAATACCTTAATGTCTCCATCAGCTACATGTGGTAAGACAAGGGGCATACCTAGCAGTTTTATTTATTTATTTATTTATTTTGGAGAGGTTTCTGCTATAGGGTGCATGTGTTTGCCAGAAAGACCGAGAGAGACAGGAAGACAGAAAGTGAGAAATCAACCCCCAGGGGGGATGGCCACACCACAATTTCTTCTCCTCCATTCTCCTCTCAGAATCTTAGGCATGCACGCACACGCGCTCAGTGTGAGTTTAAGCCACTGGATCTGGGACTCAAACTGCGGTTGACTACATGGGAGTCCAGTGACATAGCCATTGCACTAACTACTGGTCCCCCTAGCAGTTTTTCTGAAAGTCACTCCTTACTGGAAGGGATCTGCCACTTGTGGCTTTTCCTAGGGTTGTTGTAAGGAAGTAACCTCAGCTACATGGCTGTACACTCAGGAACCTTTTATTCCACAGTTCTGGAGGGTAGAAGAGTAAAGTCAAGGCTTCAGCAGGACCAGGCATCCTCTGAGAGTGCATAGACTCTGTCCTTTTCTCTAGTCAGATTCTGGTTTTGGTACTGACTCCTTAGCAGTTTTTGGTTTGCAGCTACCTCACTCCAATTTCTCATTAGTCAAAAAGCATTTTTCCATTTTTATAAGGACACTGATTATATTGGGTTCCACACCACCTCAGTGACCTCATTAAATTACATCTAGAAAATACCCTATTTCCCCATTTCCAGTTACCAGAATTGGGCCTTCAACATATCTTCAGGGGCCAGGGAGAGAAATGACTGCAGCCTCATCCTCTGTCAGAAGCAGCAGAGGAGTGAGGGAGGCTATAAGGATATGTGACAGTCACAGGACATAGAACCCCTGCCTTGGTCATACTCTCCATTGTGTGTGTGGTGGGTGCATCTCACAATGACTGAGTCAGACACAATAAAAGCCCTGCAGTTTTGAAGATTTTAATTGTTTGGGGACCAGCAGAGGGAATAATGGTTACATTGCTGGACTCCTACATGGTCGACTACAGTTCAAGACCCGGATCCAGTGACTTAAACTCACACCGGGCACATGTGCATGCTTGCCCAAGATCCCAAGAGGGGAACGGAGAAGAAGGGATTGCAGTGTAGCCATATCTCAGGGGGAGTGATTTCTCACTTTCTGTCTCTGTCTCTGTCTTTCCAGTGAGTGCACGTTTCCTATAGCAAGAACCTCTCAAAAAATATTTTAATTGTTTTATTCAAACCAAGTATTATCATCACAACATGTATTCAGTATAAAAATTATAGAAGTACTATACACTCAGTTTTTATACAAAATATTTAAAACCCATTGTGTATTTTATACTTAAAGTACCTCTCTTTTGGGATTAGACATGTTTTACATGATCAATAGTTGGGAAAATGTGTTTTTCTTATAATTGATGGGCTAGGAGCCAGCAGGTGGCATAGTGGTTAAAGTACTGGACTAAAACAAAATGGACCCTACTACAAGTTCTAGACCTGGTGACTTGAAAATCATGCCAGACACATGAGGTGTGTGCCCAAGATCCCAGGAGGAGAATAGAAGAGAAGCAGTGTGGCCATCTCCCCTGAAGGGTAATTTCTCATTTTCCCCCTGTCTCTGCAGAGACAGAGGTCTCCCCAGTGAGTGCATGTGCTCTATGAGAGGTTTTTGCTATGGGACGTGTGTGCTCGCCAGAAAGACAGAGAGAGACAGAGAGACAGAAAGTGAGAAATCACCTCCCATGGGGATGGCCATGCCGAAATCCTTTCTCCTCCATTCTCCTCTTGGGATCTTAGGCACACACGCACATGCACCGGTGTGAGTTTAAGCCACCGGGTCGGGACTAGAACCACAGTCGACTACATGGGAGTCCAGCGACATCACCATTATGCTAACTTATATTTTTAGAGTTATATTTTTAGAGCAGTTTTTTGTTAACAGAAAATTAGCAGTGGACCCTTCCTCTGCCCTGCCCCACAGATCTCTGCCCTCACTTGGGGCCCCTTCACAGTTCAGACCAGTGACAGTGACAATTCTCTATGTGGGGGACATCCCGTCAATCTCTGGTGTGTCAGGGGCAGCTGGACCATGGCACTTCTGGAGGGCCGTGAGTTGAGTACCTGAAGAAAGAGCATTCAGTGACCATTGCTCCTTGCACAGCTCTGGAAGTGAGCTTCATCTTAAGGCCACCTGGAGATCTCTGCAGCCCAGGCAGTGGCCAAGGCACCCCCTTTCCCCAGCCGTCCATGTCACACCATTTGATGAAGCTGCAGTGACTTCTACCTGCAGGATGGCAAACTCGTGGACAGCACTTTTGAGGTTTAGGCACCACTGCTGAAGCTGCCCTGCATGTTCACATTCAGGTTTCCCAGCAGAACATCAAGGTCACATTTGCTCCCTGTGCAGTCAGAAGAGGGAGAAGCAGGAGGTGCCTTAGCCCCTAAGAAGTTAGTGCAGCTGCACATCTCCTTTATGACCAGACACTACAGCCACCACGGACACGACAGACACAACAGCCCACTCCACAACCCACTCCACCACAGCCTACCCCTAGAGAAGCCATCAGTGCTACAAAATTCTATCCATCCATCTTCAGGAACAGGATCGTCATGGTGCAAAAATGGGCTGTGATACCACCTGGCTTCTATTTAATGTCTGGCAATTTGCAGCCAGTAAATGAGAAAGAAACGTCAGGTGAAGACAACCAAAAGGAAAATTAGAAGCCAGCTTGTTCCCGTGCACAATTGTAGAAGTGATCACATTGGCTCCTAAAAATAACGCATACCAGGGACCAGCAGTTAGTGTAACGGCTATGTTGCTGGACTCCCATGTAGTCGACCATGGTTCAAGTCCTGGACCCAGTGGCTTAAACTCATGCCGGGCACATGTGCGTGCATGCCCAAGATCCTAAGAGGAGAATGAAGAAGGGATTGTGGCGTGGCTATCCCCCCTGGGGGGTGATTTCTCACTTTCTGTTTCTCTGTCTCTCTCTGTCTTTCTGGCAAGCACACACGCCCTATAGCAAAAATCTCTCCAAAAAAAAAAAAGAAAATAATAATAATGCATACCAGAAGACTGCAGACAAAGCTGGGTGAGATCTGTCTACCACCGTCTCTCTGAATCATTTCATCCTAGCACCATGTTCCCAGTGCCAAGTGAACAAAAGCTCGTCTGTAGGATTGATCCTGTGTGTGGAAGTAAATTAACACAGCAGACATTTAGGAAAAGACATTCTGGGGCTGCCTTGTGTAAGTGTCACTCGGGGACTGCTCTCTTCTGGGAGTGCCAGGCCTCTCCTAACTGTGTGGAGTGCTGTCTGCTCACTCTGGTGGAGCCTGGACTCTAGAGAGCCTGTCCAGGGGAGGCTGCTGACCCCTAGGCCTGAGCCTGGCACCTCACTGCCCAGACTTGCCTTTATCCAGGAAGACAGGTTGCCAAGATCAATCACGGTCTCCTTGTCTATACATCACATTTTTTTTAAAAAAAGAATTATTTATTTTACTTTATTTATAATCATCATCATTATTATTGTTTTAATTCACCATAGAGAGATAGAGGGGAAGTGAGAAAGAAAGCCTCCAGGTCCAGCACTCAAATTGTGGTCAGCCATGCGGTAGTCCCACACTTCAACCACTGCATGATCTGCTGGCCCCTATACATCCCATCTTAATCACCATCCCACAGCAGCTACCACGGGGATCAAGCCTGTCACCTTACTGTTGTGCCACTAGCCAGGCCTCTATGGCTTCACAAGACCACCTTGTGCAGATGGTCACCACAGTACAACAGGTGAACACCAGCTGCTGGTAAAAACTGTACCACAAATCAGTACTTGTGTGGCCTCATCCCTATTGTGACCCACAGGTGAGCAGTGCAGTGGTGGGTCTTTTACACACTTGGGCAACTTGGGCATCAGAGGTGGTGCCCACGAAGCACCAGGACCCCAACTGGTCAAAGCAGGTGGAACCTACGTAGATCAAAATAGAAGACCGAATAAACTGCATATGCAGTTTATTCTAGATGGGAAACCACATTTAGTAAGTACGTTGTGATGATGCTCAGGGAATGAGTGTTAAGTAATTTGAAAAAAAGTTGCAGGAGAAAAAAAAATGGTAAAACTGTTCGTATCAATTTTAAAAAATGCATATTTGATGACTGCAGTAAGCTATATAGCCCCAGCTGGGTACTACTTTATAATATGTTCATTCTACTCACTGGGGTTTATGCCTAAAGTCAGACTTGGGTTCATGTATAGGTATATATCAGCTGTGCTAGTTATTAGATATATTTAGACTAAGTTCATTAGCAAATCAATTAAATGGGGGGGGCATAGAAAGCAACCATGGATACCAGAGACAATGTGGGAGGAGGGTGGGACATGGCAGAGGGTGAGGGATAAGGAATCAAGGATGGCAAAACAAAAAACAAAGTATACAAGACATAAGAATTGGAAAATTATTTGCTGAAAACATGTATGTTGATGTGCTTGATTGAGCCAATACACAGGGTATTTTGGATGGAAAATTCATTTGTATGCTGTAGTGATGTATAGTGAATTAATGTAAAAAATAAATAAATTTAAAGAGAAAAAAATTTTCAAAATACTGAATTTTAAAGATAATGTTCAAAAAAAAAAAAAAAAAAGATAGAAGACCGAAAGAGTGTCATCCTCGCACTGAGCATGGATCCATCTCCAGCCACTAGGAGAGAAAGAGGTCCCAAACTAGCTCTAGGAGAGCTTTGTTCACATCAGAGACTGACTTTGTGATGCTGAATGGAGATATCGCTGCTCAGCTCAACTCACCAGTGCTCACGTGCCATCTTCTCTTGTCAGAGCATAAAGAGCCTGGATTGGACTTCAGCTCTCAGCACTGAGAAAACACAGACCCAGGTGGCCTTAAACTCTTTCCTTTAAAGATGCAGTCACTCTTGAACAAAAACCACACACGACAAACCTGATTCCTAAGAAGATGTCTCCCTGAGCAGGAGTTCCCAGTTTGTTCCTTCAGGCTCAGCTTTGAATCCAAGTACAAACTCAAGGTCCTGCCTCAGGGACCAATGTCTCCAGGTATGTAAAGTGTGGTCTGCACCTGGTACAGGAAAATCTCCCAGGACTGGATTCCTGCAGGGACCCACAGGAGACAGCCCACTGCCCCAACAGAATCTAATTTTTAAATGACTTTGAAATTTAAAGAAAGTGTTAGATATAGAATCAAGAAAAACGAGTTTTCTGGAGAACTTAGGCTAATTTATACATAGAAATCTATGAGCATGGTTTATCACACTAACAGGTAAATCATCAGCACTATCCTCCATTTTTTTTAAATGTATAATTGTATTAATATTTTTTCCCATTTTTTATGTTCATTTTTTAACATTTCAGATGATCTAGTAAAGTGTAATTAACTAGCAGAGAACCAAGGTAGCATGGAAAGAGCACAGAAGAACATTCCAAATGCACTTGGATATCTTTTTTTTTTTTGAGAGGTTTTTTTTGCTATAGGGCATGTGCGCTTGCCAGACAGAGAGAGAGAGACATACAGACAGAAAGCGAGAAATCACCCCCCAGGGGGGATGGTCACGCCGCAATCCCTTCTCCTCCATTCTCCTCTCGGGATCTTGGGTACGCACGCACACGCGCCCGGCGTGAGTTGTAAGCCACCGGGTCCGAGACGCGAACCGCGGTCGACTACGTGGGAGTCCAGCGACATAGCCATTACCATTACGCTAACTGCTGGTTCCAGCACTTGGATATCTTTTTTTTTTTTTTTTTTTTGGAGAGGTTTTTCGCTATAGGGCGCGTGCGCTCGCCAGACAGACAGAGAGAGACATAGAGACAGAAAGCGAGAAATCACCCCCCAGGGGGGATGGTCACGCCGCAATCCCTTCTCCTCCATTCTCCTCTCGGGATCTTGGGCACGCACGCACACGCGCCCGGCGTGAGTTGTAAGCCACCGGGTCCGAGACGCGAACCGCGGTCGACTACGTGGGAGTCCAGCGACGTAGCCATTACGCTAACTGCTGGTTCCAGCACTTGGATATCTTGATGATGATCCTTCAAACATTTTATATTTTCCTGCCCTTCTAACTCGTCTTCATTGAGAAAAAAAATTATTATAAAGCACTAAGTAAAGAATTACTTAAAACGTGCTTTAAAATTTTTGCTAGCGGGTGAGAGAGAGAGAGAGAGAGAGAGAGAGAGAGAGAGAGAAAGAGAGGAACCCTCCTCCCAGGATGATCACACTACAATACCTTCTCCATTTCTTTTTCCACGATTTGGGCACACATGTGAATGCACACCCCCCCCCCCCCCCCAGTGTGTTTTCCAATCTGCCAGGTCCAGACTCAACCCTTGCAGTCAGTTGGCCATGTGGGATCCAGCCACCTTAGTCGCCATGCCACTAGCTGGCCCAAAATGGACCTTAAAAAATAATTTATAAAGGATATGGGGAGGGGGAACCAGCTGTTAACATAATGGCTATGTTGCTGGACTCCCACGTAGTCGACCATGGTTCGCATCCCAGACCTGGTGGCTTAAAACCCGGGCGCGTGTGTGAGCGTGTCCAAGATCCTGAGAGAATGGAGGAGAAGGGATCACGGCGTGGCCATCCCCCCTGGGGGGTGATTTCTCGCTTTCTGTCTCTCTGTCTCTCTCTGTCTGGCGAGCACAAGCACCCTATAGTGAAAAACCTCTCAAAAAAAAAAAAAAAGGATATGGGGAGGAATCACCCCTTTTTGTTCTGGTTTGAAATAACATATTCCTACTTGATGGATAAATCATTAAATAAGAATATTTCATCGAAAGCACTAGCTAGCAGAGTTCTTCAGGTATTTGTCTACATATAAATCTTAGTGAAACTAAAAACTTGGATATTTACCATCGCTCAATCTTTGAGTGTTTTGTTGTAAGCCAAGCAGGCAGGGGCATTTTCTAGTTAAATTTGGTCACAAATAGTTTTGGTATTTGTCTGTCTTCTCATCTCCTCCAAGGTACAGGAATTGAGGATTTTGCTGGCTTTTAGGAAACTCATGTTATGTTTACATTATATTAAATATACCTGTATTTAATGTCTTCTCTTAGGAAGAAAAGGGTGTGTGTGTGTGTGTACATGCAATGTCTCTCTCTACATACACAAAGATACTCAACTTTATGTTTAATTTGCCATGCAGATTTGAATAGAACAGACTCTATTCATACAAGTGAAAAACTTGTAAGAATATTCATTAGTTGGAGTTTCTGGGTAACATCAGAGTGTAAGTGTGCAGGTGCATGTGTGTATACCTATGTTTTTTAAGTTGTTGATTTAGCTGTTTTGATCCCTGAGTTGTCTTAGATTACATCTTCCCAGAATTCATTGATAAAAATTACAAGGAAAAATATAGATCTTTTGGGGAGTTTTACAAGATGGGAGGTGGGTAGGATGAATGTGCTTCTGAAAACTTCATTAGTTTAACCTTGTGGAGAACACCAAGAGAATGCATATCTGCCCATTGCTAAATATGGCACATATCATTTTAGATTTTTATTTGTAAGAGAAGAATAGACAAAGAATAAGCAATTATTGCGGAAAGAAGGAAAATACCTCAACATTTGAGATATAAAAACTGCCACATATTGTTAGGTGTGCTTATTTGTTGAAGCACAAAAGGATCATTTCCAGAAATTGTGGTGGCTAGTATGACACCCACTTGCCAGGGCCATATTTCTCAGGGCGAGGCAGCAGTCTGTCACTGAGTAGGTAGGGTGGGCAGTGACAGGGCAGATGAGGAGTGGCGCAGGTGTGAAGCTAGGTGTGGACCACAGAGTGAAGCAGAGAGCAGGCTGGAGGGACTGAGGAGACCTGAGGCAGCAGATTTCCAAGGAAACACCCACTGGATCGCCCCACCACCAGCTCAGGAGGATGGCCCTTGGAGCCCAAGGAGACCCAGCCTTCTGCAGTCCTTAGGCCTCCCCCACCCCCTGCCTGACAGCAGGACTGGTGACTCTGCCAACACCCAATGCCACCCTGTCTCCTCCCACGTCCATACATCAGGTCTGCTGCAGTGGAGAAGCCCTTCCCTTCCCCTGTGCCCCAGGACTCTGCCTGTTTGCCACCATGTGACCGGTGGTGACCTGTCAAAGGGGGTTGAAAAGAAGGGAACTGGAACTTACAGGACTTGACCATGAAATCCTTACTCTGGCATTTAAACTGGGTTAAACTCAGAAGCATTATGGGACCGTTTCATAAATGCTGGTCAGGGAAACACCGATGTCTGGGGATAGTTTTATGGGTTAAAGGCAAAGGTGTCTAAAGACTCCTGTAGCGAGGCAGATTTTCAATAAATAGTCATGTCAACAATACGGAACTGTGTCCCCATTCCTATGACTGTAATTAAAACCTTCCGAGTGTGTCGTCTTGGACATGCAATCCGGAGCTATGTTCCAACGGTTCCCGGTAAGCGGTGCTGTGGGGTGAATGTTTCCCCGACATCCTGTGCGGGAACATCCATCCCCAATGCAGCAGGAGTGGGAGGGGCGGCCTTCGGGGACAGAGGATGGACTGAGACCAGCTTCCCACCCGCGTGGGGTGGGCAGGGGCTGCCCAGGAGGCTGCCCAATTGGGGACACTGCAGGGCTCAGAGGGGAAGTTGGCCTCAGCAGGCAGAGTGGCTCAGATCCTACTGTGAGTGGGAATCCCTTCCTGGGGTGGAGGAGGGGACTCTGCTCACCAATAGCGACAGTCGCTTCGGACCACTGTGTGGAGGAGAAGGCAGCAGCGGGACCCCCCCCAAGTCCCTGTAGGTCTAGAGAAATTCCTCTCACGGAGAGGGGCGCTCCAGCCTCAGTCATCCCATGGCGGTGAAGGCACGAGGGCCTCAGGGAAAAGGTCTGTGGTCCCTGCAGGAGGTGTCATAGCGGTTGGGCTTGGCCTGAGCTACCTCCAGGCACCAGTAACCTCCCCTGGGCGCCCTGGGCGCGGTCTACCCCTGAGAGCCTCTGAAGGATGAGCCTCATATGAGGGAAAGGGCAGAGCCACCCCACAGGTAGGCAGGGCTGGGCCAGCGCCATCACCCACGCAGCCACTGTGAACCTGGAGAGGGCAGTTGAGCAGGGCACCCACTGGCCACTTCCCCCAGGTGGAGGGAGGCGGAGGAGGTGCCCTGGAGGGGACAACTGCCTCTCTGACAGCCTCGACCCTCCAGCTGGGACACACTGCACAGGAGGGGCACTGGGGACAGACAGTGTGGCCCTCAGTCTCAGCAATCAGGCATTCATATTTTATATTTTCAGTCAAAAAAGAAGAAAGGAGGAATACTTATAGGGATGACTATCTTAGGTTCAAAGTATTTATTCATGAAAAAAAAATCTGTAAGGTCACTTTCTGCAAAGCTCTACTGAAACACCACCTGGTGTTGCTCCAGGCCTGACCAGAAACATGCAGACCTGACCTTGGCAGGGGCCCACATTCCTGGCATTGCTACTGCAAGAGCACACTGACTCAGAGAGCAGGATACAGGGACACGAAAGCTCAGGATCTCACAGCCCAAACTAACACAAGAACCATGAAGCACTTAGTACTGCAAAATGTGACATGCGGTCTCCCAGAATAGCATAATCAGCTGCCATATTTGAAAAAAAGAAAATAAAAATAGTAAAAACCTCTTTTCTGACTGGGATGGGGGGGAGCAGAGGCTGACATATCTCCTGGCTTCAGATCCCAGCGGGGTGCTCTTGCTTAATAAAGTTTGCCTTTTTTCTTGAAATGGTGCTGTCAACGAATAGGAGTGTGTTGAGCTGCGTTGTGAAGTCCTTGGTTCTTTGGGTCCAGATCACTAAAATTAGAGATCTGTTCCTAGGCACAAAATGAAACCGCAACCACGAATGAAGTAGGTAGAAAGGAAGATTTAATCAGAAGAAAAGAAGTACACCCAAAAGACTCTTGGGTGGGCAGATTGCAAGGCGGCAACTGCCTGCCTTTGGTACTGGTTACTTGTTATTTTTATTACTAGGGGTGATCATGAATATTCATTGGTAGGAGGTCTATATATGTCCTTCGTTTGAATTTGAATCTGCGCATTTTCTCCTGTGCTTGAGCACTTTTCTCACAGGTAAAGAATGAGGAATTTGATTATCTAACTGCGCATGCCCAGTGTGTGCAGGTTGTTTAATTAGACTGCCTAGTTAGTTTATCGCCCTAGTGAAAATTAGGGCTTTGACCTAGTGGGAATTAGGACATGACCAAAACGTTTACTTGGGAATTAGGGTGTGACCAAAATGCTTGCTTGGATCTTTTTGATAAGAGAAAAAATTACAAATCATCCCTATGTGCTTCCATCAGGCACCAAGGAAGAAAGGATGGCAAATTGCCTCACCCTCCTGAAATCAGCTAGCACACTCAGGACCATAGAGAAAGAGATTGATGAAGATGACATTTACAAAACTACAACAGTAGTACAGGAAGCCCGAGTGGGATGTGGGAAATGCTGAGGCCAGTGTTGGCAGGGAGCAGTAAATCTCAATAGGCCTGAAGGAGCAATGAGCAAGAGCCCTGTGAGAACCTGAGTTTCAGCAGAGGCAAAGTAGTCAGGAGCTGCGGCTGGAATAGAGGAGAGCAGAGCCAGCCTCCCCTCAGGACCGTAGTGTGACAGCCAGGAGGCTCTGAGCTCTGACTTTCTCTCCTATTCTCTGCCTTCCTACTGGTACTTGCCTTTGACTGAACCAACCAGAAGCCAGAGGCCTTGGAAGTCTGACTAATGTACTCTCAGGCCAGCTTCTGGAGACCAGGGCAAGGTGGAAAAGAAGTGGCTCTATCTTCCAGGTAGACAAGTATCTTAACTTTGGGCTGCTTTTTGCTTTTTCTCAGAGCTTGAGCTCATGTGCCTTAGCTTTGGAAAGTTGCAGGATTGTGTGTGTGTGTGTGTGTGTGCCAGCATCCTCTCCTTTCTCTCCAGATTCCTACAAAAGTCTCTCATTCAGATGCTCACAGTGACATGAATGAAATTAGATTCTGTATCTGTTTCCCTCATAGACCATCACATGTTAAAGGGAACTGAAAAAGGGAACTTAAATTTATAGGACTTGAGTATAAAGTATTTTTCCACACTTATGATGGTTTCAACTTAGATAATTGAAACTGTCAGTGAAATGGTTGTCAGGAGACCACCAGTTTTATGGGATTTTTATCTGAGTTAAATATAAACATTTCTATAGGATGGCTTCTGTGGGCAATGGTAGATGCCATAGTGGTTAGGTCAATGGGCTTCCACATGGCTGACTGTGATTTGAGTCCTGGACCTGGTGGCTTGAAAACCATACCAGGTGTGTGTGTGTGTGTGTGTGTGTGTGTGTGTGTGTGTGCATGCCCAAGATCTCAGGAGGAGAAGGGATTCCAGTGTGGCCATTTCCCATGGGAGGGGTGTTTTCTCACTTTCTCTCTCTCTCTCTCTCTCTCTCTCTCTCTCTCTCTCTCTCTCTCTCTCTCTCTCCAGAGAGCACACATGCCCTAAGGCCAAAACAAACAAGCAAATTAACAACAACACAAAAAACATCTTTTGCAGAATGTCTCTTCAACCTGTTATTTGCTGTTCAGAATTATTTTAGTTTGGTATAATATCAGTTGTCCTTTTATGCTTTTGTTGCTTCTTATTTTCAGATCTTCTTCAACATATCTATGCTAAGAACAATACCTGAGGCATTTTCCCTATTTTTTCTTTTGTAGTTTTGTTTCGTGCCTTACATTTCAGAGTGTAATCTGTTCTTTCTCACATAGATATCCAGTATCTCCAGCACTATTTATTGAAGTAATGTTTTTTACCAGTGTATGTTCTTTCCATCATTGTTGAAAATCAGGGCCCAGCAGGTGGCATGGTGGTTGAGAGCTGGACTCCTACATGGTCAACTGTGGTTTGAGTACAGACCTGGCAGCTTGCTTTATCAACTTAATCTTTGATGCAACAGAATTGAGAGGTGGGGCCTTGAGGGGAAGTGGGTCACAGGTTTTATGACCCAATCTTTTGTCTGTCTTGCAAATAATTTATAAATTCTTAAGTCTACTTTTATTTTTTCCTATTTTTTTATTGCTATAGTGTGTGTGTGTTTGTGTGTGCATGTGCTCCTTAAGGGGTGTGAGGATGGAGCAGAGAAAGTGAGAAAAGTGATCATGCCCCAATCGTTTCTCTTCTATTCTTCTCTCTGGATTTTGGGCACATCTATGCACATACAATGTATACACACACACATGCACCTGGTGTGTTTCTTAAGCCACCAAGACTCAAATCACACAGTTAGCCGTGTGGGATTCAGCTACTCTAATCACCAGGTCATCTGGCTGGCCCCTCACTTTGTGTATAGTATCGTCTGCCATAAAATTTCCGAAGGCTTTACTGAAGTAAATTTCTTTCTAAAATGACTTCTAGATTTCTTTAAGAAAATTTTGAGAAGTGGTAATTTTTTTTTGAGGGAGATTTTTGCTATAGGGCACATGTGCTTTCTAGAGAGACAAAGAGAGACAGAAAGACAGAAAGTAAGAAATCACCCCCCCCCCCCAGGGGGATCGCCACACCAGAATCCCTTCTCCTCCATTCTCCTCTCAGGATTTTGGGCATGCATGCACACGTGCCTGGTGTGAGTTTAAGCTGCTGGGTCTAGGAGCCAAACCACCATTGACTATGTGGGAGTCTAGCGATGTAGCCATTACGCCATTACTGATCCCAAGAGGTAGATATTTTTAATTGAAGATTTTGCATATAAATTTTTTTCTCTTTTTTTAGGAATGTATACCCTCCCATTTAAATACAAAAATCTCAGGTTACTTTTTCTGTTTCAATTTTTAAATTATTGCTTTATTTTACATAATACCCTTTTATCCAGCCCATGTACCATGAATGTGAACAGCATGCTTCTCTGAACCATTGGGTGAAACTATGTAATTTCTTTTCTGATATTTACCAAGATCTGTTAGCATATTTATAAATGCTACAACAGAAGTTTATTTTTTCATTAAAACATTTATAGCTGAACAAGAAGAAGTAGGAAGTAATACCATCAAAGGCTGTGTTCTTTTAACTATTTAACAGGATGATTTAGAAAAATCTGTTAATTCAGCAGAAGTCGTAGTTTTTTCTCAGTTAAATGCTATAGGAAAACTATAGCCAGACTGCGACCAGCAGATGGCTTAATGGTTATGTCGCTGTAGAGTGGAGCAAAGCATTTCTAAAACATAGTTGACAGTGGTTCAACTCCCATACCCAGTGGAGCAAACCATTTCTAAAACATAGTTGACAGTGGTTCAACTCCCAGACCCAGTAGATTAAAACTCACATCAGGCACCATGTGTTTACATTCCCAAGATCCTGAGAAGAGAATAAAGGAGAAGGGATAGTGGTGTGGCCATCCCCCTAAGAGATGATTTCTCATTTTCTGTCTCTATGTTTCTCTCTGTCCCTCCAGTGAGTGTGTGTGCCTTATAGCAAAAGTATCTCTTTAAAAAAAATTGAAATTATACCTAGACTAATAAATTAGCATCATTAGCAAAAAAATAATTTTTCTGCAATTCTATCAACATAGGTGTTTAGAGTTCTGTTTGAAGTAACTTTAATGATCCTTTTATTTCATTCTTTAGTAAAAATATTATTTTTAGCACTTCTTATGCCAATATCAATAGTAAAGAGATGAATCCAAATCTTACCTTCTTTTTCAATGTTTTATGGGTACATATAATCACAACTATTTAAATATACACTTATTGGGACCAGCAGATGGTATAATGGCTATTAACTGGACTCCCACACAGTCGACCATGGTTTGAGTCCCAGACCCAGTGGCTAAAAACTCACACTGTCCCAAATCCCAAGAGGATTATGGAGGAGAGAGGATTATTCCCAGGGCTTTCCACAGCTTGCAAAATTAAAAAGATACTGTATGACCCTCTAGGAAGGTGGCCATGCCCTGTCCAATAGAGGAAACCATTTCTAATACTCCAAACAGGAGGGAAATACAGTTAGTAAGAGAAGCTAATTCACTTCCTATCACTGCAAGTCTCTTCATACACATTAAGCTAAACAAAATAAGCAATCTTGCACCTTCCCAATGCCATGGCTTCTTTTTTAAAATTCCATTTTGTTATTTTTTTAAACAGTCAGTCACTATACATCAATTGTCTTGTAGAGAGAATTTTCCCAACATGAAACACACCTCAGACCAGTCTACTTGAGAATACTATACATGTTATCATCAACAGGTAGTAAACCATTCCTGTGTCCCCCAAATGTCTTGCCTCTCTATTTTTTCTCCCTGATTTCCTTCCCTATATTCTTCCTCTCTCCCACTCTCCTTCCACATTGTCTCCAGTGTCCCTAACTATTTTCACTGTTTTTATGTCCTCCAGTCTTTCAATCTCTACCATAGAGTGCTGACAGTCAGTATATATTAAGTGGAGACATACAATGTCTTTCTTTCATAGCCTGGTTTGCTTCACTCATCCATCAATCTTCCATATTTGACCACTTTCTATCAAATGCCAGGATCTTGTTTTTTATGGCTGAATAGTATTCCATAGGATATATGTATCACACTTTTTCAATCCATTCTCTGTTTGTGGACATTTGGGTTGGTTCCATGTCTTAGCAATCATGAATAATACCACAATAAACATTGCTGTGGAAGTGCTTTTCCAACTGAGCATTCTCCTGTCCCTTGGCTTCTTAGACCAACTATAAGCACAGACTGGTTTTTAACAAAAATGAAACAGTGGTATCTTACACAGATTTTATGTTTTCAAATTAGGAAAACTGTTGATTGATATCAGATATATACACAATTCCTTGTCTTCCTGTCTCTTTTTCTAGTAGTTTCTTTTGTACTGTATAGTTGTGCCTCTCACAGTGAAGACATAAGCTGTGTGTTTTACATCAGACTGAATAATTCAGTCCATGTTTATTTAGATTGGACAGATAAATCTGAACATGTAACTATGGATTTATATGTAAATCTCAGAAATGGTGTTTACTATTTATGATATAAAAATATAGAATTAATATATAGTATTTTAAATCTATAGTCATTGCTCTAGCAGCCCCCACTAGAGAGTTTCAGTATGTGACTCTGTTGGGGTGTTGGCATGATTTGTTTATTCTCCAGAGACAGAATGCTTCAGAAACTGGCCAGCAGTGCTGATGTATAATCCTGATCTCACAGACTATTTCTTTTTAGGGTGCAGATGGCTGTCTACTCACAAGGTACCCATCCTGGATCTGGTGGTCGTCCTGTGACTGTGGGGGAGGCATGGTGTAGGGAGTGCCTCAGCAGCACTGTTTGGCCTGGTGAGCTTTGTGTGGGCAGCACAGACACCACCCTCTGCAGCTACCAGAAGGATCAGGAGCTCTGTACAGGATGTGTTCTCTGGCCCCTGGCCACCAGGTGAGCACATGCTGTCTGGTCTGGGAGCTCCAGCCTGGTCTGCTAGTACTTGAGTGGCAGATGGAGGAAGTGGAGGGGTGGACAGGGTGCTGGTACTTAGCAGGTGGCCATAGTCTATGTTGGTTTCTTAGTTAGGCACTTTCCTAGAACAGGATGTTGGGCTAGGGACTTCAACCCAGGTCTGCTTGGGCAAGGCCATGCTGGTCGCACCATTTGAAGTGGATCCTGCTTGTTATATAACTAGATGCTATTTTACTTTTTATATGGACAAGAAATTTAAATTTTGTTGATAACTGACAAGAATCTGCTCAACAAATGTAGTCTAGAAGTAGCTGATTAACTTAAGAATTATCTATGTTTTTTATTTAAAAAATTAAAAGCAAATTCCTAGTAAGATACTGGCAAATTTACACTCAGAAATTTAAATGACAAAATACTATTTTAAAACCAAATTTAACATGCTAAATTCTCTAGCCTCTTACCTCTGTATTGTTACAGAGTCTTTTGTCCTGAAACTGAATTCATTTAAGACATCATCTGTGGGGTCAGGAGGTGGCATGGTGGTTAAGGCACTGGATTACCACATGGTTGACTGTGGTTTGAGTCCTGAGCTGAGCACCTTAAAAATCACAACAGATCAATAGATAAATAAGTAAATAAATGTAAATTAAAATAAAGTACATCAACTTAAAAAAATGGAGCCAGTGATATCAGAAGAAAGATTGCCCATAAAGAGACAGCTACGCTGTGTAGAGGTCTCTCCTGGTTTTCTAAAATGGCATGGTGGTTAAGTCAGCTATATTCCCACATGTGTGACCTCATCTAGAGTCCCAGACCCAATGGGTTGAAATATACCGAGCATATGTGCATGCATGCCCAAAGTCCTGGGAGGAGAATGAAGGAGCAAGGATTGCAGCATGGCTATACCCCCGGGGGGTTATTTCTCACTTTCTTTCTCTTTGTCTCTCTCTGTCTCACTTCTCTCTGGCAAGCACATACACCTTGTGGCAAAAACTTTAAAGAAAAAGGAAAAAAAGAAAAAAATTCACCTGCTAATTAAGTTGTGTTATTTTCCAATCACCAGGAGAAATATGTAAAATTTAAAAAAAATAGATGTCAGTTCTGTGGCTTCTTGGCCAAAACTGCCTCCCTAGTAAATCAAAAGCAAACAATATATTCTTATATTTCCATTTTTTGACACTTGCAATTCAGTAAGGGGCATACAATCACAAATGTCACAATTCTGTTCTAATGTATAGTCCATAAACCCTAAATTCAGTATTAAAATTATCTCTATCTTTAATCACCCTGAAGCCCACTATCTTTTCTTCTTGTGGTTAATAAAATACTGACCAAGAATGACATTGCAGGAGACCAGCAGGTGCATGGGTGGTTAAGAATGCTGGACTCCCACATGGCTGACCACAGTTGAAGTCCCGGACCTGGTGGCTTGCTTTCACATTCTCTCTCTCTCTCTCTCTCTCTCTCTCTCTGATGGGTGTGCATGCCCCATAACAAATTGGAGAATAATGGTGATAAATAAAATTTGTTAAAAAGAATGACACTGAGAATTAAATGGATGTTTGAATCTAATCTTAGGGAAACTCTGAAATTTTATTGTCCGCATTCTCAAGGGTTTGTTATTTTTTGCTTATTGTTGGCTATCTCTGTGGTGAGGACCATTCTGAGTTGTAAAATTAAAGATTTCTTAGGTCTTTTGAGTCCATACTTGTCTAGAGAATGAACTGTGATTTTCTAATCCGCCTATATATGAGATTGGCATTAAACAAATGAGGCCTCAATAGTTAACTTTCTAAAAAGGTAAAAGACAAATATAAAGCAGAAAACAGTTTCCAGTCTTTTTTTTTTCTTTTTTTAAGGTTTTTGCCATAGGGCATGTGTGCTCACTGGAGAGAGAGACAGAGGAAAGATAGAAACCAAGCAGCAGGGGAGATGACCACATTGTGATCTCTTCTTTTCTGCTTTTCTCTTAGGATTTTGGGCATGTGCACACATACATCTGGTATAATTTTCAAGCCACCAGATCCAGTACTTGAACCATGATTGGCCATATGGGAATTCAACATCTTAAACAATGTTCCAGTCTTGAAATTGTCATGGAGTATTATCTTCTGGAGGAGGTGGTCTGGACAACAGGTGTAGTTATTGTGGGTACTTTAGGGTTTGAAGCACTTAGAAGGCTGTGATAGAAGCAAACATCCCATGGATACTGCATGCTGAGCCATGTTTATCTATGGAATACTCAACATCAATGTGCGCATCTTTAACTACAGCTGAGAAGTGTTCTTTTAGGTAAATTTATGAACAAATTTACTCTGGATAAGGGCAGAAATGGTTCACATTCCATTATTTGTTAAGTAACCTACAGTTTAATTTCATTATTTTTGCTACACTTATTTTATTTGTATTTAAATGTTTTAGGCATCCAAAGAACAAATGTAAAAGTAAAGATGCAGAAAAGGAATTGCTTGTTTCCATTATTTCGTGTGTATCAAGTATAGCAGTAAACAAACAAAAAAATTGATGTATTTAATTTTTCATAGTTTTTGTGTTTTTTTTGCTTTCGTGATTTTATTTTTTTTTGTAGAGGTTTATGCTATAGGGCATGTGTGCTCGCCAGAAAGACAGAGAAAGAGAGACAGAAAGTGAGAAATCACCCCCCAGGGGGTATGGCCATGTTGCAATCCCTTCTCCTCCATTCCTCTCTTTGGATCTTTCTTGGGCATGCACACACATGCACCCAGCGTGAGTTTAAGCCACCGGGTCCAGACTCAAACCGTGGTCAACTACATGAGAGTCTAGTGACATAGCCATTATGCTATGTATTGGTTCGCCTGTAATTTTTTTTTTTAATACTTGCCTAACATGTGCTGTAAAAATAGTTAACAGGGAAATAATGTGAGAAGATAGCTAGCTTTGTTTAATGTCTTATGAAGTTTTTATTAACAATCCAAGCATAATTGTTAAAAATATGTGTATTAAGTTTATGTAAGTGGAATAACAGTTTTATGAATGAAAGAAAAGAAAATATTTCAGGAGAGAGAGAAGGATGTCCAGCTTCTGAGTGGGTACATTTGTAGCACAAACAACAAAACAAACAATTAAAAATGGGTGATGTAGAATCATGGAAAATGGTTGCAGATGCTGAAAACAATGTGGAAAGAGGGTGGGAGAAGGGAAAAAGTGTGAGGAAAGAAATGAAGAAGAAAAATAGAAAGACAATACATATATGGGACACAGAAAGAGTGGGTCGGCTAGTAGCTAGAGGATGGGAATAATGGGGGGGAGGGAACATAGGACAAGGATGGGTAAAGGTACAAAATTACAATTAAATAGGACAAATGTGTTCTCGTATTCCATAGGGTGAATGTAGTTAATAATAATTTGCTGTATATCTCAAAATCGTAAAATAATTTATAATGTTTCCAACATAAATCACAAATATTTGAGGTGGTCCATATACAATTAACTTGATTTGAGCATTACATATTGTATTTATATATTGAAAAGTCACACTGAAAGCTAGAACTATGTATAATGCATATGTGTCAGTTATTTAAAAAGAATGTACCCTGAGAGGATTGTGGAAATATGTTACCAGTAGGGCAGTGCTCATAATAGAAAGTAAAGCTGCAGATCACATAATATGAACTTGTGACTTTAATAGAGATTAGTTGGTTGTAGGAAAACACTGGCAAAACTCTGGGAGACAATGTGTTAGGCAAAGAGTTCTTAAATAAGACCCTCTAAAGCACAGGCAATAATCCCCAAAATAGACAAGTAAGACTACATCAGATTAAGTAGTTTCTGCACACCAAAAGACACAATATTTAATGTAAATTGACAACCCTTGGGATGGGAGAATATTTTCATAAATGATGCCTTAAATAATGGACTGATAGCCAGAGTACACAGGGAACTCAAGTGGCTTACCTGAATAAATAAGATTAAGCCAATTAAAAGTTGGGTGAATGAGCTGAATAAAATACTCTCTAAAGAAGACATATGAACAGTCAGAAAGCATGTGAAAAAATACTCAACATCCCTCATCATAAGGGAGATGCAGATTAAAACCAAAATAAGATACCACCAAATTCCTGTTAGAATGGTGAAGATTAAAATACAAAAAATGATAAGTGTTGGTGGGGTTGTGGTGAAAGGGAAACTCTCCTACAGTGTTGGTAAGAATGTAAATTGGTCCAGCTACTGTGGAAAACAATATAGAGTTTTCTCAAATATTTACAAATTGAACTACAAATATTTACAAATAGGATCCAGTGATACCACTAGTGGATATCTACCCAAAGGATAGGAGGACAGTCAGGAAGGTGCTTGCAGATCTATGTTTATTGTCGCATTATTCACAACTGTTAAGATATAGAACTAACTCAAAGTCAACAAATAGTTTAATGGATTGTAAAAGTGTGGAATATATACTCTATGAAATACTACTCAGCCATAAGAAAAAAGATCCAGGCATTTGATAAAAAGTGGATGAATATGGAAGATTTACTGCTCAGTGAAGCAAGCCAGGCTATGAAAGAGACATCGTACGTTTCCCCTTAATACATTCTGACTGTCTGTACTCCATGGTGGAAACAGAAAGATTCAAATATGTAGAAGCATGGAAAGTGGTAGATTCTGGAGACATTGTGGGAAGGGGAGAAGGATGAGAGGGTGAGGAAAGGAATCAAGGAGAAAAAGAGAGAAGCAAGACATTTATCAGACACAGAAATAGATGACTACCAGTTGATAATAATGTAAATGGTATCTTCATCTGGACTGGTGTGAGGTGTATTCAAGGGTAAATTCACTTTATAAGCTGCGATGATACATAGTGATGGAATGTAAAAAATAAATTTAAAAAATCATTTATTTGTTTAATGCCATAAGTTATTATTTTTCAGTTTGACCAGAGAGAGACAGAGGGAGAGAAAAAGCAAAACTGAAAAAGAAAATCTCCAGGTCTGAGACTCATAATCTACCTAAGTATGTGGGAATTTAGTGCTTCAGCCACCACATCACCTGCCAGACCTATTTCTTATCTTTTGATGTATACCATAATTTAATTGATCTCCTAGACCAAAATTCAGCTGAATGACTGATGGCATACTTTTGCTGGCCAGTTCTGTTTTAAGTAAGACTGGGTTATGGTTAAGTGAACTTTGTTGGTTTTTTAAATGTTGATAGTAATTTCCATGTAGTAAATGTTATTACTGTTTGCCCTTTCTAAGCTATAATTGATAGATAATTCATTAGTAATGCTCATTTGTCTACAAAGAGGGTGAATGCCAACTTAAAACTTACAGGAAGGTCAGCAGATAGCATAGGGGTTACATCACTGAACAGAATATGGTTGATTGTGATTCAAGTCCCAGTCCTGGTGGCTTGAAAATCACACCTAACACTTGTGTATGCACGCCCAAGATCTCAGAAGGAGAATGGAAGAGAAGAGATTGTGGTGTGGCCATCCCCCCTAAAGGATGATTTCTCAATTTCCTTCTCACCATATCTGTCTCTAGCTCTCTCTCAAGTGAACACCTGTGGGTTAAGGCAAAAACCTCTGAAAAACAAAAAGCTAGAGGATATTATTTTTTTTTGCTTGGGTTATATGTAACTGGTTACATGAACATATAAATACTGGGGAAATCCCTTCACTTTTCAAAACCAAGCCAACTCACAAATGCTTTATTTTGTGTTCATTAACTCATTAAAGGCAAGGACTGAAGATAAGGTACTGATGTCTACTTTATATTTTGTATCTTAACTATGTCAATTCAATTAGAATTCCCTGTATCTGAAACTCTGCCTTCTTGAAAAACATTTTAATGTGGTTTGTGTATGCTATCAAGTAAAAAACATGTAACATTTCAAATATTTTATAAGTGATTTTTAAGAGCAGATGTTTTTGAAAGTCAGTGTGTTGAGATTTAGTAGCAAGTTAAAATTTGCCTTTATATAATTTTTAAAGAATTGTATATTTAATTTTATTTATTATTATTATTATTTTTATATTTGACCAGAGAGAGTTAGTTTGAGAAAGCAAAGCACCAGGTTCAGGACCTGAACCACAGTCAGTCATGTGGGAGTCCAGCACCTTAGCCACCACACCACCTGGAAACTCTTGAATACATTATTATCTAAGTCATACTGAGTTGTAATTAATAATTATCTTTAGACAACTATTAAAAACTGCATAAAAACTGTAGGATTTCAGCACATGTGTGATCAGTAAAGATGGTTTTGTCAACTTATTAGAAGGATTAATGGAGATATACCATAAGAATAGATTTGAAAATTGTCACCATAAGACTCCAAATAATGAAAAAAAACACATGACAGAAGAAATAAAAGAAAAGAAAGAGAGAAGGAAAGAAAGAGGGAAAGAAAGAAGAAGAAAGGAAGGAAGGAAGAAAGGAAGGAAGGGAGGTAGGGAGGGAGGAAGGAAGGAAGGAAGGAAAGAAGAAAAGAAAGAAAGAAAGAAAGAAAGAAAGAAAGAAAGAAAGAAAGAAAGAAAGAAAGAGAGAGAGAGAGAAAGAAAGACAGACAGAAAGAAAGAAAGAAAAGTAAAAAAGAAAGAGCCAATAAGAAAGAAAGAAAAAGAAAGACAAAGAAAATATTTCAGGAGCCATGTCCAAACTCAGGAGACAAGGCCATCCCAGAGAAGACTCCACAGGGTACTTTTTCTGCCTAAGGATGATCCAGCCTTCAGAGGGAGACTTGGGGATTTGTGAGTCCCGCTCAATGATGGGAACACTTGAAGAATCATGGCCAGCCCAGGCATTCTATCAAAGCCTTCTTGGCCTTCCAGGACTTTGCTGATCTTTGGGTAGGGCACAGCCTCACTCCTCCACAGCCGTGACAGAAGGAGAAAAAGTAGATATGCTCAAGGAACCCTCAGGGGACTCCCTGGGCAGTATTTGATAACAGGTACTGCTCCAAACTATTGACTCAGTTGCAGTTAGTCAGGTTTTATTTTGTTTTTAGATTTTGCTAAAGGGCACATGCATTTGCCACTGGAGAGAGACAGAGAGGAGAGCGAAAGAGAGAGAGAAAATAAGAAAGTATCCTGTAGGGGATATGACCAATCCACAATCCATTAGCCTCCATTCTCTTGAAAAGATTTTCGGTAGGCATGCACACATGTCTAGGGTACCGTTTAAGCCATTCAGTCAGGGACCTAAACCATGCAGTTGACTGTGTGGGATCCAGCACCTTCACCACTCCACTTGTTAGCCCAGCATTGTTTATTTTAAAAACTTGTTTTGAAGTGACCAGCAGGTGGTTAAGGTGCTAGATTCCTCCATGACTGACCATGATCTGGACTGATGGCTTATAAATTACACTGAGCAAATGTGTGTGTGTGTGTGTGTATACATGAATGCGTGTGTGTGCCATGTGTGCATGTGCCCAAAACCCTGAGAGAAGAATGGAGGAGAAGAGATTGTGGCATGGCTAGTCCCCCTGGAGGTAATTTCTCACTATCCCTCTCTGGTTCTGTCTTTTTGGCAATCATATGTGCCCTATGGCAACCCCTCATTTAAAAAAAAAAAAATGTTTCAAAGTTTTTTTTTTTTTTTTTCATGAATAAAAGAGACAAAGAGAAGGAAAGAGAGGAGAGAGAGAGCCATAGACAGAGAAACAGGCACTGCCGCCAATGTCTCAACACATTATTGAGACACCCTCAGCCACAACCAGCCCCACATTGTGGGTACAAGTATGAAAAGCGCACTCAGGGAGGTCTTAAAATGTGAACTCCAAACCTTACCATATGACTGAACTTGGCAGTGTGTCATGTTTTATCACTTCACATTTGTTATTTTTTTTTTTTGTCTCATAGAAAGTGGTCATTCTAATGGGGTAAGGTGAAACCTCTCTGTACCTTTTATTTATATTTTGTTGGTAATTAGTGGTGTTGAGTATTTTTTTCACCTACTTGGCCATTGTGTGTCTTCTTTAGAAATGTTTACTCATGTCTTAATTTTGTAATCAGGATTTTTTTGTTTGTTTGTCCTCAGTTGGGTTTATTGAGTTTCTTATATATTCTGAATGTTAATCCTTCAGATTGAAAGTACTTTTACCCTCTCCTACAGGGTGTCTCTTCTTCCTGTTGGTAAACTCTTGTGCAGAACCATCTTAGTTTGTTATCCTATTAGTAGTCTCTTTTTGCTTTTGTTGCCTCTGATTTTCAGGTCTTCTTCAACAAATCTTTGCTCAGACCAATACCTGAGGCATTTCCCCTATTATTTTATTCTGTAGTCCTGTTTTGTGTCTTACATTTACATTTGTAATCTGTTCTTTATTTTGTTTTCCTTCATTTTGTTTTTATTATAGCATGTTTGCTTAATTTACAGCAAGCAGAAAATAAGTTTGGACTTGTTTTGATCCAAACATTAATGTTTTAAATGTTGTATACATATTTCTTAAAAAGAACATATAAAAATACCTTTTAGAAGTTTATATAAGAAAGAAAATACAAAGTTTAACCCCACAACTTTCCTCTTTGCTAGAATTGCAAACTACTGCTAGAGTTGTAAGTAGACTTTTTGTTGTTTAAACAAAAAGTTTAAACAACATCCAGGAAAATCTAAAAAAATTAAAGGAATGTGCATATAAATGATTGCATAGCAGAACATGAATATTAACTGCAAACAGTAAATAAATGAAAGTTAGAAATACTATCAAATATACAAAGATTTTAGAATCGATCCTTGAAACACATTCTACAAACAGTATTTAAAAGCCATCTTTTTGTTCTTTACAGGCAAGGCCTACGTTACTAAAACCAAAATTGAAAAAATTAATCCTCCAAAAGGGAATTGTTTCCCCACAGTATTTCTTATATCATTAAGCAAGCAATCTAAGATTTTAGTAGATACTTAGCTTTTTATTCTGAAATGAGAATGGACGTGTCAAATCACATTAAATGCCTCCAAAACAATCTTTCAGAGAAATACTAGAAATTATAAATGGTTAAGGGTATTATTTCCTCACTTTTAAGGGGTGCTACACATTGATAATCAAAAACTCAAATGTGACTCTTGCTTAAAACCAATCCTTTTCTCAAAATTAACTTGAATTCCATGGCACCACAGAATCACCTACAATGGGAGTGTTGTCCTTCACCATGCCTCACATTAAATAAACTGAGGTGTGAAGAGATTGCCTCCCTCATAAAGAGGTAGGCAAATTTTGATACAAATGCACATGTCAAGTGTTGTAAGCATCAAAATTCAGTTCTTTTACACTATGCACACACACACACACACACACACACACACACACACACACACACAACCTACTTTGCAACCATTTACTTGCTTCTAACAGCAGTAAGAAAACTAAGCAACATTTATGGTCAACATTGTTCTTTAAATTTCAGACTACCCAGAACATTCTTTTCTCCCTTAAAATTATTTCTGCCACCAATGACCTGCTCAGAATTTAAAGTGAGTTTTTCTGATATCTCTGTGTTCCAAATCTTGATATAAATCAGATAAAAAGCAGTGAAGTCTTCATGTTTTAGTTAAAAACTCAAACTCCCTAAAAGTGCTCCTTAGTCCAGCTGGCATCATTCCCCAAGATGGTGGGGTTAACAAAAGAACTACTCCACACTGCATCATAAATAAACTACTATCATGGGCCTACACATCTCGGCAAGACAAAAAGGTCCACTTTGAACCTAAATGTGTCTGAGCAGTCAGTGTTGTATTGTGGCTGCAACTTCACTTTCATATCATTCTATCTTATTAGCAAGCTACATTTCTAGGTTAACAGTTCTACCAAATATGGATATGAAATTTTATTGTTAATAAGACGATGTTGCGAATTACGGTCAACCAACATATTTTCACCAAATACTTCAAGCATAAAAAATGAGAATCTTTACAAAAATATGCAGAGACACCACAAATTGGTAGCTGCCCATTAAACAAACTGGACTCTTAAGAGTGGTTTCTCAACAGCATTTCATTTTAATTATAACCATTGCCTGGTACAGGGAAAACTAACAAGTGTTTTTTAAGCATCATTGCAACATTGTACTCCTGATAATTTAAAGTAAACCAAACTATGAGTAAATGAATGATACGTGCCTAAAAATGATCATGGTTTATACTGTCAGTAGTCACTGAACTTAGGGGCTGGTCCATGACCTGGATCTAGATTTGGACCTAGACCTAGACTGTGATCTTGACTGAGATTTGGATCTAGGTGGTTCTTTTTTCCTCGATTCCTTTTCATATCTTGAGGCAGACTTATAATGTGTTTTGGAATCTGTTTTAGAGTTGCTTCTACTTTTGGTGTGAGATGCAGACCTAGAATGTTAGATTTAGCCTTCATTTCTTTCTTGGGCTGGGACTTGGATCATGATCTTGAATTGGATTTAGATCTTGAAAAAGATTGATTTCAGTGTTTGAATCTATCATTGTCGGAATGGCTTCTGCTACGTCGTGGTCTTCCAGTCAGTCTACTGTGTCTAGGACTATAAGATCTTCTATAGTTGTAATCAAAAGACTGACTTCTTGATCTCCTTCTTTCATAACTTCAGCTTTTTGAACGTCTGTCTGTCATAATCATCATAGTGTGAAGAACTGTACACATTCCTCCCTTCCTTGGCCTTCATCTGATTCAGTGTGTTCCAATACCCCTGGGCAAACTGTATTTCAATTTGATGTCCACAAATCCATTTTATGTCCAAATTATGTAAAGCATCTTCAGCACCTCAAACGTCCTCAAGTTGAACATAAGAAAATCCTCTTGGATGGCGAGTGTAGAAATCAAGCAGAACACACACATCAACTATAGGACCATAGTGACCAAATTCATGCTGTAAATCTTCAGACCTGTTGTAGTTGGCCACGTTCTTCACGAACAGAGATGTGTTGGGGGGACGCAGGTAGTGGGACTTTATGGCAGTGGGGTGTCAGCCAGGGGCTCTAACAGGCTTGGCAAACCATACACGACTCCAGCCCAGGCTTCCCAGACACACGCACCTGTAATCTGTTCTTTATGACATAGATATTGACTATTTTCAGCATCATGTTGAAATACTATTTTTTCCCCAGTCTATGATCCTGACATCACTGAAAATCAGCGACCTGCAGGTGGTGTGGTGGCTGAGAGCACTGGACTCCCACATGTTTGAACGCAGTTTAAGTCCAAGATCTGGTGGCTTGCTTTCTCACTCTCCCTCTTATTCTGTTTTTCTTTGGTCAAATTAAAAATAAATAATAATAATCTCAATAATAAAGTTAAATAAAATAATTCCTTAAAAAACAAAATTAGTTGAGTGTAAAAAGTGGAGTTATTTTCAGTTTTTCTGTTAAATTGGGCTACATGTTTGTGTTTATTGTTTTGTTTTTGCTATTGTCATGCTATTCTTTTTCATAGAGCTTTGTAGTGTATTTAAAGGCTGGTATTGTAATTCTTCCAGTTAGCCTTTGTTTCTTTGTTGTGTTTGTCTTTTTAGAATTCTCTTGGTCATTCAGTACCTTTTGTGGTTTTATTCAAATTTTAGAATTATTTTCTCTGTAATTACAAGGCCAGGCACACAAAGACAAATATTACAGTGTTACTTATATGGGGAGGCTAGAATATATCTAGTAAAAATAGTGAGATACAGGGCCAGCAGGGCACATGGTGGTTAAGGTGTTGGAATCCCACAAGGCCAACTGTAGTTTTAATATCAGAAAATCATGGTCATGTGTGGGTTTGGATTTATAGCAGGTTCATCCCCCTGGGTCTCTCATTGTGTCCCATGCTAGAGCAAATTGGCCCCAAACCATTGCCCAGTCTCTGCCTGTGGGCTGCTGGCACTGAAGGGGATTGCACAGGGAAATGGGGGGAAAAAAAGAAAGAAAATCATGGTAGCTTGAAAATCATGCTGGCAACATGCAGTATAGCCATCATCCCTGGAAGGTGATTTATCACTTTCCCTCTCTGTGTGTCTCTGTCTCTCTCTGGCAAATGCACATACCATATTTCAATACCCTAAAAGACAAAAACAAAATAAAACAAAACAAAACCTAAGAAACAGTGGGTAAGCTAGTGTCTAGGGAATGAGAATAATGAAGCAAAGGGGAACATAGGACAAGGATGGGTAAAGGTACAAAATTCTAGTTAAATGGAAGGAATGTGTTCTTGTATTCCATGGCATACTAGGGTGAATGTAGTTAACAATATATCTTAAAAATGTAAAACAATTTATAATGCTTCTAACCCAAATCATAAATATTTGAGGTGGTCTGTATGCCCTTAACCTGATTTGATCATCACACATTGTATTTATGTATTGAAAAATCACACTAAACCCCATAAATATGTATAATGCATATGCACCAGTTATTTTTAATAATGTACCCTGAGAAGATTCTGGAAATACATTGCTGTGGGACAGTGTCCATAGTACAAAGTAAAGCTGCATACTGCATAATATAAACTTGTGAATTTAATGGAGATTAGCAGATCCCCTAGTAGTAAACAGGGTAAAACTTAGAATGACTCTGTACCTATTTGGTGTCAACAGTTCTTTAAAAAAATATATTTATTTTTAAATGAGAGACAAAGAGAGGCACCAAGACCTTTCCCATATGCCTTCCCAAACTGTGCAACAGCACAAAAAGTTCCTGTGCCTGTGAGGCTGAGCCAAGTGTTTATTGTTAACCTATGAATTTAAATAATCTTCTCTCTGTAGTTAGAAATTTCCAGTATCTTTAATTGGGAGTATTTCAAAGTTTTTTTCTTTTTTTTTTTAATTTGGAAAATATGGAGAAGTAAGACCTTTGTGTTACACAGATATGGTTTGTTGTCTTTTGATGATGTCGGGTATAGTAGTCTCAGCTCGTCTGCTGTGTGGTGTATATCATGTTGGGTAAAACCTCTTTACAAACTAAATGATGTATACTGATTTAATGTATAAATAATAGTAAATAATACTAATAAAAATTCAAAAATAAAATTACTAATAGAATTTTATTTATTATCATTATTTTAATTTGCGATAGTCACCAGAGTGAGACAGGTGGGAGGGATGAGAAAGCAAGCTGTCAAATCTGGGACTTAAACATGGTCAGCCATGTGAAAGCTCAACACCTTAACCATCACACCAACTGCTGGCCCTGCGAAGTTTTAGTAAAGGTAAGTTACATGGTTATATTTGTTGAACAAAACAGCTTTATAAATAATGCATATTTTTACTTAAATAATAATTATTTTTTAAAGGTTTTTGCCATCAGAACTGTGCTGGTAGGAGACAGAGGGAGACACTAAGAGGGAAAATGAGAAATTTCCCCTCAAGGGATGGTCATGCTGTAATCCCTTCTCTTCCTTTCTCCTGTGGTGCGGTTGGGTACCCACACATACATGACTCACGTGATTTCCAAGCTCCCAGGTCCAGAATTTTGGGACTCCAACTGCAATAGGCCACATGGGAGTCCCGTGCTTTAACCACTATGTGACCTCCTGGATAACTAACAAAAATACCTGAGACAAAACTGGAAATAGATCATACCAGAATTTGTGGAATGTTGCAGAAATCTTGCTTAGAGATATAAGCAAGGTGATGGATAGTGATTAAATGTATAAAATAAAAAAGAATAATGAAGAAAATTAAAATTTCTCAGGTCAACAGGTGGTGTAGTGGTTAAGTTGTTGAATTCCCACATGGCTGACTGTTGTTGAGTCCCGGACTTGGCGGGACTCAATCCTGAAAGTCTTAGAAGTGCTTTTCCACATTCCCTCTTTCACTCTCTCTCTGGGTAAATTAAAAAAAAAGATTATATATATATATATATATACATATATATATATATATATATACTTATTATTTTTTATTTTTAGAGGGAGCAAGAATGTGAGAAAGCAAGCCGCCAGGTTATGGACTTGAATTGCAGTTGGCCATCTGCAGCACCTCAGCTGCCGTGTCATCTTCTGGCCCCAAAATAGAATTATTCATAACAAACAAACAAAAAAACCTCCAAGAACTCTTGTGGGATGAGGAGGATGGTGACCTTAGCTGTGACTTCTGGAGGAATTGGTGTGGAGGCCAGG
Organism: Tupaia tana; assembly: GCA_026018925.1. NCBI lineage: Eukaryota > Metazoa > Chordata > Mammalia > Scandentia > Tupaiidae > Tupaia > Tupaia tana. The sequence goes on along the minus strand of JAKSZU010000024.1, from coordinate 758,254 downwards.
GGTACAGAGTCTGGCAGTTGTGGCCACCAGAAAGGAAACAGCAACTGTCTCACAGTCACCTGACCTTGTCCCTCCTGCAGAGGCCAGAGTTTGGTGTCTGCTGCAGGCCCCCCCTTTTCTCACCTCTCCTCATCTCTGGCTCCCGAGAAGGACACCACCCTCTCCCACCGAGCCAAGAAGAAGAGCATCCTGGGGTCTCTGAGAGCAGCTGTGAAACCTTGGCCCTGCTTTTTTTCTCCACTCCCCAGGTGCTTTGGGTGTTGAGCTTGAGCCCTGTCTCAGCATGTGAAAAATGGGCCCCAGGCAGAGTGACCCAGCGGCCTTAATGGCTACACTCCTGGACTCAGGCTCAGATCTACCTTCCAGGAGCAGCAGAGGGACCAAAAAGAGTGGGGGGAGGAGGGAATAACAGGTTTTTAGTTCAGATGCTGGACCTCATAAGTCCAGCACCACCTGGAGGCCCTATGCAAATGGTTTCTGAGTAGGTCCTCCATGCAATCCTCCTTCAGCACCTCAACAGCAGCAGTGGCCTGTGGGGCTCATAGGACTCCTTACTCAGCAGCTTCAGGGATGGCTGTGGCAGTGGTAGAGAGTAACTGGCCAGAGGTGACCCAGCAGGCCATGCCCTGGTGATCAGTTTCTTGCTAGCTCACCTCTCACTGCTCGTGTTTAGATAACTTAAGTGTCCTGTGTGTGCAAAATTTGTACTCACAGGTGACATGGATGTACATCTTGTGATGTGTTGAATAAAGCCAAGAGTAACCTATAATAAAGATGTACTGAGTAAAGTTGCTGGGTATCTGCCAAGTGCCTTGAAGAATTGCAGCAGGGAGGTACTGTCACACCACTGGCTTCTCTGTGCATATACCATAAAGGCTGTCTGGGTGAATGGTTTGAAGCAAATAGCTCTTTCCCTAAGCACTCCTCAGATTAATTATCAGATTCCTGTTTTATAGGTTTGCTTGCCTTTTTAAGAAGCTTGAAAAGCCAAGAGAATATGAGAATGTGTCTCTGAAGAACAAAAATACAGCCATACTCAAGCCAGAAATGTGAATTCTGTGAGACTTGGTGATAAGATGGGCAAGCAGGCAGAGAAACAAAAAGTCCTCTTCCAGAGAGTACCATCAATTTCAGGACACGAAATATAAATATAAAGACTGGGAAGGGGGCAGATCAACAGGTGGTGTAGCAGTTATGTTGCTGGACTCCCACATGACTGACAGCAGTTTGAGTCAAGACCAGTGGCTTGAAATTCAGGTCCAGTGTGTGTGCATGCCCAAGATCCCAGGAGAAGAATAAAGGAGAAGAGATTTTATGTGGTCATTCCCCCTGGAGGTGATTTCTCACTTTGCCTTTCAACTGTCTCTGTCTCTCTCTTTCTTTATGGCAAGCACAGGTGCCCTAAGGCAAAAACCACTGAAAGAAACAAAGGACACACAAGGATTCTGCAAATGCTGCAGATCCCTTAATAGTCATTTACACACATAATACTGATAACCATTCTGTATTGACACCAAAGTTCACTGATTTAAACAACGACTTTTTAAGTTCTCTAAAACTGCACAACTACTTTTGTTTCTATTTTTTTAACATGAAGCATCTATTTTCCTCAATGTAATATTTCTGCATAATGTAATTTGAAAACCACATAGTTTAATTCTTATAAATTAACATTTTAAATGTTAAACCAAGAAATAGAATCAATCAGTAAAACATTTTCTGCATAGAGATCATGATCTCAGTTCTTCCATATTTTTCCCCAAGAGTGAGAAATAGATTCTATGTAAGAAAGCTACAATGTGTTAATATTTTTAAATTAAAAGTTTAATATTATGAGAACTCAGTTCTAAGAGGAAATTAAGTTACTGTACTTACATGTAGTTGACTGCAGTTCGAGTTCTGGACCCAGCTACTTAAAACTCACACCAGGTGCATGTACATGTGTGCCCAAGACCCAGAGAGGAAAGTGCAGGATATGAGACTGTGGTATGGCCATAACCCTTGGTGGGCGGGGGTAATTTTTCACTTTCTGTCTCTCTGTCTCTGTCTCTCTGGTAAGCTCTTGTGCTCTACAGCAAACATCTCTTAAAAAAAGAGTAAATTAGGAGCAGCAGTTAATGTAATGGCTATGTCACTGGACTCTCATGTAGTGGACCATGGTTCGAGTCCCGGACCTGGTGGCTTAAACTCAGGCCGGGCACGTGTGCATGCATGACCAAGATCCTGAGAGGAGAATGGAGGAGAAGGAATTGTGGCATGGCTATCCCCCCTGGGGGCTGATTTCTCACTTTCTGTCTCTCTGTCTCTCTCTGGCTGTCTGGCGAGCACACACACCCTATAGCAAAAAAAAATCTTCAAAAAAAAGAGTAAATCAATTTATAATAATTTCATTGTAATTAAATATAAAATTTACTACTGGATTGAAACTTACTAAATGTATCATTTCTTCTTAATATTGCTCAACAGATAATCAGTAATGAGGAATCTTTCAACTATACAACCCTTTCTATTTTTAAAAGGACTTTGCCATAGGGCATGTGTACTTATGTAGCAGAAAAGAAGTCAGGGAGTTGGTGAGAGAGAGATGGTGAGAGACAAAGTGAGAAACTCCTCCCCCCAGGGGGAATGGCCATGCTGCAATCCTTTATCCTCCATTCTCCTACTGGGATTTTGGACATGCACACATACATGCCTGGTATGATTTTCAAGCAGCCAGATCCAGAATTAGCACTGTAGTTGATCACGTGGAAGCCCAGCACCTTACCCACTTTGCCACCTGAAGGCCCCTCTTTATGAGTTATTTTTTAGAAAGATTTTTTTGGTATGGAGTGCATGCACTCAACAGAGAGACAAAGAGTGACAGAGAGACAGAATGTGAGAAATCACCCCTATGGGGGATGGCCACACTGCAGTCCCTTCTCCTTTATTCTCAACTTGCGATTTTAGGCATGCATGCACATGCACCTGGTGTGAATTTCAAGATGCTCAGTTTATGACTCAAACCACATGGGAATCTGGCACCTTAATCACAATGCTACTTCCTGCCCCAAAATTTTATAAGAATGCAGAGAATCAATTATAAGTACGTCAAGCTACAATAACTTTATTTTTAAAGATATTTTTTGTTTGTTCTCTTTATATAATTATTGAATTCTGGTGAACATCTCTAGGTAGTTTCTTGACATTTAGGTAAAATGTTTAGCAACATTATAAACTTAACTTATAAAAAGGATAAAATAAAATTATCCAGAGTAGAAAACAAAAAGATGAAGACATCATAAAGACATAAAGACATCAACACTACTTAACACATCAGGAAACTCCAAAAAAGAAGGGCAAAGTACACTAAAAGCTAGTAGAAACAAAGATATTAAAATTAGAATGAGTAGTGACCAACAGTTGGCATAATGGCTATGTTGCTGGACTCCTATGTAGTCGACTGTAGTCAACTTTACTTTGTTCTTCTGGAGTATCCTAACTTTTATGTCTATTTTTTTTTTTTTGTATATAACATGCCACTTTGTGTACAGACTTTTAAATTGTACATTTTATTTTTCTATCAATATTATTATAAACATTCATATGTAAAAGAGAAAACAATTTTACTTTAAAACATTAAAATTCTCAATGGAAATTGATTACTTTTAAAGAGCTATTTTTTGAGAAATTGGTATTTTAATTATATGATAGCAGAATAGAATCTTTTTGAGGTATTCATTTATATACATCTGAAAGCATGGTTTGTTAATTTTTTTTTCTAAGAGACTGGTAATACTTTTGCCTTTATACAGCATAAATTCTGTTGCAACTACTTACTCCTACTGTTATGTAGCAGAAAAGAAGTCAGGGAGATTACATAAATTGACAGGCATGTCTGTATTTCAATTATTTTTTAAATAAAAATATGTGCTGTAACTAATCTTTTCTAAACTATTTATGTATTTATGGCAATACTTAGGCAATAGTAATGAGTTGTCAGAAAAGTCATTACACATTTTGCATAGAAAAAAATATGTCATGTCTCTTCCAACAACCCAATATTTTCTCGAAGAATTAGAGTGGGGATCAGTAGGTGGCATGGAAGTTAGGATACTAGACTCCCACATGACATTGCAGCTTGAGTTTCAACCTGTTGACTTGCTTCTCACTTTCCCTTTCACTTTCTCATCTATGCTGAATGTGTATGACCTGTACCAAATCTTAATAACAATAATAATGATAATGATAAATAAAATTAATAATTTTTAGAGAAAATAATAGAGTAAAATTCAAACACATTTTTTTTTGCACTACCACTGTCTTTACCATGAATCAGCAGATACTCTTGGCTTTTATCTCAGGACCATGTTTTCACCTACATATATGTGTGTTTTCTTTTGTGGCCCAAGCCCTATCTCTATTCATTTTTTCTTTATAATTAAAAAATTATTTAATTTTATTACTATTATTTTAAAATTTTGTTATAGGGCCTGTGCACTCAACAGAGAAGGACAGAAACAAAGTGAGAAAGAGAAAGTGAGAAAGAAAGCCACCAAGTCTAGGACTCTAACCATGACTGGTCATTTGGGAGTCCAGTGCCTTGACCACCAACTGCTGGCACCAATTTTTTTTTTTCTTAATTTCCAAGAACACGCATTTACTTCCTAGACACACACACACACACACACACACACAGAGAGAGAGAGAGAGAGAGAGAGAGAGAGACTGACACTTCCATAAAATGGTCATGCCACAATCCTCTCTACACGATTTTTTCCTCTTATCATGATTTTACACAAAATAAAAACTCCTGGTGTGTTTGCAAAGCCATCTAGTTTGGGACTCATGTAACAACTTGGGTCTGTGTGATTCAGTCCCCTTAACCACCATGGTATGGGCTTGCTTTATACCTCTATCTTTAGTTCCTGTTTTGTACACTTGGTTTTGCAATTCATTCACAAAAAATGAGCACTTTTTATTCTTGGCATATTCTTTTTTTTTTTTTTTTTTTGGAGAGGTTTTTGCTATAGGGCACATCGCTTGCCAGACAGACAGAGAGAGACAGAGTGACAGAAAATGAGAAATCACCCCACAGGGGGGATGGCCATGCCGCAATCCCTTCCCCATTCTCCTCTCGGGATCTTGGGCACGCATGCACACGCGCCCGGTGTGAGTTTAAGCCACTGGGTCCAGGACTCAAACCGCGGCCGACTATGTGGGAGTCCAGCGACATAGCCATTACACTAACTGCTGGTCCCTATTCTTGGCATATTCTAACCTGAACATAAATATTTAGTTTTACTAGTGATGAAAATCAAATGATTTCTATTAGAATGTCTGGAATTGCATGGCACCTATAGAAAAATTTATACCATATTTATTTCTTACATATTGGAAATATGGAAGCATGATTTCTTATAACTGTCTATTTTTCATATTTGACAATACCACATTTTATTTTGAGAATTACTTGATAGTGTATTTTATATGAAAGCAAATTTTGAGGTGCCCAAATGTGAAATGTATTAGAATGTTGAGTCGTCAATCTTTAAACTGTGTTTCCATTTCTTCCTGTAATATATTTCAAAGTGTGGTATTCTGATATTAGTCAATTCTTTGTACTTAATTGCACAGATGTTTAAGCTTGGTTGAAAAGTTATAAAATATTTTCTTAATAGCTTATCTGTAATTATCTTGGGCTTATCATCTGGCAATAAAAGTCAGATTCAAAAATTAAGGCACCTACAGGTAGCCCTGATGAATACACATCCTCCATTTTATGACTAGCATGGTCCAGTATGAGATCTAAGATGATGGTCCTTACCCAGCAACAAACTGCAAGGGTGTCCACTGAAAATCGTTTCACAGTTGAGCCTAATAGAGCATGGCCAGAACACAGCTTACACATAATAGGGTAGAATAGTGTTTATAAAATAACTATATCAAAGCAATGAACATGTGAATTAAGAATAATGGTGTTCTATGCTTCATTTCTATTTCTGTGTCTGTGTGAGATTTTTGCTATAGGCACATGTACTCTTGAGAGAGACAGAAAGACAGAAAGTGAGAAATCACTCCCCAGGGGTGGACGACCATACCACAAGCTCTTCTCCTCCTTTTTCCTCTTGGTATTTTGGGCACACATGCACATGCACCTAATTTGACCTTCAAGCTTCAGTGTTAGGAATTAAATTGAAATGGGCCATATGGGTCAATGGGCCTTCAACCACACACAACCTGCTGGCCCCTATGCTTTATTTCTATCAGTAGTTTCATTTTTATTGAGCAATAATAGGGACTAACTATGTAGTTATGTATTTCATACTTGTTTGATTTGAAATACCTGACTCCTGGCCAAAAAACCAAACCAAAACAAAACACACACACACAAATAAAGCAGCAAAAAGGCTTATGCCAGGCATGTGTGTGTGTATGCCCAAAATCCCAGGAGAAGAATAAAGGAGTAGGAATTGCTGTTTGACTCCTGTCTTCCAATCTAGCTTCAAACGTCATCTCAATATATTTGAGAAACTTCTAGATCTTTGAAATCTTAACTCCATGTTCCTCCCAGAGGGTGAGGATATCCTCCATACCAACTTGTAGGGTAATGTCTTACTTTCTCCCTCCCTTCCACTGTCTGATGAATGCATGTATCTTATAACAGAAATCTAAGAAAAGAAAGAAGAAGAAGAAGAAGAAGAAGAAGAAGAAGAAGAAGAAGAAGAAAGAAATAAAGAGAAGAAGAAGAAAAGAATAAAGAAAGAAAGGAAAATAAGAAGAAGAAGAAGGAGAAGGAGAAGGAGAAAAGGAGAAGGAGAAGGAGAAGGAGAAGAGGAAATATCTCCAAATATTATCAGTGCTCGTGAATGGTGTTTATCTGCCAGGGAAGAATAGGCTGGTCTGCAGCTCATGAAGATCTCATTTCTGTTTTCTGCAAAAGCATCATATAAAAATCTTTAGCCACCACATACACAGTGTGATAGATAAAAAAGCTGGAGTCATACATGGTCATCATGTTTAAATCAGACTGTAGAAAATGGAGAACAATTTGGTGGGCACTTTCTAATTTTGTCACATAGTGACCCAGCAAGTGAGCATAGAAAAAAAGTAAGCCCAGAGTTTACTGCAGTAAAAATCTTGTGGGTCTCTGTCACGGCTGTACCAGGCTGCTTACAGCAGCTGCTCCTCCCCAGCAGCTGTTCCCTGTGGGCCCCTCCCTGCCTGTGGGAGAAAAAGGGATGTAGAGGGAGGACACTGAGCCAAAAAGCCAGCAGCAGAGTCCTTTGCCTCACCCTGCTGGCTCCTCACCCTCTGGGAGGAACATGGAGTTAAGATTTCGAAGATCTAGAAGCTTCTCAAATATGTTGAGATGATGTTTGAAGCTAGATTGGAAGACAGAAGTCAACAAGGGAAAAGAAAAAAAATGTTGTAAGATAATCTCAGTGATACCTTAAAGAAACTGAAGATAAGATTTGTCGACAAGACTGAGAATAGTTTGAAGGATGCTTGGATTGTCTGCTGCAAGCCCTGGGTCAGAATAATGCAGAAACAAGTGAAAAGCTCCAAGGAAGTGGAATACTTCAGCTGTTTGAAAACCTATTAACTCCCCAGTCTTCCTGCACAGTCAAAGTAGCTAACGCCATAACGGAAGTAGCCAAAAATGAATATATGTGACTTCCATGTGTGGATGCTGGATTGATTTCACCACTAGTGCAGCTACCAAATAGCAAAGAACAGGAAGTGCTGCTTCAAATAGGCAGAGCCCTAGGAAACATATGCTATGATAGCCATGAGGGCAGAAGTGCAGGTGGCCAAGCAGGTGATGCACAGATTGTAATTGATTATTTAAGGTCATTGTGCAGTGTAACAGATCCCACCAATGAGCGGCTCTTGACTGTTTTTGTGGCATGCTGATGAACTATAGCAACGAGAATGATTTCCTCCAAGCTCAGCTTATCAATATGGCTGTCATTCCTACCTCAGTGAAATTACTGGGTATCCACTGCTAAGATGCAGCTCTTACAGATATGTATCTTGTTTCCTAGCAGAACTCAAGTCAAGTAAAGAACAGTTTGCCAGCACAAACATTGCTGAAGAGCTGGTAAAGTTCTTCAAGAAGCAAATCGAACATGATAAGAGAGAAAAGAGTTTTGAAGTCCTTGCCCCTTTGGCAGAAAATGATGCTTTTAAGCTACATCTGGTTGAAGCAGGCATGGCAGAGTGTCTACTAGAGATTATTCAGCAGAAGGTCGATAGTGATAAAGAGTATGAAATTGCCGAGCTCAAAACTGGATCAGATTTAATGGTTTTATTACTACTTGGAGATGAATCCATGCAGAAGTTATTTGAAAGAGGAAAAGGCAGTGCGTTTCAAAGAGTACTTCCCTGGATTTCATCAAATGAACACCAGCTACAGCTTCCTGGAGCACTGACCATTGCCAACTTTGCCAGAAATGATGGAAATTGTATTCAGATGGTCGACAACAGAGTTGTAGAAAAGCTTATGGATTTACTGGATAGACACATGGAGGATGGCAATGTGATCGTCCAGCATGCAGCACTCAATGCCTCAGGAACCTGGCCAGCTCAGTTGTAAATAAAGCAAAGAGAGAGTTCTGAAATTTCTGAAATCAAAAATGCTCCCAGTTCTGTTCAAACTTCTGGGAACATAAAGAATGTTGATAGATGCCCAAGAAGCTGCTGAACAACTGGGCAAGAATGTTAATTTAGTGGAACATTTGGTAAAATGGTATGAAGCCAAAGATCATGCTAGGGTGATGGGGGAGTCCAACAGACTGCTCTCTAAGCTGTCATCCGGTACAGTAAATTGAAAGATGTAATTAAAACAATCATACAGAGAGAGGTGGCATCAAGCATCTTGTTACCATGGCAACTAGTGAGCATGGAATAATACAGCCCTCGTTGCTTTAGCACTAATAGCAGCTTAAGAATTGGACATTGCTGAGAAAAATCTAGAAAGTGCTAAACTTGTACAGATCATACACAGACTGCTCCAAATGAGAGAAGCGCTCCCAAAATAAAATATAATTCCATGGTCCTGTTCTGTGCTCTCATAGGATCTGACTCTCTACACAAGGAAGTGCAAGATTTGGCCTTTCTAGATATTGTATCCAAACTTCGCGGTCATGAGAACGAAAGTGTCACCCAACAGGCCTCTCTCACAGAGCAGAGACTTACTGTGGAAAGCTGAGACCCATCCCTTGCTAATACACAACATCATTCTATCTCTGAATTCCCCTTTGTCCTCCATCCATCTGTCTCTTTTGCTTCATTATTTACCACTATCACATGTGCATGTGTTAATGTTCCAGTACCAATTGCTGTAGGTACCTGCCTAGTAAGATTTTTAAACTCCACAGTGTGAACATGACTTTGTCAAAAACAGGTCTCCGCTCATAACTGTTCTCTTGTATTCCTGTGGCTTGAGCTACATTAAGTAGAATGTGCATGATGTAGTCCTATGATGATGTAAACTTGGTACTACATAATGAATTGCTCCTCACATGTGGTAAACTACATAATAACATACTGGTCAATTAGAAATGAAGAATGCAGCAGAGTCTGTCTAGCATATTAAAGGTGAAATTGTATAAAAAAATAGTTCTTGTTTGATGCTTGAGAAGCACAGTGATAAAAAAATTGTATGACTGCACATTTATTAATCTTACTTACTAATGTCAAGTCCATGGTACTCTAGAGTTAAATAAAATTTCAATGTTCTCACTCTTTAAAAAAATCTTGTGGGTATTGGGAAGATTTAACTGTCTTGAGAAATTGTTTAAAGCCAGAAATTTTCCTTTTCTGCTTTGTAAAAAAGAGGTGTCCAAGGAAAAAAATGTGGAATCTTCTCAAAATTAGTCAAAATAAGTTTCCACTCTGGAGTGTAAATTTCCCATAATCCACACCTTTCCCAAAATTAAATACAATTATTTTCCTACCTTAGGCTCCAGACACTTCTTTCATTACCATGTATTATATACACATTTGCAGATGACACTCTGATCCTCTGCACAAGAGTAAAAATCACATGAGATTCTCTGAGAAGATTCCTCATGGATACTGGGAACTAGATATTTCAGGGCACAGGAGAAATGAAGATTTTCTACTCATAATTCAGCCTCCAGCAAGCAAAGCTAGTGTGGCAGGAGAGTTGAGCCATTCTCTGAGAAGATTCCTCATGGATACTGGGAACTAGATATTTCAGGGCACAGGAGAAATGAAGATTTTCTACTCATAATTCAGCCTCCAGCAAGCAAAGCTAGTGTGGTAGGGAGCCCCTCTGACCTTCTATCTCTGTCTCTGTGTCTCTGAGGTCTCTGTCTCTCTCTGCTCCTGTCTCCTCATTTTTTTTTGGTAATTTTTCCTTTTTATGATTTTTTTAAAGGTAGAGTTTCTCTCTGGCTCTCAGCTCCATCTTTTGTTTTGTTAATAATCCCTTCTGCTCCTTTCTCCCAGGCAGGAGAGTTGAGCCATTCTCTGAGAAGATTCCTCATGGATACTGGGAACTAGATATTTCAGGGCACAGGAGAAATGAAGATTTTCTACTCATAATTCAGCCTCCAGCAAGCAAAGCTAGTGTGGTAGGGAGCCCCTCTGGCCTTCTATCTGGGAACTAGATATTTCGCGCGGCGCACAAGCGTGCCGCGCTGTTTTCTATTTTGTGAATTTTTTCTTTTTTTTTTTTGGGGGGGGGAGAGGTTTTTTCGCTATAGGGCACGTGCGCTCGCCAGCCAGACAGAGAGAGACAGAGACAGAAAGTGAGAAATCACCCCCCAGGGGGGATGGTCACGCCGCAATCCCTTCTCCTCCATTCTCCTCTCGGGATCTTGGGCACGCACGCACACGCGCCCGGCGTGAGTTGTAAGCCACCGGGTCCGAGACGCGAACCGCGGTCGACTACGTGGGAGTCCAGCGACATAGCCATTACGCTAACTGCTGGTTCCCGTGAATTTTTTCTTTAACAAAAAAAAGAAAAGCAATTATAATTTTTTACTTTTTTGCCTTTTTTCTCTCTTTTTGTTGTTGTTTCTCTCTCTCTTTTTCATTTTCCTTTTTCTTGTCTCTCCACCCAATATCTACTGAATCTGCTGCACCAGCGATCACAACAGAATGGCAATCAGATTCTAGAACACCTCTGTCTGCTTGCTCCTGAACATTGAGGCTTAACTTCAAGAATTTGAAAGAAACACGCCATTCATCAGATGACAAGAAATCACCATCGGATCACGAGAAATATGGGAAAACGAGAAAATACCTCTCCTCCAATGGAAAAGAGTAACTCTCCTTCATCCACAAGCAGTTCGGTGAAAGTCATGGAAATGTCTGATAAGGAATTTAGAACATTCGTAATGTCGAAGCTAACAGAGATGGAAGAAAAGAGAGATAATGAACTGCTAAAGAGAAAGGAGAAAGAAGTTGCCGAGTTCCAGGAGATGAGGAAATTCTTGCAAGATCTAAAAGAGGAATTACACACTTTACAAAAGACTCAAACGGAACTGCTAGAGATGAAGTCTATAATACAAGAAGTCAAAATCTCCCTTGAAAGTATTAAAAGCAGACTAGATCATTCAGAAAATAGAATCTCAGATGTAGAAGAGAAAATGGCTGGCTTAGAAAAGTCCACCACGAAGACTGAGAAAATGGCTCAAAAATTTGAGAATGATATGCGAGAAGTACTGGATACCATCAAACGTCCAAATATCCGGATAATTGGCATTCCAGAAGGTGAAGAGACCCATAAGGGCATTGATAATCTATTCCATGAAATCCTGCAAGAAAACTTTCCAAACCTAGAGAGGCATTCGAAGATCCAGTCCTAGGAAATACAAAGGACCCCAAATAGAATCAACCCAAGAAGATCTTCTCCAAGACACATTATAGCCAGGTTTACTAAAACCACAGACAAAGACAAGATACTAAGATTGGCAAGAGAGAAACATCAAGTTACCTACAAAGGACATCCCATCAGACTAACAGCAGATCTCTCATCGGAAACAATGCGAGCGAGGAGAGAATAGGAAAATATATTCAAAGTGTTACGAGAAAAGCAGTTTCAGCCAAGAATACTGTACCCGGCAAGATTATCTTTCAGGTGGGAAGAAAAGACAAGAACATTCTCAGATAAACAAAACCTGAAAGAATTTACCAGCACCAGACCAGATCTCCAAGAAGTTCTCAAGGGTGTGCTGTATCAAGAAAATTAAACACAGACACACAGAAATAAGAGTCCAAAAACTATGAAAGTGGCCAACTTAATCAGAGGGACAAGTCTGGAGTTGAATATTATATCCCAGAATTTAATCAGGAAAATTGAACCAGAACAGAAGATAAAAGTACATGAGACTGATAGGTTCATGCACCTTCCATTTGAACAGAATCCTAACTTGTTTCCTGGCTTTAAGCAAAGTTCCTTGGCATTTCTTTGAGTTAAGTTAAAACTGGTTTTCTTAGTAGTAATGAGTGAACTCACCATTGAAAGTAGTTAGATTATGTAGGAAATTGTGTGATCAATGCAACGTGGGTGGGAAGGGAATGAAGGACAATTGTAGACACCGGAGGTGGTGTGAGAGGAGGGTGGGAAGGGACAGAGGGTCAGAAAGAGGGGTGGAAGTAATTCTAGGAACTAGTAATGGAAAATTTTTTTGTAATGTGCATGATTGTATCACTATGCAGTGTGTACTGGATGGGAGATTGCATTTTGTATGCTGTGATGAAGCTTAGGGAAGGAATGTAAATTGAGTTACAAAAAAAAAAGTTTCAGAAAAAAAAAATATATATCTATTCAATGACTGCAGTAGGATATGTAGCCACAGCTAGGTGCTACTTTATAGGATGCGTAAAGTAAGACTTGTGTTCATGGAAATGTGGGTATCACCTGTGTTTGCTATGAGGGTATTTGGATTGATTAGGGTCTTTGGCGTTACAATAAAATGTGAGGAGAAAACAGTATAGAAAGCAAACATAGATACCAGAGACTGTGGGAGGAGAGTGGGAGATGGCAGAGGGTAAGAGATTGAGAATCTAGGATGGAGGGAAAAAAGCAAAACATACAGAAGACAAGAAATGGAAGATCATTTGCTGACAATAACATGTTTGTTGATGTGCTTGATTGAGACAATATATAGTGTAATTTGGTTGGAAAATCTCATTTTGTATGCTGTAATGATGTTCAGAGAATGAATGCAAATAAATAAATTAAAAAAAAAAGAGTAAAAATCACATGAAAAAATGACACCTTTTGTGGTAGGGAGCTTTTCTGTAAAGACCACACAGGTATCCTTTTCAATCATCTTTTTCTTTAGATCCTGAAGGAACTGCTCCCCTTGCATATCATCAGATACATAGATTGCTACCCATGTCCAGCCAAAATGCAGCAACATCCAGATGATTCCATGAGTCAGAGAGCTGTCCTTGGTGGCTATGTGGAGGGCATTGCATATGGAAGCCATCTTGGGAGCTTCTTGAGAACTGTCCACCATCTTAGAAACCTCAGGCTTCACTTCCTCATTGAGCAAACTATGTCTCAGAAATCATGTAACCAACTGTTGCTAGACAATGGTAGATCCACCCACATCAATGATTGGCTCATACTGTTGTATCTCATTTTTGGGCAACCAATCGGTGCCCACCAGCCTGTTTATAAAGCACTGTTTGCTCTGCAATAAATGGAAGACTTGATCAGCACCTCATCTTGTCTCCACTCTGTGTGTCAGTAAGAGCTTTACCAGCCTGAACACAACGGGTCCCCGTTTTCACCATCCTCACCCAGGTACCCGTTCGACTGTCCTGCGGGTTGGGGCAGTGGCCATCTGATAAACTAATGGAAATTGGTCTTTATCACTTAGGATGGGATCAAAATGATCATATGTGACCTGAATAAGAAAAAAAAATAATAACCTAGTTCTGACCTTAGTGCAGTTTTGGATTGTCTCACTTAAATAGGGAGGAGATAACTCTTGATCTGGTAAGACCATAGAATGAGATATTGAATATAAAGAATGCATGCTGTGGAAAAGACAATATTCTGTCATTAGGAGCATCAGAAGACTATTTCTCAGTCCCATTTATTTTGAGAAAGAACATATGACTAATCCAAATAACGGTATCACTCTCAGACCAGATATGAGAAAAAGTATAAGGTTCGATACTTGTTTCAATGTCTGGGGTGGGAACTGAAGGATGCATATATTTATAAAAGTAGTGCAATAAGATATTGGTGATTCGACCATCCTGAGCTCATGTGATCCATGTGGATTAGAGGATTCTTTTCCTAGCAGGCAAGGATAAAAATATCAACTCTGGGTACATGTGAAGGCACCTGGCAAGCAAGGGGGCACACTGCCCCCACTAACTTCCTTCCAGACCCCGCAGTCCAGGATCCACCCAGACCCCTAGACTGCACCTTTGGCTGCAACAGCTTGGTACATCTGAAGGCACCTGGCGAGCAAGGGGGCACACTGTCCCCACTGACTCCCTTCCAGACCCCCAGTCCAGGATCCACCCAGACCCCTAGGCAGGTAGAAAGTTTCTCCATTTTTTTTTCTTCTTTACTGTCCCCCATTCTTTTGTAAATCCTTCCTCTCTGTCTCTACACAGACTGTGCCTTTGGCTGCAGCAGCCTGGTACATCTGAGGGCACCTGGTGAGCAAGGGGGCATACTGCCCCCACTGATTGCCTTCCAGACCCCCCAGTCCAGGATCCACCCAGACCCCTAGGCAGGTAGAAAGTTATTCCATTATTTTTCTTCTTTACTGTCCCAAATTCTGTTGTAAATCCCTTCCTCACTGTCTCTCTACAGACTGTGCCTTTGGGTGCAGCAGCCTGGTACACCTGAAGGCACCTGGCAAAATCGCACACTGCACATTTTTCTTTATTTCGTTCTCTCCTTTCTTTTCTCTTATTTTATCTTCTCTTCTTCTTCTTCTTCCATCTTGCCTGAGGGACTAGCTAGGCCTAGAATTAGAGATCTGAATTTTTCTAGTCATATAAACTTATATTGGTTCCTCCCTTATACAGAACCAACTGTGAAAAAGGAGACTCTGCTCTTCAGACACCTGACTATAGTATCTTTTTGAGACCACATTACTAAAAACAACAGAACAGAGACTTTGGCAGATGTCAATTCCCAACAAAAGGGAAAGACACTCCTAGCCAGTGAAACTTTCACCTAACAGGTACTTAAAAGTTAGTACATCTTCCAATGGCTAGAAGTAGAAGAAGCTCCTCCAGTATGAATATACTAGGAAATATATCTCCATCAAAGGCACAGAGTAACTCCCCTCCATCTTCAGGGCTAATAGATGATGTTACCAAGATGTCAGACAAAGAATTTTGAACATTTACCTTGAACAAATTCTTTGAGTTGGAACAGAAAAGAGACAACAAACTACAGGAAATGAGAAAGTCATTCCAAGATATGAAAGAAGAAATGGACACTCTGAGAAAGAACCAGATGGAGCTATTAGAGATAAAGTCTGGAATAGAGGAAATCAAAAACTCCCTTGAAAGTATTAAAAGTTGATTAGATCATGCTGAAGATTGAATCTCTGATTTAGAAGATAAAATCTCTGACCTAGAAAGAACCACGAAAAAGATAGAGAAAATAATTAAAAAACACAAAGATAATATACGAGAAATACTAGATTCCATAAGACGCCCAAATATCAGAATAATTGGCATCCCAGAAGGTGAAGATACCAACAACAGCATGGAAAATCTATTCCATAAAATTCTGGAAGAAAACTTCCCGAGTCTAGAGAGGCACTCTAACATCAAGACCCAAGAAATACAAAGGACCCCAGTTAGAATCACCCCGAGAAGATCTTCCCCAAGGCACATCATAGCCAGACTATCCAAGACCACAGATAAAGACATGATACTAAGACTGGCAAGAGAGAAACGAGAAGTGACATACAAAGGTCATCCCATCAGGCTAACTCCGGAACTCTCAACAGAAACAATACAAGCAAGGAAAGAATGGGAAGATGTATTGAAAGTATTAAGAGAGAAACAATTTCAACCAAGATTATTGTATCCTGCAAGATTATCTTTCATATGGAAAAAAAAGATTAAAATCTTCTCAAACAAGACCTGAAAAAATATGCCAGCACCAGATCAGCTCCTCAAGGAACCCTGAAGAAAGTACTGTTCCAGGAAAACTAAAGAGCTAACAGACAGAAACAAAGGAATAAAAGGCTGCTGTGACAATGGCCAACTTAAAAATTGGGACAGATCCAGTTACATCGATAATAACCTGGAGTTGCGATACTAATTTCTGACAATTTATACTTTAAAACAAAAACTGTTCGAAAAGACAAACAAGGGCACTATATAGTAGTAAAAGGATCAATAGATCAAGAAGATATAACTCTTTTTTTTTTAGAGGTTTTTGCTATATGGTGCATGTGCTCGCCAGACAGAGAGAAACAGAGACAGAAAGCAGAAAATCAACCCCCAGGGGGGATGGCCAGGTCGCAATCCCTTCTCCTCCATTCTCTCGGGATCTTGGGCATGCACGCACACGCGCCCGGCATGAGTTTAAGCCACTGGGTCCGGTACTCAAACCGCGGTTGACTATGTGGGAGTCCAGCAACATAGCCATTATGCTAACTGCTGGTCCCAAGAAGATATAACTCTTATAAATATATATGTGCCTAACACAGGAACACCCAAATATGTGAAGGAAAGAATGTAAGATCTAAAAGGGGAGATGCACTAATTGTTGGAGACCTCAACACTGCACTATCCCCTCAGGACAGATCATCTAGACAAAAAATAGATAAAGAGATAAAGAATCTGAATGATACCATAAATGAAATGGGCTTAATAGACATCTATAGAACTTTCCATCCAAAAACCACGAGATACACTTTTTTCTCACCCCACATGGAACCTTTTCGAAGATTGACCACACCATAGGGCACAAAGCAAGCCTCTACAGCTTCAAAGGCATAGAAACTATTCACAGCATCTTCTCCGACCATGATGGAATTAAAATTGAGTTTAATTTCAAGAGAAATCCTCAAAAATACTCATATACATGAAAACTAAATAACTTACTACTGAATGACTCCACAACTACTGATGAAATTAAGACTGAAATCAAAAGATTCATGGAAGCTAATGATAATGAGGACACGAGTTTCCATAATCTTTGGGACACTGCTAAAGCAGTCATAAGAGGAAAGTTTATAGCAATTAGTGCTCATAAGAGGAAGACAGAAAGAAGGCAAATGGATCACTTAACATCATGCCTCAGAGAATTGGAGAAGCACCAGAAAAATGATCCAAAAAACTCCAGGAGAAAGGAAATAATAAAGATCCGAGCAGAAATAAATGAAATAGAAAATAAGCAAAGTATACAGAAAATAAATGAAAGTAAAAGCTGGTTCTTTGAAAAGATAAACAAAATTGATACACCTAGACATATTAAGAGGAAGAGAGAAAGGAACCAGCTGAATCAAATCTGCAATGAAGCAGGAAATATAACAACAGACAAAGCAGAAATACAGAACATAACTAGAGGATATTATGAACAACTATATGCCAAGAAACAAGACAAACTGGATGAGATGGACAAATTCCTGGACACGTATAATCTACAAAGATTGAGCCAGGCAGATATAGAAAGCCTAAATAGACCTATAACAAGCCAGGAGATTGAATCAGTAATAAATAACCTTCCAACAAAGAAAAGCCCTGACGCTGATGGCTTCAGTTTTGAGTTCTACAAAACTTTCAAAGAAGAGTTAACCCCCTTCTGCTCGAGTTATTTCTAAAGATCAAAAAGGGGGAATCTCTCCCGAATTCATTCTATGAAGCCTCCATCACCCTTATCCTCAAAACAGATAAGGACAGGACAAGGAAGGAAAACTATAGATCAATATCTCTGATGAATATAGACTCAGATTCTCAACAAGATAGTAGCAAACCGTACCCAACAACTTATAAAAAAGATTATATATCATGATCAGGTAGGTTTTATTCCAGGAATGCAAGGCTGGTTCAACATACACAAAACCATAAATGTAATACACCATATTAACAGGAAAAAACACAAAAACCATATGATCATATCGATTGATGCAGGAAAAGCATTTGATAAGATACAACATCCCTTTATGCTCAAGATGCTCAGCAAAATTGGCATACAAGGGTCATTTCTCAACACAATAAAAGGTATCTATGAAAAACCCACCACGAATATCATCCTGAATGGAGAAAAGTTGAAAGCTTTCCCACTAAAAACGGGTACAAGACAAGGATGTCCACTTTCTCCACTCCTTTTCAATATAGTACTGGAAGTCCTCGCCAACGCAATCAGAAAAGAGGAAAAAAACGAAAGGCATCCAAATAGGAAATGAAGAGGTGAAACTCTCTCTATTCACAGATGACATGATTTTGTACATGGAAGACCCAATTATTTCCATGAAGAAATTTCTGAAAGTAATAAACGAATACAGTAAAGTTGCAGAATACAAAATTAATATACGGAAGTCTATAGCATTTCTATATACAAACAACAGGCAGATGGAGATAGAACTGAAAAAAGTTGTTCCATTTACTATAGCCACAAAAAGTATAAGATACTTAGGGATAAATCTAACCAAAGAAGTTAAAGACCTCCACAAGGAAAACTATGAGAAGCTAAAAAAAGAAATTGAGATGACACAAAAAAGTGGAACGACATCCCATGTTCCTGGATTGGAAGAATTAATATAACCAAAATGGCAATTCTACCCAAATTAATCTACATATTTAGTGCAATGCCAATCAAAGTACCAAACACATTCTTCACAGATTTAGAAAAGACAATCATAAAATTTGTCTGGAATAATAAAAGACTCCACATTGCCAAAGCAATTTTACAAAAGAAGAGTGGAGTGGGTGGCATCTCACTCCCGACCCAAAAATATACTGCCAAGCTGTGGTAATCAAAACAGCATGGTATTGGCACAGGAACAGACAGGTGGACCAATGGAACAGAATTGAGTTCACAGGAATAAATTCCCAATCATTCAGTCAATTGATTTTTGACAAGGGATACCAGTCAATCCAGTGGGAAAAGGAAAACCTCTTCAGCAAATGGTGCTGGAAAAACTGGATTTCCACCTGTAGAAAGATGAGTCTGAACCCCTACCTCTCACCTTTGACAAAAATCAAGTCAAGGTGGATGAAGGAACTAAATCTAAGACCCCAAACTATTAAACTGCTTCTTGAAAACACTGGGGAAACTCTGGGAGACCTTGGGGTAGGGAAAGACTTCTTACATAAGACCCCTAAAGCACAGTCGATAATCCCCAAAATAGACAAGTGGGATTACATCAGACTAAGAAGTTTCTGCATGGCAAAAGACACAGTAATTAGTGTGAATTGACAGCCCTCAGAATGGGAAAATATTTCTGTAAACTATGCATCATGTAAGGAATTGATAACCAGAATACATAAGGAACTAAAGAAGCTGTTTGGAAAAAAGATGATGAACCCTATTAAGAGATGGGAGAAGGAGTTGAAAAGAACACTCACTAAATATGACATACGAATAGCTAGAAGGCATATGAAAAAGTGCTCAACATCCCTCATCCTAAGGGAAATACAGATCAAAACAACAATGAGATACCACCTAACCCCAGTCAGAATGCCTAAGATTAAAAAAAACAAAGAATGATAAGTGTTGGTGGAGGTGTGATGAAGGGGGAACTCTCTTACACTGCTGGTGGGAATGTAAATTAGTCCAACCACTGTGGAGAACAATTTGGAGATTCCTCAAAAATCTACAACTAGAACTGTCATATGATCCAGCAATCCCATTTCTTGGCATCTACACAAAGGACAGAAGAATTTTTCATTGGAAAAGTGCTTTCACATCAATGTTTATTGCAGCACTTTTCACAATTGCTAAGACATGGAACCAACCGATATGCCCCTATATGACTGAATGGATAGAAAAACTGTGGCACATAAACTCTATGGAATACTATTCAGTCATTAAGAACAACAAAACCCTGGCTTTTGACAGAAAATGGAAAAATATGGAAGATTTACTGCAGAGTGAAGCAAGCCAGGCTATGAAGGAGAGACACTGTATGTCCCCACTTATTATGTACCATATGTCCACACTCTATAACTGAAACTGATGGGCTAAAGGATGTACAAACACAAGAGGTGGATGTGAATGCCAGATGTGGTATGTGTGGAGGAGTGGGGCCTGGGGAAGAACATTTGGAGTAGGGATACGAAGACAGGATTGTTGAGACAGGGAGGTAGTGTTGTTATATTTTGATCAACTCGACCAGGGAGAAATGTTCATATATTGAAATGGTTGCCTTGTAAGCTAAATAATGTGATTGAATGTATTAAAAAATGTAAATAAAAATTAAAAAAAAAATTTTCAACTCTAAGAAAAAAATGCTATATTAATTTTTAATAGTGTATTTTATCACCAAAAAATAACCTATATTGCCTTAACACACAACAACTTAGCCTCTATGATATTTTTGAAATGTTATTTTTCAAGAGCATGATTGTCCTAAGTTAATGCTAATTTTGCCAGTAATATCTTCTGAAACTTTTTATTAAAAAGTTTACCTGGAAGAATCTCAGATATGAAGAGTTATTATGTGGAAAGTAACTGGAAGTGCTTTGAAGAGATCCACCTGCATGGATATGAGGAAGGGCAGAGGGAGCTAGTAAACCTCAACTACTGCAACTGAGTCATACCCAATTTAGATGATCTCCAGTGCTGGAATGTCCTTTCTTTGTTCAATGACATAAAGAATGGAAAATTTTTTTCATACCTTTGTATCTTATTGACTTCTGAATGCCTCCTGATATTGTTCTCTTCCGAGATGAGGTATTTCCTGCATACTATTTAGGAGACATCGTTTTTTTGTTTGTTTGTTTGTTTGTTTTTTAGAGAGGTTTTTGCTATAGGGCGTGTGCACTCGCCAGAAAGACAAAGAGAGACATAGAGACAGAAAACGAGAAATCACCCCCCAGGGGGATGGTCACACCGCAATCCCTTCTCCTCCATTCTCCTCTTGGGATCTTGGGCACGCACGCACTCGCTCCTGGCATGAGGTTTAAGCCACCGGGTCCGGGACACAAACTGCGATCGACTACATGGGAGTCCAGCGACATAGCCATTACTCTAACTGCTGGTTCCCAAGAGATATCTTTTTTTTTAATCTTTTTTTTCTTTAGAGGTTTTTGTTATAGGTTGCACATAATCACCAGAAAGACAGAGAGACAGAAAGAGAGAAATCACCCCCCCGGGGGGATGGCCACACCACAATCCCTTCTCGGGGTCTTGAGCACACACACACATACGCCTGGCGTGAGTTTAAGCAACCAGGTCTGGGACTTGAAACGCAGTCGACTACATGAGAGTCCAGTGACATAGCCATTTCGCCAACTGCTGGTCCCAAGGAGACATCTTTAAGTTTACCATCAATATCCCTATCAGAGGGGGTTAAATATAATGGCCATCAACAGAAATTTGAGTGAAATTTAAGAGATTACATGTCTCTACTATTTTAATTTGTTAAAGGGAAAATTGAAACATATGTACTTGACACAAAGAGATAGAGTGAAAGTGAAAAATAACCTCACATAAGTGACAGTCATGCCAATATCCATTCTCCTAATGTTTTCCATTGTTGGGATTTTAGAACTGCAAGCACAAATGCCAAGTGTGTTCTTTAAGCCATCTGGGTTAATTTTTTTTTTTCTATTTAACTTTAGTTATTTACTAAATTTTAAATTCGATCAGAGAGGGACAGGAGGAGAGAGCAAGAGAGCAAGCTGCCAGGTAGATTAAAATTTGAACTATGCAGTCAGTCATGTGGGATTCAGCCTCATTAGCCACCATATTACCAGCTGACCCAACACTGCTCTTTTTCTTTCTCTCTGTCATCTTTGTACTGTTAGCAATTTCTTAAAAAATTTCTTGTGACCTTTTTCCTCTGTTTAAGCAAACTGTGTCCAATCAACCAAGAGAGGTGTTGAGAGATTCCAGGGGTATGTAAATCCAGTTTCCACATTTTCTTTGCTCACATGTGAGAGGATAACATTAGGAGCTATCCAAATTTCATTCCCCAACCTGACAACCCACTCACATGTGGGCTTTTGTAGAGGTCCAGAAGGGTTTCAACTTGGGCTGAAGATGGCATGTTTCCTGCTATGATAGCAACAGGTTGTTTCTGTGTCTGGCAGTTGTAGTTTGGCGGGGTCTGATTCCCTCCAGACAGCAAGAATAGAGCATTTTCTAAAGTTCTTCTGTCGCTGGGAAATGTATCATTAAAATCATAACCCAAGGAAATGTTGGGTAGTAAATGGGGGCTTTTATTAATCTCCTCCATGGAAAAGTAAAAGGCCAATACATACTGATAGTTCTTTCATGTGAACCTAATCAGAGGGGACAGCATTAGGATACACAGTCAAGTCATGTGATTCAGGGCACACACTTCAGTCAAACCACAAGACATACAGGTTTAGGCCTATGCTGCCATTCAGAGATTCTCCTGCACTGGTTCATGAAGCTGGTGTGAATAAGGTTCCCAGGGCTTAAATATTCACTTTGCAAGCTAAGTAATGTGATCAAATGAATAAAAGAAATTGAAATAGCTTTTTAAAAAAGAAAGAAAACCCTTCAAACATTTTTCTGTCTACCTAAGCAAGTTGTATGCAACAATGAAGAAGGGCTTTGAGGGCCTTGTTTGTGGAATGAGGTTTTTTTAGTTGGATGATGTTGCTGTCACCTAAACAAAGGTGATTTTAAAGGGTAATCATTAATGTTTGGAGGAGACTACAACTTTTTTTTAAGAATGTGAATGAAGAGTGCACACATTCACCATTTTTAGACATTTCAAACATGTATTATAGGCAAATTAACATTATGTACACTTACAAAATACAAAGTAATTTCAGGATTTAAAAATAAAACATGAAAAAACTGGGCTAAGATAGTTAACATGTATTTCACTTGAAATATTTCAAATTTTGAGGAGAACATTAGTATCATATGCCCTTGGCACTATTAGAATAAATTGTACTCAATAATGAGTTACATTTCCCATGCTTACACTGACCTTCATAACCCAGGTATAAATGAATGTATCCTTTATGTCATCTAGTTTCTATGTAGGTTAATAAACCATGATTAAAGCATTTTATACTTTCCCTATGTCTGGAACCTCAAAATAGCATCTGGTTGGATGAACAGAAGGAATCATGGTAAAGGAACTAGACTTTGAAATAGGCTGACTATTGTTTATGCCCTGGACCTGGTGAATTGCTTTCTCAATATCCCTTTCCTCTCTCTCATTCTGGTGAGCATGCATACCCTATAAAAAGTGGTAAGTGTTGGCAGGATGTGGTGAAAAGGGAACTCTCTTACACTATTGGTGAAAATGTAAACTGGTTTGGCCACTCTGGAGAACAGTATGGAGGTTCCTCAAAGATCTACAAATAGAAGTACCATTTGATCCAGCAATCCCACTTCTGGGTATCTACCCAAAGGACAGAAGAATGCTCAGTCAGAAAAGTGCTTGCACATCAATGTTTATTGCAGCATTATTCACAATTGCCAAGACATGGAACCAACCTAAATGTCCACAAATAGATGAATGGATTGAAAAAGTGTGAAATATATACTGTGTGGAATACTACTCAGCCATTAAAAAAAAAAAGACCCTGGCATTTGATAGAAAGTGGTCGGATATGGAGGAGGATCTATTGCTCTCTGAAGTAAGCCAAGATGTGAAAGAAAGATATTGTATGTATCCATTTAATATATGTAAACTATCCACACTCTATGGTAGAGATCGAAATATTAAAGGACATAAAAACAGTGAAAAAGTTAAGACAGTGTAGAATGGGGGGGAGAAGAGAAGAGTATAGAGAAAGATAGCAAGAGGACAAATAGAGAGGCATGACATTAGTAGGTCAGAGATATGGTTTATTACCTGTTGCTGATGACATGTATAGTATTCGCAACTGGATTGGTCTGAGAAGTATTTCATGTTGGGTAAAGTCTTTAACAAGCAAAAAGAAAAAGTGATTGAATGTTTAAAAAATAATTGGAATAATAATAATAATAATAATGATCAGGAAAAATAATGAAAAGCTATTGGATGATGAAATGAAGATTTTAATATCTGTTTTGACTTATATGCATGGTATTCTTTCTGGAAAAAGAAATGTAATATACTGTAAAGTTATATGTTATTCAATGTAATATAAACAAGATTATAATGATAATAAATTTATAAAAGAATGTTCTGGTCTTGGAAGATGGCGTTTTATTTTATTTTATTTTACTTTATTTTATTTTATTTAAAAGTGTTTTATTTAAAGCAACCAAAACAGGTCAACATTAATATGTGTTCATGTGTTCATTCTAACTGTTAACATATTGTTACCAAAATCTGTGTACATTCTGTTTGAATCCTGTACATTTAGTGACCTGAAGAAGTGTTTATAACATAAAACTAAGTATAAAAATGTATAAAACAGAAAAAAATAGCACTACTATGTGACTTAACAATTACATAATTGGTTATGTGTAAAAACTATGAAGTCAATAAATCAAAAATATATTCATGCTTCCACATTCATTGCAAATTATTCATAATAGTCATACGTCATCAATATAACTATTACACAGAAATGGATTGAAACATGCTACAGGGACCAGCAAGTATTGTGGTGTTTGAAGTGCTGGTCCCACATGGTTGATCACAGTTCAAGTCCCAGACCTGTCAGCTTCCTCCCTCACTTTCCCTCTTTATTTCTCTTGCTATCTGTTTCTCTCTATTGAGCACATGTCCAATAGAAAATTAAATAAAAATAATGATAAATTAAATAAATATTTTTAAGAAAATCTTTTATATATGTATACAATAGAATATTATCCAGCCTTTAAAATAGAATTCTGTATAACAGCTTCATAGCCTAATGTTTAAAAGATCAGGATTTCACATAAGTGACCATGACTTGAGTCTCATTTTTGATGGCTTAAAAAACACACTATGTATTTGTGTGCATTCCTGAAATCCTGACAGAATGGAGAATGAAGGGGTTGAAGCATGATGAAGCTGCATTAGTAAGTGTTTCTCTCTCCCTTAGTCTCTGGTGATCACATGCCCTAAACAACAGGGATGAACTTGGAGGACATTATACTGATTCAAATAATTCAGGTACACAAAAGCATACACCTCATCATCTTACATGTAAGTAGAGTATTAAACATTAAAATTCACAGAAGCAGAGAATAGTATGAAAATACTACAGGCTGAGGGTAGCCAGGTTTTAGAAATGTTGGTCAAGAAAGCAGCTGATGGTGTCATGGTTAGGTCACTGGCTCCCAGGTAGACTGCAAATTGAGTCCTACCCCCAATGGCTTAAAGCTCATGCCAGACACATGTGTGTGTTTGCCCAAAATCTCAAGAGGATAATGGAGGACAGGAATTGTAGTGTGACCATCCTCCTGGGGTTGCTTTCTTGATTTATGTCTGTCTGTGTCTCTCCAGAAAACACATGTGCCCTATAGCAAAATTCTCTCTAAAAAATAAACTAAATCAGGACTAGCAGTTAGCATAATGGCTATGTCACTGAACTCCCATGTAGTCGACCATGGTTCAAGTCCCGGACCTGGTGACTTAAACTCACACCAGGTACGTGTGCGTGCATGCCCAAGATCCCAAGAGGAGAATGGAGGAGAAGGGATTGCGGTGTGGCCATGCCCCCAGGGGGGTGATTTCTCATTTTATGTCTCTCTATCTCTCTCTGTCTTTCTGGTGAGTGCACATGCCCTAAAGCAAAAACCTCTCAAAAAATAATAATCAATCAATTAATTAACTCATTTAATTAAAATTTAAATGTTGGTCAAAAAAATAGCATTTCAGTTAGACAAGAGGAATAAGTTCAAATGTTCTAATGTACATAATATCAGTGCAATTAATTACATTATATTGTATACCTGAATAATTCTCTGAAAGTAGATACTGTGTTCTCGCCCCAGAAACAATTTGGGAGGTAATACATATGTTGTTGTTAATGATTAATTTAATTTAATTTAATTTATTTATTATTATTTTTTAATTTTGACCAAATTGAGATTGGGAAATTGAGAAAGCAAGCTGCCAAGTCTTGAACTCGGAACTGCAGTCAGTCATGTGGGAGTACAACAACTTCACCACCACACCACCTGCCGACCTTGATAATAATGCTGAATGGCCCAATTAGCACATCACTCAAAGTTTACATCAGTTAAAATATCTTCCTGCATGTTATATTTTATAAAAATAAAAAATAGAAATACAAAAATAAATAAACAAGTCATGAAAATTTTTTGAAAATATTTTCTATAAAGACTAATAAGATAAAAAATGTAAGAGATAAATGTTGAGTCAACAATAGAGTTCTTTTTAGTTATTACATATTAAATCATATAATGAGTACTTGCATGTGAATTATCAGTGGCCAGAGCAGAGGATATCATTCTTAGGGGTATATGAATTAATTTTATGGAACATTGCAATTTAAAAATAATCTAATCTCTGGAAAGTATCCTACTTCTTTGTAAGTTATAAGGCTCATTTGTGCCATGATGGTGTTGCAGACCTGAGAGTAGTATTGGACATAGCAATGAAATGCCTTCTGTACAGTAGTGAGGAAGCCACCAATGACTGATATTATTCCTTCCCCTCCTTTTTAAGGCATCATACAGAATTAGATTATTGAGGATCTTTTAATTTATTTTTTATTTAGAGAGATACTTTTGCTGTAGGGCACATGTGATTGCCAAAGAGAGAGAGAAAAAGTGAAAATCACCCCCTAAAGAGAATGGCCATACCACAATTTCCTCTCCATTTTCTTCCATTCCAAGATTTTGGTATGCATGAACAAGTGCTCAGCATTAGTTTTAGTCTCCAGGGTCCAGGGTTCAAACCATGGTCAGTCATGTGGGAGGCCAGAGCCTTAACTACTATGTGACCTGCTACTCAAACTTTTGTATATTTTAACACCATTTTTAAAAGTGTAAATTATAAGAGCAGTTGTGTGATACAGATACTTTGGCCTGTCTTAGTCACAAAACTACAAAACTTGTTGTCTCAGGATAGGATGGTCCCCAAAGCCTTACCTGGCCATTATGAAACCATCACTTCTCAAGGAGAAAAACAGTGCAAAACATGTCTTTCACAAATTGTTTTTCACTAAAATGAAGGATGACAGGTGCAGAGCCCCAAGGCAGAGAAATCCCCAGGGCCCCTGGATAGGACTTAAGTGAAACAATAAAAAGACAGGGAAACCAGAGCTGTTCAGATAAAGCAGAAGTCTCAGCCCCATGACTTGTGCAGAAATGCCTCTTTAAAAGTTCTAATTATGTTCCTGTCTGTCATGCCAGTCTGGAACACATTTTGTACAGGTTGAAGGAAAACCATGGAAGTGAGAATCCTCTGTGCCCTCCACAGAGTTGACTCTCCCAGTAGGGGGCTGAGCCTGTAGATACAATCCAGTTCCATCTCCTCCTCAGCTCCCACACACAGGGCTTTTTATCTGTGTTGGGACAGCTCAGACATGTCATTACCTTTGATTAGAGTCTTACTACTTCTGCAGCTTTTACAAATGGCATGTAAGATGAAACATTTTACCTGTCATAGAGACTGGAAACAAAGTGTCTACAAGGATGGGGACCTGGTACTGGGTGGGTTTTTCCCTCTTCGAACAATGGAAGAGGAAGAAAGTATAAGCCAACTATATTTTCTGATGAAGCCACCTCAAGAAGCGTCAAGAAATCTGTAAGTTGTTGGTTATATGTATGTGTAAAGGTGTTTATACCTGTGTAATAATGTAGTTGGCAGATATGTGTGTGTGTGATTAATCACATTGAGAATAATCAAGTGTGAACAGAAATGAGAGAAGAACACAGTTGTGAACTCAGGATGCCTTGTCTTCCTTTTATCAACTTTCTTCTTATTTTTAGTGTTTCTTAATTTCTTTCAAGAGAGAAGAGAGAATTAATATAGCCTGTGGTCCACTCTATCAACACTATCTTCATATTCAGTGGGAGGCTCAGAATGTGTGAGATTGTTGGTACCTTAGCACTTTTGCCACCAAGACCCACATAGTGATGCCTGCATGCATATTGTGACACTTAGCTCCCTTCGTGAACCTATTGTTAGAATCGAGGTGCTGCCTCTGGGTGTTCACTGCTGACTGGGGATGATAGAAGTGTGCTTTGTAGAGAAGTCGTAGATATCTAAAGGCTGCCACCATATACAAACCAGTGATGATAGCCACACCCCAATTTCTGCTCCATTCTTCTCTCAAGATTTTAAGCATGCATGCACATGTACCTGTCATAATTTTCAAGCTTCCAGACCCAAGACATGTACTGTGGTCAGTCATGTGAGAATTCAGTACCTTAACCACCATGCCACCTCCTGGTCTCTTCATGATATCTTTTACAGCACAGTAACTAAAGCTTCCTTTAAAGTCTCAAAATATACATGGGGAATGTGGCCATGAGATTTTGCAGTAGTTCAAAAATGTTAAGTTCAAATCTGAATATATCGAGGATAAGTAAAAATTTGTACCCAAAGAACAAGGTGGGAATAATTGGATAGAAAATTACTAAGTAGTAATATTGTAGGTAATAGAGATTCTGGCCAAATCCACTTCTATGGATTACATACAAGTTTACAGATAGGCCTGGGAGAATTTTGAGAAGTCTGATTAAAGCTTTATCTAGGAAAAGCCGTCAAGTGGAATAGTGGTCGAGGCACTGTACTCTGATGTGGTCATGAATCTAGTTGCAGAATCAGAGGCTTGAATCTCACAATCTTCACCAGACCACAGAAAGAAAACCACAGTAACTGCTTTATGTAGAGCTCATCTCTTATCTACCTAGAGTGGGGTCTAACTCCTAACTCAGCATAGAGCTTAAGGCAGCTGCTTCCCACATGGCTGACTACATGGTTGGGGTCCTGAATTGAGTTGTTTGAAAAACATGAGAGGTGGGGGTATGCCTGTAAGTCCAATAATCCCAAGAGAAGAGTGGCAGAGAAGGAATCGTGGCATGACCTCTCCAGGGGATGAATCTCTCTCTCTCTCTCTCTCTCTCTCTCTCTCTCTCTCTCTCTCTCTCGCTTGCACACACCCTATAACAAAAGGAAAAATAAAACATAAGAACCAATTCAGAAAAAACAGAGTTCTGATTACATAAAAATCTTTAGTCTATCATGCTTTATTAACAAATCAGGGGACCAGTCGATGGCGGAGCAGTAAGTCATTGAACTCCCACTTGGCTGATTGCAGTTTGAGTCCTGAACTTGATGGCTTTAAAATTATGGTGGGAACACATAAGTGTGGTCCCAAAATTCCAAGAAAAAAATGAAGGGGAAGGGATTGCAGCATGGCCATACCATCTTGGGTGGTGATTTCTTACTTTTCCTCTCATGGTGTCTCTCTCTCTGAGGTACACACAATATGACAACAACCTTTCAAAAAAGAAAAGAAAAAACACTTTGAATGTTTAAATTAATGTTTAGATGTAAGAAATTAACACCAGAATAATTACACAGAGAATAGAGAAACAATTAAAGAAAATATATAACACTAATAACCAAAAATGAGCTATTTTTAAAAACTCAAAACATACTTTTAGCAAATATTCTTTTAAAAGCTGAGAACTTCCAAGGGGAAAATGAACAATTATGAAGACCAATTAACTGCAGAGAAAATTTTTTTTACAAATTTGTAAAACGACTTGATGCTGACCGTAATTGACTAGAAGATTTGAATTAAATGTTCAATTTTGAACAAAAACGTATTTAACAATAGCTTTCTTTCAGAATTAACATAATAGTGTATAAAATATAGAAAAAGCCACCTAAACGTACCTGAAATATGCCAAGTAGTTGAAAAACTGGCAAGCTAGATATTATTTATACTTTCTCTATTTCTTTAAATAATTATTAAATATAATTTTTCATTATTATTATTTTGTTTTTTATTTGCAACAGGCATGTGTGCTCACCAGAGAGAGAGACAGAGAGGAGTGGGGAGAAAGTGAGAAATCAAGCCACGAGGTCTGGGATTTGAAATGTCATCGACCATGTGTGAGTCCAGAGTCTTAAACACCATACCACCCGCTGGCCCTTCCAGGTGCTATTTAAATGTTCCAGAACGTGAGAAAAATAAGAAATACTTTAATCATGGTTTCTGGAAGTAAATAGAAACAAGGTTACATATGGGATATATCCAGTTCTAGAAGGATTATGAAAGTGAGTGTATGCATGGTGAATGTAACTCATAATTGAGTACTATTTATTCTAATACTGCCAAAAGATACTAAAGATACTATGATACTAAGGTTCTCATCACAGAAAATGTGAAATATTTCAGGTTATATATATAGTAACTGCCTTAGTCCAATTGTTGATGTTATATTTAAAAATCTTAAAATGACTTTGTATTTTATAAATATACATATCTGTAATTTGTTTATATATAATTTTTCTAAATGTATGAGTGTAGTGAATGTGTGCACTTTAGTTGTATTTTTTTAAATTAATTTTTAAAATTATTATTCATACATTAAAACGCTATACATCATTTGGATTGTGAAAAGACTTTACCCAGCATGATATATGCCTCAATCTAGTCCAGTTGAGACTATTGTACACATCTTCATCAACACATAGAAAATTTTATCTGTGTCCCACAAGTTTCTTACCTCTCCTTTTCCCCTCTAATTTTCTTTGCTATGCTCTTCCCCTACCCCACTCTCTTTCCACTTGTTTCTAGTGTCCATTACAATTTTTATTTTTGAGAGGTTTTTGCTATAGGGCACGTGTGCTCGCCAGAAAGACAGAAAGAGAGAGAGACAGAAAGCGAGAAATCACCCACCAGGGGGGATGGCCACGCCACAATCCCTTCTCCTCCAGTCTCCTCTCGGGATCTTGGGCACGCACACACACACACCCGGCGTGAGTTTGAGCCACTGGGTCTGGGATGCGAACCGCGGTTGACTACATGGGAGTCCAGCGACATAGCCATTATGCCAACTGCTGGTCCCCCATTACAATTTTTAATGCTTTTATGTTCTACAGTCTTTCAGCCTCTACCATGGAGTGCAGACAGTTGGTATGTTGTGTGAAGACATACAATGTCTCTCTTTCATAGCTGACTTGCTTCATTCAACAACAAATCTTTCATATTCATTCACTTTCTATCAAATTCCAGGAACTTGTTTTTTTTTATGGCTGAATAGTATTGCATGGAATATATGCGCCATAATTTTTCAATCCACTCATCTGTTTGTGAACATGTGGGTTGGTTCCATGACTTAGTAATCATGAATAATGCTGCAATGTAATTAGTTGTACAAGCGCTTTTCTGACTCAGTGTTCTCCTGTTCTTTAGGTAGATACCCAGGCATGGAATTGCTGGATCATATGGTAGTTCTATTTGAAGGTCTTTGATGAACCTCTATATCATTCTCCACAGTGACTGGACCAATTAACATTCCCAACAACAGTGTAGGAGTGTCCCCCTTTCACCACATCCTATCCTGCACTTATGATTATTATTATTATTTTTTTAATTTTCACCATTCTGACTGGAATTAGGTGGTATCTCATTGTGGTTTTGATCTGCATCTCCCTTACAATGAGGGATGTTGAGCATTCTTTCATATGCTTTTTGGCTGTTTGTATGTCTTCTTTGGAGAGTTGTTTATTCAGCTCATATTTTAATTGGGTTAATCATTTTCTTCTGGGTAAGCTGGTTGAGTTCCCTGTGTATTCTGGTTATCAGTTCCTTATCTGAGGCACAGTTAACAAAAATTTTCCCCCATTCCATGGTTTGGCGATTCACACTAATTACGGTGTGCTTGCTGTGCAGAAACCTCTTAATCTGATGTAATCCCATCTGTTTATTTTGGGAATTATTGCCTGTGCTTTGGGGGTTTTGCTTAAGAAATCTTTGCCTACCCCAATGTCTCTGTTTCCCCAGTGTTTTCCACCAGTAGTTTTTTATAGTTTTCATTCTTAGGTTTAGATCATTGTTTCATTTTGAGTTGATTTTTGTTAATGGTGACAGTTAGGGGTTCAGATTCATCTTTCTGCAGGTGGATACCCAATTTTCCCAACACTATTTGCTAAAGAGATTTCCCTTGTCCCACTGGATTGACTGGTACTCTTTGTCAAAGATGAGCTGGTTGTATGTTTTGGAGTTTATTTCTGGAGTCTCCACTCTGTTCCATTAGTCCTCATGTCTGTTTTTGTGCCAATACCATGCTGTTTTGATTATCACAGCTTTGTAATATATTTTGGGGTCAGGAAGTGAGATGCCACCTACTCCTGTCTTCTTGCACACGATGAATTTAACAAAATGGGGTCTTTTATGGTTCCAGACAAAATCTATGATTGTCTTTTCTAGGTCTGTGAAAAAATGTCTCTTGTAATTTTATAGGGATTACATTAAACATGTAGATTAATTTGGATAGAATTGACATTTTTATTATATTGATACTGCAAATCCAGGAACATGGATTATCCTTTCACTTTTTAGTGTCCTTTTCAATCTCTTTTTTAAGGTTTTCATAGTTTTCCTTGTAGAGGTCTTTGACTTCCTTGATTAGTTTTATTCCTAAGTATCTTATGCTTCTTGTGGCTATGGTAAATGGAATTATCATAGACACAAATTCTGTCTCTTCTCTGCTTGTTGTTTGTATATAGAAATACTATAGATTTTTGTAAGTTAATTTTGTACCGTCACTTTACTGTATGCACTTATTACTTCGAGAAGTTTATTCGTGGATACTATTGGGTCTTCTATGTATACAGTCATGTCATCTGCAAACAGAGATAATTTCAGCTCTTCTTTCCCTATTGGAATGCCTTTTATTTTCTTCTCTTGTCTGATCACAGTGGCTAGAACTTCCAGTACTATATTGAATAAAAGCAGAGCAAGTGGGCAGCCTTGTCTTGTACCAGTTTTTAGTGGAAAAGCTTTCAGGTTTTTCTCAGTCAGTATAATGTTAGCTGTAGGTTTTTCATAAATGGTTTTCATTATGCTGAGGTTATTTACTACTGATTCAATCTCATTGCTTATTATATGTCTATTCAGGCTTTCTATGTATTTCTGAGTCAATATTGGTAGATTATGTGTCCAGGAATTTGTTCATCTCATCCAGGTTTTCTTCTATGTTGGCATAGACTTGCTCATAGTATGATCTAATGATGTTTTGCATTTCTGGTACACCTGTTGTAATATTGCATGATTCATTGTGAATTTGACTTATCTGGTTCCTTTGTCTCTTCTTAATCTGGCTAATGGTGTGTCAACCTTGTTTTTCTTTTCAAAGAACCAGCTTTTGCTTTAATTTATTTTCTGTATAGTTCGCTTATTTTCTATTTCATTTATTTCTGCTCAAATCCTTATTATTTCTTTTCTCCTGGGGCTCTTTGGATTTTTTTGCTGTTGCTTTTTCAATTCTGTGAGGAATGATGTTAAGTTGTCTATTTGCCACCTTCGTAACTTTTTTCTATGAGTACTAATTGGTATGACATTCCCTCTTATGACTGCTTTTGCAGTGTCCTAAAGATTATAGAAACTCATGTCCTCATTGCCATTGGTTTCCATGAATGTTTTTATTTCAGTCTCAATTTCTTCAGTAGTTACATAGTCATGGAGGAGTAGGCTATTTAGTTTCCATGTACTTGTGTATTTTTTAGAATTTCTCATAAAATTAAAATCAAGTTTAATTCCATCATGGTCAGAGAAGATGCTAGATATAGTTCCTATGCCTTTGAATCTGTAGAGGTTTGCTTTGTGCCCTATCATGTGGTCAATCTTCAAAAAGATTCCATGTGGGGGTGAGAAAAAAGTATATCTAATGGGTTTTGGGTGGAAAGTTCTATAGATATTTGTTAAGTCCATTAGATTTATGGTATCATTTAGATCCTTTACCTCTCTACTTATTTTTTGTCTAGATAATCTGTCTAGAGGAGACAGTGGGGTGTTGAGGTCTCTGACAATTAGTGTGTTGCAATCTTTCTCTCCTTTTAGATCTAACAGTCTTTCTTTCATATATTTGGGTGGTCCTGTGTTAGGTACATAGATATTTATTAGCATTATATCTTCTTGATGGATTAACCCTTTTACTACAATAGAATGCCAGTCTTTGTCTCTCAAATAGTTTTTCTCTTAAGGCCTATCTCTTCAGAAATTAGTATCACTACTCTAGCTTTTTTTGTTGTTGTTGTTCTTATTTGCATGGAATACCTTTTTCCAACACTTCACTTTTAGTGTATGTGTGTTTTTATCCATGAGATGTATTTCTTGTAAACAACAAATAGAGGGATTCTGTTTTTTGTTTGTTTGTTTGTTTGTTTGTTTGTTTTTTGTCTATTCTGCCAGTCTGTGTCTCTTGAATGGAGAATTTAATCAATTAACATTCAATGTTATTATCAATATTCCTAGACTTGTCATTACCTTTAAGTTGGCCATTGTCTTGGTTGTCTTTCATTCCCTTATTTCTGGCTGATCATTCTTAGTTTTCCTGGAACAGGACTCTCTTCAGAGTTTTTTGAAGAGCTGATCTGGTGTTGGCAAATTCTTTCAGGTTTCTTTGTTTGAGAAGATTTTAATTTTTTTCCCATATGAAGAACAATATTGTTGGATATAATAATCTTGGTTGAAACTGTTTCTCTCTTAACACTTTCTATATGTCTTCCCATTCTTTCCTTGCTTTCATTGCTTCTGTTGGAAGGTCCTGAGCTAGCCTGATGAGATGACCTTTCTATTTCACTTCTCATTTCTTTCTTGCCAATTTTAGTATCTTGTCTTTATCTGTGGTCTTGGCCTGCTGGCTATGATGTGCCTTGGGGAAGACTTTCTTGGGTTGTTTCTATTTGAAGTCCTTTGTATTCCTTGTGTCTTGATGTGTAAGTGTTTCTCTAGACTTGGAACATTTTCTTCCAGGATTTCATAAAATAGATTTTCCGTGCCCATATTAGTTTCTTCACCTTCTTGGATACCAGTTATTCGAATGTTTGGACATTTAATGGGGTCTAATTTTTCTTGTATATTATCCTCATTTTTTTGTAATAATCTCTATCTTTTTTTTCCCCAGGTCAGAGTTTTTATCTTCTATGTCTGAGGTTCAATATTCTGCATGGTCTAATTGACTTTTAATACTTTCAAGAAAGTTTTTCATTTCCTGTATTATAGACTTAATCTCTAATAGTTCCACATGATTCTTTCTTAGAGTCTCCATTTCTTTTTTCATATCCTGGAATGACTTTCTAATCTCCTGTAGCTCATTGTCCCTTTTCCAACTGATAGAATTTTGTCTTCGTGAATGTTCTAAATTTTCTCTTTGACATTTTGGTCACATCTGTTTTCAAGAGATGGAGGGGACTTACTGTGTTCTTTTGATAGAGACATATTTCCTGGTTTATTCAGACTTGAGGCTCTTCTACATCTAGCCATGGGGAGAGGTATTCACTTTTGGATGCCTTTTAGGAAAATGTCTCTTTGACTGGGAACAAGTATGCTTCCTTTTTTGTAGACTTATGTGTGCCAAAGTATCTGTTTTGTGTTTTGCAATGTGGTCTGCAGAAAAGGAGTCTTCTATTCAGGAGTCTGAAGAGCAGTCTTTCCTTTTTTGCAAGTGGTTATGAGAATCCCAGGAAGCATCACAGTACCAGGATATTTGAAAATTGTGATTCTAGATCTGTCTAGCCCCTTATAGTGTGTGGAGAATTGGTAGGAGATAAGATTGAAGATAAAAGAGTATGAAAGATAATAAAGAAAGTGTGCAGTGCACGATTTCACCAGGGGTCTGGAGATGGAAATGGGCTCTGCTGAAGAGCTGGGGGTAGTCCTGTGGGGTAAGGATAAATAGGAAATTCACAAAAGAAAGAAGAAGGGAAGAGGAAAAAATGTCTACCTTGCTGACAGAGAGAGTGGGTCACTAAGATTGGGCACTGAAACTGGAGCTGGGGCAAGGAGGCCCTGCCTCAGTGTCCCTTAGGCAAGGGGTTTGGAGATGGAAATGGGCTCTGCTGAAGAGCTGGGGGCAGTCCTATAAGGAAAGGAGAAGTGGAAAATTCTTTAGTCATCTTCTTAAAGAAATTTGTCATTTTCTCCCTATATTAATGATCCTCCATTAAAATCATCTCTGTTCAGACAACAGTGTCATCATCCAGCTAAATGACACCTCATCTCACTCACAAGACCTTCAAAGACTCTCTTCATTGTTTGGACATGATTTGCTTAAGCAGAGGGAAAAATACATTCAAAGTTTTCTGAAGCCCTGGGAATGTTATTCACACTAGCTCTGTGTATCATTGCAGGAGAATCTCTGAATTGGAACCTGGGCCTATAACTTTATGTCTTTTGGCTTGGATGAAAAATTTACCCTGAATTGCATGACTTGACTGTATTTCCTAATGCTGTCCCCTTTGTTTAGGTACCGATGGAAGAACTACCGATATGTATTGGCCTTTTACTTTGCCATTGAGCAGATCAATAAAAGTCCCCATTTGCTCCCCAACCACTCCCTTGGTTATGCTTTCCACAATGCATTTCCCAGTGATAAAAGAACTTTAGAAAGTGCTCTATTTTTGCTCACTGGAGGGAATCAGTCCCTGCCAAACTACAACTGCCAGATACAGAAACAATCTGTTGCTATTATTGCAGGAAACATGCCAACATTTTCAGCTCAAGTTGGAACCCTATTGGAGCTTTACAAAAGTCCGCAGGTAAGTGGGTTGTCAGCTTAAGGAATGAGAATCGGATATGTCCTAATGTAATCCTCTTACATCTTAGCAAAGAAAACATAGAAGCTGGGGTTACATACCTCTAGAGGCCCTCAGCACTTCTCTTGGTTATTTGAACACAATTTACTTAAACAGTGGGAAAAAGGCACAGGTTCTTTCCTGGTCATGGGACTATTAACAGTATAAGGATTAGAAAGAAAAAGAGCTGTAGTAGGACAGCTGGTGACATGGTGTTTAATGTGCCTGGATTTTACTTGGCTGACTGCATGGCTCAAGTCTTGATTTTTGTATCCTGAAGAATACACTGGGCATATGTGCTTGCATGCCCCAAATCCCAACATATAGGGATATTGGTATGACCATCCCCTATGAGGGGTGATTTCTCACTATCCCTCTATCTCTCTGTGGCAAGAACACATGATTTAATTTGCACTATGGCAAATTCAAAATAAAAAAGAAGCAAAATTTGTTAAGTTTCACCCATGTTTCTTTCCATAGCCATAACATCCAAAACCCAGTAATGGGAATATTGAGGGTTCTCTTAAAGATGCTTTCTAAAAAGTACACACAATATTGGGAACCATCCCATCTTAGGACAGGACAATATTAGCAGGTGTGAAGAGGACAATTAGACACAGAAATATAAAATTCTTTCCATTCATTATCACTTTGGGCAAATAAACAATATTCCAGCACTGGAGATCCTCAAAACTCACAAAATGGCTCAAATCCTCAGCTGAGGTTTACCAGATCCCTCTGCCCTTCCTCACATCCATGCAGGAGGATCCCTTGGAAGCACTTGCAGTGACTCTCAGCCTGACAACTCTCCACCTCAGAGGTTCTTCCAGGGAGATTATCTTATACAAGTTTCAAGAGACCTTACTGGTAAATACAGCATTAGCATAGAATAATTATGTTATAGGAAAAATTATTTTAAAAATATCATAGAGGCTATATGCTTGTGTTTTAAAGACAATATATTTTAAGTTGTGTTGATAAGATACAGTATGAAAAACTCAATACATATTTTTTCTCAGAGTTTAATATTTTAAACTTGGCATCTAGAAAAGGAAGCCTCTGATCCACATTGTCACATCAGACCAGGAAGGCAGAATCACCAACATCTCATTGCACTATCTTTATAAAGTTTATGTATACCTCAGTTCTCAGTGTAAGCAATAAAGCATGTATTGAATCTTATAGTTTTTCTCTCATGCTTTGGTCTGGAAGTGATATGGTTATCTGTACTAGTCACATGTCCTTTCTCAAAAAAAAAAAAAAAAGGATTGAATACAGTACAGTCTTCTAATGGTCATATTGATAAAATAGAATCATTTCCACAGCATACAATCTCTTCACTGAATATTCCATTCTTTTATCTAAACAGGTAGAGAATTAGCTTCTCCCTGTTTAAGTGGGATTTTTTTTTAAATCACACTAAATTCAGAATCAGATTATTTTAATTTTTTGGCAGATTCCAAATCTTTGTATTTTTCAAAATAATAATCACATATTTTTAAGAGACAATATAAACAAGAATTGCAAAAAAATGTTGCTCAGGCATAAGCATACACAGATGTGTTAATTATACACATATGGTTACAAGTATGCTTGGAAAAAAGTTCATTGGAAATATTCACACGGTTCTGGATATGTACATGATTTAGTGTTACAATTCTATATTCAAAGGAGGAAAATTTATGGTATGTTAAATTAACTTACAAGTACAAAAAATGCAAAATACAGTTAATCTTCTTTACAAAAAAGAAGTATGAGGTTTAAAAAAAAAATTTTTATTCAGGTCACATATGGTCCTTTTGATCCCATCCTTAATGATAAAGACTACTTTCAATCAGTTTATCAGGTGGCCAGCAAAGACAGCTCTCCGGCTTATGGAATCATCTGCTTGTTGCTGCATTTTGGCTGGACGTGGGTGGCACTCTATGTATCTGATGATATGCAAGGGGAGCAGTTCCTCCAGGATGTAAAGGCAAAGATGATAGAAAAGGAGATCTGTGTGGACTTTACAGAAAAGCTCCCTGCCACAAAAGGTGGCATTTTATATCATGACTACCTTGCTGTAAAGAGGATCAGAGTGTCATCTGCAAATGTGTATATAATACATGGTGATGAAGGGAGTATCCTGAGCATGGGATTGCAAAAACACTCTTATTTAATTTTGGGAAAGGTATGGATCATGAGAAATCTCCACTTCTCAGACTTGGAAGATGTTTTGAATATTTTGAGTTACATGCCATACTCTTTCCATGGAAGCCTTTTTCTTTCAAACCAGAAAAGAAATATTCCTGGCTTTAAACAATTTCTCAAGACAGCCAACCCTCTCCAATACCCAGAAGATTTTTATTTCAGTAGTCTCTGGGTTTCCTTTTTTAATTGCTCACTTACTGGGCCACTATGTAGCAAACTTGGAGACTGCCGACCAAATTCTTCCATAGAGTTTCTACCACATAATTTTTACATGAGGACAATGTCCAACCCCAGCTATTTTATCTATCATGCTGTGCACATGGTGGCCCAAGGTCTTTATAAGATGCTTCTGCAAAAAACAGAAATGGAATCTGAACAAGAAGCAGACCAGCCTATTCTTCCCTGGCAGGTAAACATTCTTCTTTGGAGGCGTTTTCTTTTTCATTTTTTTAAAAAATATTTCTTCCATAGGTCATGTGCTTTCACCAGAGAGACATATTGAGAGAGAAAAAGAAATCATTGCCCGTGGGTATGGCCACAGCACAATTCCTTCTGTTCCATTCTCTTCCTGTGATTTGGGCACCAGACATACACTCATGCCTGGCATGGTTTTTCACATTACTGGTCTGAGATTCAAACCATGGTCAGTCATATGGAAGTCCTCCTTAACTATGAAACTACCTCTGACCCCTGAAAGTTCTTTTTTAAATTTTTTGTATTTAGCTTTTTCCCTTAGGGCAAGTGAGCTTACCAGAAAGGAGAAAGACAGAAGAAAAGTGAAAATCACCTTCTAGGGAAATGACCATGCTGCATACAGTCCCTTGTCTTGTCTCCTTTTGAGATTTTGGGCATGCTCACACAAATGCCTGGCATGGTTTTCAAGCCTCCAGATCCAGAACTCAAACTGTGGTAGGTCATGTGGAAACTCAGTCACCCTAACCACCAAGCCATCTGCTTAGGTTATTTTTTTGTGGTACTGAAAAAGATTATATATAGATGATAAAATGTTTTTCTCTAAAGGGAGCTCTCCATTAGTTGTACATGATATACTCTGTGTTTTCTCTGTGAATTGCCCTTGGAGGCTGGCTTTTTCCCATCACTCTCTTTCTCCTCTCTGTCCCCTCGACTTCACCATGTCTTCCCCTGTCCTTGATTTTATAAAATGATGGGAAGAGAAAGTATGGAAAGTAGTCACAATATAACCTTAATATCACTTAGAATTAACAGAATTAAGATGGACAAAATATTGGAAGAAATGTTAGAATTTTCTAAAGTCAGAATGACCATTTGGGGAACATCTGAGTACTTGTACTCTTTTACTGGCATGGATGACCTACAGGTGTCTGCAGTTATTTATTTTGCCCATCTTAATCATAAAAGATTAAAAGACTTAAACCACAGTCAGCCATGAGAAAATCCAGTGCCTTAACCACCACATCACCTATTGGCCCCATCCAGTGTGTTTTGTAAGCTGCAGGTACAGGAACCAAGATGCTGGCTTAGTGATTTGTGATTCAGCCACTTTAATCACTCCACTCACTGACTGGGCCTACATGTGCCCTTTAAGAATGACCAAGTTTAGCCTCTAATTAGCCCAAGCCAGATTTTGTTAGTCTAGGTTTTATGAAAGTTTATGTACAAATCACTCTTTGAAACAATCACTCTTTCATTGCTCTTAGAAAAAAAAAGAGAGTACATCTCACATGACTACAGAACTAATGACAATCCATATTGAGCTCCTACAAAAAAGGGTAGAGATGATAAATTAGGAGGATTACTTGATAGATATGGACTGTCGAACCTCTACATTTAATGCAGTCCTAATTTGTAAATCCTGCCTTTGATGCAGCTTCATCCATTTCTGAGGAAAAGCCTATTGACAAACAGCACTGGGTACAACAAGCTCCTGGACAAAAACAGAAAAATGATACAGTATGATATCCACAATCTTGTGAGATTTTCTAATCGCAGTTGGCTGTTGGTTAAAGTAGGAGATTTTGTCTACAGGAGCAGCCAAGATCAAGGCTTGGTCATCAATGAAGAGATGATAAAGTGGCCTGTTAGTTTCAAGGAGGTATGATGTCATTTCAATGTTAAATATATACAGAGGTATCTGAACAGAGTCCTGAAATGAATCTGTGTGACTAGAATTTTTTGTGTGCTGTTTTTGTTTTTGTTTTCCAATATGTTTTATTTACGTTTAATCACTATATCTTTTACAGTGTACAACACTTTTCCTAGCATGAATACAGTGCATATTAGACAAGACAAAGACATTACCATCTACATTGTCATCAGAAATAGCTTTTTATTTTTGTGTCAGTTATATGTACTTTCCCCCCTCTGTTTTCCTCCTCCCCTAATACCCATTCTCATATTATCTCTATCCTTATTATCTGTAGTATGTACAGTTGCACTCCATGCTCCTATAATTTCCAGTCTTTCAGTTTATACTATAAAGTGCAGACATTTCATGTATTTTTTTGTTTTAATTTCTTTTATACATTAAATCACTATACTTAGTTTTTAAAGTGAGTTTTCCAACATGAATACATTTCACATCAATCCAGTTGGGGATACTATATATGCTATCATCCAACAATTAATAATGCATTTCTGTGTCCCATAAATGTCTTGTCTTTCTATTTTTGTCCTTAATGTCTTTTCTCACATTCTCCTCCTTTTCTCACCCACTTTCCACACTAACTTAGCATTCAGTTTCCTTTTCATGAGCCAACAGGTGCTGTAGTGGTAAAGAAGCTGAGTTCTCACATGGCCAACCATGATTTTGTGTCCTGGATCTGGTGACTTGAAAATTATGCCTGGCATGCACATGTGCGTGCATGCCCAAAATTCTGAGAGGATAATGGGGGAAAAGGGTTTAAGGCATGACCAACCTTCTGAGGATTAATTTCTCACTTATTGTTGTTTTGTTTGTATTTATCTCTGGTGAAAGCAAATGACCTATGGCACACACCTAAAGAAAAATTAATTAAACTCTAGCTTCAGTAAAAATTCAAATTATTTTTTTAAAATCTGCCTTTTTAATCCTGACTTTATACTATGTGACTTTGCTTACATACATTCTTTTTTATTTACTTTTTAAATTTATTTTTTATTATCATAATAATCTTGTTTATATTACATTGGATTGCATATAACTTTACAGTTTAGTACATTGCTTTTTCAAAAGGGAATGTCATGCATGTCAGTCAATACAGAGACATTAATGTCCCCACTCCATAACTCAATATCTTTTCATTGTTTTTCCCAATCATTATTATTATTATTCCAATTATTTTTTTAAACAGTCAATCACTATTTCTCATTTTGATTGTAAAAAGACTACCCATCATGAAATACTTCTCAGACCAATCCAGTTGAGAATACTATACATGTCATCATCAGCAGGTAATAAGCCATATCTGTTTCCCACTAATGTCCTGCCTCTCTATTTGTTCTCTTGCTATCTTTCTCTATCCTCTTCTCTTCACCCCCCACCCCCATTTCACACTGTCTTATTCTCATTAAGTACTTTCACTGCTTTTATGTCCTTCAATATTTTGCTCTCTACCATAGAGTGTGGATGGTTGGTATATATTAAGTGGATACATACGATATCTTTCTTTCATAGCCTGGCTTACTTCACTCAGCAATAGATCCTCCATATCTGACCACTTTAACATCTGTTTTTTTATATGCTGATTTGTTTCCTTTCTTTTCTTTTTTAAGAGGTTTTTGCTATAGGGCGTGTGTGCTCGCCAGAAAAACAAAGAGAGACAGAGAGAGAGAAAGCAAGAAATCACTTCCCAGGGGGAATGAACACACCACAATCCCTTCTTCTCCATTCTCCTCTTGGGATCTTGGGCACACACGCACACACACCCAGCGTGAGTTCAAGTCATGGGTCCAGGACTCTAACCACTTTCGACTACATACATGGGAGTTCAGCAACATAGATATTATGCTAACTGCTGGTCTCCTGATTGGTATTCTTATGTTTGTTCAATCAGCAGTCTAATTAAAATCAGTGTGACAATGAATATGAAAACATGGTTGAACATTGATTAATGAGAGAAATGCATTTTTAATTTAACTTAATTTAATTTTTATTTTAGATAGATTTTTACAGTAGGACATGTGTGCTTGTCAGAGAAACAAAGAGATAGAAAGCTAGAAATGGGGAGATGGCCATGCTACAATCCCTTTTCCTCCATTCTCCTCTCAAAATTTTGAGTTTACATGCACATTCACCCAGTAAGATTCAAGCTGCCAGATCTGGAACTCAAACTGCGCTTAGCCATGTGGGAGTCCAACAACATAAACAGTGCGCCATCTGCTGGTCTCCAAGAAATGCATTTTTAGGAAAGTTTGTCATTGTGTGAACATAATAGATTGCAGTTACACAAACCTAGATGATACTGAACATTGCACATGAAATTTATATGGTCTAACCTATTATCTTATAGGACCACT
Organism: Tupaia tana; assembly: GCA_026018925.1. Lineage (NCBI taxonomy): Eukaryota > Metazoa > Chordata > Mammalia > Scandentia > Tupaiidae > Tupaia > Tupaia tana. The sequence goes on along the minus strand of JAKSZU010000024.1, from coordinate 714,776 downwards.
ATCATGTAAGCTTTTCGTCATTGACTAAATTGTCTTCTATCTTTATAGAGCACATGACTTTCATATATATGACTATATATATGTGAAAGTGTGTGTGTGTGTGGGGGGGTGTATAAAAAAATTCCTCTATATATCCAGAAAGCCTTTATCATTCATCAACAAAGTCCTTCTTGTATATATATATTTTTTTCCAATGTTTGAAAGAACAGAACTTTATTTGGTACAGTGTGACTACTAAATGCAGCCAGCTTACTTCATCCACATTCATCTAAAGAAATAGATGTCTGTTCAGTGCTGGAGGAAAGACTAGCTGTGTTGCACCTATTGAGAGATGGTGGTCTTTTGTATTTTATGGGCATTTTAAGAAGCTTTCAAAGATAATTTCAACTAGGGAACCAGCAGTTAGTGTAATGGCTATGTCGCTGGACTCCCACGTAGTCGACCGCGGTTCGCGTCTCGGACCCGGTGGCTTACAACTCACGCCGGGCGCGTGTGCGTGCGTGCCCAAGATCCCGAGAGGAGAATGGAGGAGAAGGGATTGCGGCGTGACCATCCCCCCTGGGGGGTGATTTCTCGCTTTCTGTCTCTCTGTCTCTCTCTGTCTGTCTGGCGAGCGCACGCGCCCTATAGCAAAAAACCTCTCCAAAAAAAAAAAAAAGATAATTTCAACTATATTGCTGTTTTGCCCTTCTTTTTTTTTCCCTTTATTTTTCTTTCTCAGATCAATCACATTCATTTTACATAAAGTTCTCATCATGATGTGTACAGTATACATACATGTATCAGTTTTCAACAGAGAACCCTACATTTTCTGGTGACAAATGACTCCTCCCTTTCCCCCCCACGCCCATCCTCCACCTCCCGCTCCCGACTACCCACTCCCCTCCCTTACAGCCTCTGGTGTCCAGATTTGTCCTTTCTGCTATCATATCATCAGATCTTTCTCCCTCTGCCAGAGTGCTGATATTATTATTATTATCATTATTTTTTTTTCATTGCACGTCTTTACAGTGTACAGAATGGTTTTTTCCAGCATGAGTGCAGTTCACACTAGACAAGACAGTGATACCATCACATACATCATCATCTACAGACCACCCCTCATCCCTGTGTCCATCAAACGTGATGATCGTTCCCTGAACCGCCCTCCATCACTCATTCTCATTACCTCTCCCATGCTGTCTCCAGCATCCGCAGTTGCCATCCCTGCGACCATACCCTCCAGATCTTTCACCCCTTTTTTCTTCTTATTCCATTATGAGCTCATAGAGTTTTCCACAATAGGAAACATAGATTCTGTTCAGGGTTGGGTCAAGGGTGGGTCTCGTGCAGTTCCGCAGTTGTAGGTGAGTCTCTGTGGAATACGGTTCTAGGAGTGCAGTTCTGGTAGGCAGAGATGGTTATCAGTTGATGCGACAGGGCCTCTATCCTGTGATTACCGAGAATGGTGTTGTGGGGATCTGCAGTGTGAGTCATCCTTGAGAATCTGGCTTCCGCAAGAATGGAAGAGTAGTTCTTGTTTTCCCTGAGGTAATGCAGGGCTGGTAACCATCATCTTCTCATTGCCCATAGGCAGCGAAAATCCTCCTATACAATATATTTCTCAATTGGTTTAAGACATCTAAAGATTCTTTCTGTTGCTTATATTTGCAAGATCTTAATCCTTGTTTTCGGCTTCAGTTTGCCGCTCGTGACCGGCGGCCACACGCTGGTCTGGTGGTCGTGTGCTGGGTCATTGGCCATGCCCGGGTGCCTGCTCGGTGGTCACGCGCAGGCCCGGTGGCCACGCGCATGTGCAGGCCCAGTGGCCACGTCCGGGTGTAGGCCTAGCGGCCCCACGTGGGCACAAGCCCGGCGGCGCGCAGGCCCGGCGGCCACACGCATGCCCGGCTCCTGCGCACGGGTGCAGGTCCAGCGGCCACGCGCAGGCCTGGCGGCTATGCACAGGCCCGATGGCTGCATACATGCCCGGCGGCCACACACGGGTACAGGCCCGGCAGCCACCTGTAGGCGCAGGCCCGGTGGCCACGCTCAGGCTTGGCGGCCACTCGCAGACCTGGTGGCCACACACAGGCGCAAGCCCTGCAACCGCGCGCAGGACCAGCGGCGACTCGCAGGCCCGGGAGCCACACGCAGGCCCGGCGGCCATACGGCCCGGCAACCACGCTCCGGCCTGGTAGCCGTGCGTAGGTGCAGGTCCATTGGCCACTCACAGGAGCAGGCCTGATAGCCGGGAGCAGGCCTGGCAGCCTCGCGTAGGTGCAAGCCCGGCAGCCACAGTCAGACCCGGTGACCACTCGCAAGTCCATGGGCCACGCGTGCGCCCAGCGGCCACCCGCAGGCCCGGCGGCCATACGGCCTGGCGACCACGCTCTGGCCTGGCAGCCATGCGTAGGTGCAGGTCCGACGGCCACTCACAGGAGCAGGCCTGATGGCCGGGAGCAGGCCCGGCAGCCCCGCGTAGGCGCAAGCCCGGCAGCCACAGTCAGACCCAGCAGCCACTCGCAAGTCCAGGGGCTACGCGTGCGCCCGGCGGCCACCCCCAGGTCCAGCGGTCCCGCGCCGGTCCAGCGGCCATGCGCAGGCCCAACGGCCACATGCCAGCCCTGAGCGCGCGAATGCGCCCAGGAGCCCTCGCCATCTCCCATTCACCCACCCGGTCAGAGACAGAAAGGACGGTGACCTCGGCCTTCTGGCGCCACCAACCCGTGTCGGCGCCGAGCGCAGGACAGACCCTGCGCCAGAGAGGTAGCGGGGGCCGGGCTGACCGGGCCCCCACACACGGAGAGTAGAGCGGAGTCCCCCCGCCCTCGGGTGCCCCCGGGCGGGGGGGCGCGGGCGTCGCGGGCACGCCGTGCCCGCCTCTGCCGCCGCGGTCACTGTGGGCCCGCCGCCTTGTATATTGATATTCTATAAACACAAGGAGAGTACAGATTAAAATACCATTCATGTTTTTGTAGATATCATTCACATTTCCTCTTGTCATGTTGCATATATTTTTTAAGAATTATTTACTTAATTTATTTATTATTAGTGTTCTTCAATTTGATGAGAGAGAGAGAGAGATTGAGAGACAGACAGAGAGAGGTAGAATGTGAAAGCCAGTCAATGGATCCAGGAGTCAAACCATAGTTTACCATGTGAAAATACAGTGCCTTATCCACCCCACCACCTGCCAGCCTCTTGAATATTATTCTTTGTTGTACTAAACATCTCAAAGCATTGACTGTAAACTTAGCCAATTAGATGAGGCAGAAGATTTTACAACAGGGGCCAGCAGATCACATATAACTGACCACAGTTTGAGTCTTGGACCTGCTATCTACAACCTCATACTGAGCACATGTGCATTCATGCCCCACATCCTGGGAGGAAATGGAGAATTGATTGTGATGTGGCCATTCCCTCTGTGGGCTAATTTCTCACTTTCTCTCTATGTCTCTGTTTCTTTATTTCTCTCTCTCATGACTGCACACACTCTAAGGCAAAAATCTTTTTATAAAAGATTTATATAACAATCATGCTTCACACATGTATTGTGTTTATATATGAAAAGCAGTGCTCTACTAACGTCAGAGTCCAGAAGTGGATTAAACACATTCTTATCATTCTGCTGGCACATGAGATTTAAGTTAACTTTTTATTGTGCACCTACATATCACATTAGATATTTTAATATCTAGAATCAAAAATTTTCTACACAACCAGATATGAGGGCATAGTATAAAAATTCTTGGGAACATAGCTTTTCAGAATATTTACCTTGTAAAACCTGCATTGAGATTGTTTTGAAGAAAGTGATTACATAAAAGAATGACACAAGGGATTATTTTAGATATGTATGGGGTATAGTAATTACGTACATTGGAGATATTTGGCAAATAATACATAAAGAGGGCTGGCAGGTGATGTGATGGTTAAAGCACTGTACTCCCACATGGTTGACCACAGTTCTTGCCCTGAACCTGTGGCTTGGTTTCTCACTTTCCCTTTCTCTCTCTCTGTATTTCTGTTCAAATTTTAAAATAATGATAATGATAAATACAGTTAAATAAATAACTTTTACAAAAATTTTAAGATAGTGATAATACATAAAAAACAAAGGGAAGCATACTAGTTCTTCATTACAAGTCTTTGTAAGGGTGGCCAACAGGTTAAGTTCTGGGCTTTCACATGGCTGACTGCAGTTTTGAGTCCTGGAACGAGAGACTTAAAACTCATGTCTGGCATATGTGCATGGTTGCCTCAGACCCTGAGAAGACAGTAAAGAATAAATTGCAGTGTGGACCTCACACCAGGAGCGTTTTCTCACTTTCTCTGTCTCTCTGGTTACTGCATGTACCCTAGAGTAAAAATCTCTCTCTAAAACAAAACAAGTAATGGACCAGCAGTTAGCGTAATGGCTATGTTGCTGGACTCCCATATAGTCAATCTCATTTCAAGTCCTGGATTTGGCGGCTTACACTCACGCCAGGCACGTTTGCGTGCATGCCCAAGATCCCGAGAGGAGAATGGAAGAGAAGGGATTGAGGCATGGCCATCCCCCCTGGGGGGTGATTTCTCGCTTTCTGTCTCTCTGTCTCTCTCTGTCTTTCTGGCAAGCACATGCCCTGTATAGCAAAAAACCTCTCAAAAATTATTAAAAGAAAACCAAACTAATATCAATGTGATGGGAGTTTAAATGATACACAGTGTCGAACTATTAAAGGCAATAGTTATCTCCAAAGTGGAGAAAAATAGAGACATCTCATCAAAACAGTTTATAGCATATTTGATTATGACTAACAATTCTCTTTTCTTCTCAGACTCCTGAATCTGTGTGTAGTCACAGCTGTGTTCCTGGATTTCAAAAACTTCCCCAAGAAGGAAGACCTGTTTGCTGCTTTATTTGTGTCTTGTGCCCGGAGTCAGACATTTCAAATCAAACAAGTATGAAATATATAACTAGATTCTTAGTCCCTACTATTGCTCAATAAAAATAAAACTGTTACTATTAGAAACAAAACATGGGGGCCAGAAGGTGATGTGGTGGTGAAGGCACTGTCTCATGTGGCTGACTGTGATTTAATTCCCAATCCTCAATCTTGAGTCATGCCAGGTGCATGTGCATGTGTGCCCAAAAATCTCCAGAGCAGAAAGTAAAATAAGAGACTGTGGCAAGGCCATCTCCTCTGGAAGGTGATTTCTCATTTTCTCTCTGCTGAATACACTTGTCCTATAGCATCTCTCTCTCTCTCTCTCTCTCTCTCTCTCTCTCTCTCTCTCACACACACACACACACACACACACACACAGACAGAGTAATGAATCATAGAATCATAGAGCACCACTGTTGTTAATTCACAGATTTATTGTTTTGATATATTTATTTTATAAACGCTATTAATACCTTATTTTGTGTAAGCTGTTATCTAGGCATGCTCATTCTATTAGGCTCAACTCTGAAATGATTTCCAGTGAACACCCTTGCAGTTAAGTGCTGGGTAAGACTGTAAATCTTAAATCTCATACTAGAGCACATTAGTCATGAAATGAGAGATGTGTCATTATTAAGGTGAACTGTGGGTGCCTTAAACTTTGAATCTGACTTTTATATCCAGATGATAAGCACAACATAACAGATAAATTACTATAAAAATATTTTCAACTTTGGGACCAGCATTTAGCGTAATGGCTATGTCGTTGAACTCCCACGTAGTCGACCACGGTTCAAGTCCCAGACCCGGTGGCTTAAACTCAGTCTGGGTGCGTGTGCATGCGTGCCCAAGATCCCAAGAGGAGAAGGGAGGAGAAGGGATTGCAGCGTGGCCATTCCCCCTGGGGGGTGATTTTTCACTTTCTGTCTCTCTGTCTCTCTCTGTCTGTCTGGTAAGCGCACGCGCCCTATAGCAAAAACCTCTCCAAAAGAAAAAAAAATTTTTTTTAAACTTTTTTTGAGAGTTTTTTTTTTTTTTTTTTTTTTTTTTTTTTTTTTGTTTGTTTGTTTGTTTTTGCTGTAGGGTTCGTGCACTTACCAGAAAGACAGAGAAACAGAAAGACAGAAAGCAAGAAATCACTCCCCAGTGGGATGGCCACACCACAATCCCTTCTACTCCATTCTCCTCTTGGGATCTTGGGCACACCCACACATGGGCCCAGCGTGAGTTTAAGTCACAAGGGCTGGTACTCGAAATACAGTCAACTACATGGGAGACCAGCAACATAGCCATTATGCCAAAAGCTGGTCCCAAAATGTTTTAAACTTTTTCAGCCATGCTCAAATACACCTGTGCAATTAAGAGCAAAGAATTGACTAATATCAGAATATCACACTTTGAATTATATTGCAGGAAAATAAGAAACATAGTTTAAAGATTGATGACTCAACATCCTAATCAATTTTACACTTAGGCACCTCAAAATTTGCTGTCATACAAAATATAAAATTAAACAATTGTCAAAATAAATAGTTGTACTGTTAATTGTAAAATATAGAAAATTATAAGAAATAATGCTTTCATTTTTCCAGTATATAAAGAATAAATATGGTTTTAATTATTTCATAAGTATTATTCAATTTCAGGCATTCTAACAGTAGAAATTATTTTGATTTTTATTATTTTAAAAATATTTATGTTTAAGTTAGAATATGTCAATTAAAAATGTTTAATTTTTTGTGAATGAATTACAAAACCAAATGAGTGTGTAAAACAAGAAATGAAAATAGAGGTATGGAGACATCCCATGAGATGGTTGTTAAGGTTAATAAATCTCACATGACCTATTTTGTGACTTGAGTCCTTAACCCGATGACTTGGAAAATACACCAGGAGTTTGTATATTGTGCAAAATAATGGTGCGATTAAGGTGAAAATATGGTGCAGAAGGGATTGTGGCATGCCTCTTTTACAGAGGTGGTGCTGTCTCAAGTTCTTTCTTTCTCTGAGTGTCTCTCTGTAGTGAGTAAATGTGCCTCCCAACAATTTTTTTTAAATTAATAATATGGAGCTAGAAGGTGGCACCATGACTAATGGCGCTGGACTGCCACATGGCTGACTGCTATTCGAGTCCTGGACTGGGTGGCTTGTTTTCTCACTTTCGTCCTCTATCTGGTCGAATTAAAAACAATAATAATAATATAATAATCTGGAAAAAAATTAAAAAGCTATTTGATGATGATGATGGATATTTTAATGTCTTTGTATTGACTGATATACACAGTATTCCTTCTGGAAAAAGAAATGTAATACTCTTAAAGTTATATGTGATCCAATGTAATATAAACAAGATTATGATAATAAATAAAGTTAATAATAATAACAAATTAAATTAAATAAGCATTTTTTTAAAAAATGAATACTAGGGGCCAGTAGGTGGCATGATTCACAAGGTACTGGAATCCCACATGACTGATCATAATTTGAGGCCCAGACCTGGTCACTTGATTTTCCGTTTCCCTCTCTCTTTCTGTCTTTGTCTCTCTATGCTGAACATAAATGCCCTAGAGCAAATTTTAAAGTAAATAATAAGAAAAGATTAAATAAATAATTATGTTAAAAAAGAAAAAGAAAAAGATGAGCAGAGAATAAAAGGGTTTGGGACACAGAAGAAAATAAACACATTCATGTGGGTGCCAAACCTATTCCTGAGACAAAAGTCTGGAGTATTTGCTGACTTTTGGAAAAGAAATAGATCATACAAGAAAAAAAGGAATTAGTTATCACTCTAATTCTTTTTTTTCTAAGAACTATTTATTTAATTCCATAATTATTATTATTAAAATTTGCTATAAGTCATGCACACTCACCCGAGAGATTTAGGAAGGTAAAGTGAGAAAGCAAGTTACCATGTCTGAGACTCAAACTGCAATAAGTCTTGTGGAAGCCTAGGACTTTTTTTGTATAATTTTAATTTCTTTTATACATTCAATCACTATACATCACTTTGCTTGTGAATTTTCCAACATGAATACATTTCACACCAATCCAGTTAGAGTTGCCTACATATTATCATCAACAGATAATAATCCATTTATATGCCCTATAAATGTCTTGCCCCTTTGTTTTTCATTTTAATGCCTTAACTGTAATGACACCTGCTGACCCCCACTGTAATTCTGAGATGATATTGGGTTGTAAGAGTCATAACGTATTTTTAGTTTTTTTTTCTTTTCTATGGAAAGATGTGTTATGACTTTCAACAGCCCCATAATATTGCCTCAGTATTACCAAAAGTAAATAAATACTTGAGTAAATATTAGATACACCGCCTATTTTTCTGAAAAAAAAAGAAAGTAATTGAAATGCAGACACACTTATTTAGTTTCCATAATCTCGGTTGCTGCTTTCCTGTTTCATAACAATAAAAGTAAGTATGTCCAAAAGAAACTGCATAATGTATAAAGGCAAAAAATATTACCAGCCTCTCAGAAAAAAGAGTTTGTGCTTTCAAATATATATAAATGGATACCTCAAAAAGAATATGCCATCTTTCTATCACATAATTATAATACCAATTCCTCAAACAATGGCTGTATAGGATCAATCAAATTCCACTCCAGGTTTAAATGTTTTAAAACGGTTTTCTGGGACCTTCAGTTGTCATAGTAATTTATTGCTGAACTCCAACATGGCCAAATGAAGTTTGAGTCCCAAACATGGTGCTTTGAAACTCATGCCGGGCAGGTGTATGTACATGCCCAAGATCCTAGGAAGAGAATGGAGAAGAGGAAGCTGCATCATGACTAACCTCTCTGAGGATGATTTCTCACTTTTTCTCTCAATGTGTCTTTCTCTTTCTCTTTCTCTCTGGCAAGTACACATGCCCTAATGCAAAAACCTCTACAAAAGAAAATTAAATCTGTTTTCAACATTTACATAAAACTATGATAATATTGATAGAAAAATTAAAACGTACAATAAAAAAATAGGTACACAAAGTTACATGCTATATACAAGGAAAAATCAATAGAAATTAGGATAGAGATGGAACTTAGGATATTTCTTGTTTTCTGAATATTAAAAAGAAAACTATTCATGTCTATTGTGATGAACAAACATGATAAGCCATGGAAATATAAAATTTATTATACAGAAAACAGAGGAAAGTGTAGAGAAGAGATCTGGAATAAATTTTCATCATTGATAGTATCATTCAGAGCCACAAGCTGGACCAAGAAAGATCTTCAGATGCTGAGGTCCTGTTTTAAATCACTTTGGTGCCACCTGAAGTTGAAAGAAGTCTCCCAGTGTCATCAATAGAGGCTCTTAATTTGATATATCTTGGTATTACCTTGGGGATTTATCTGTGGAAAATTAAACAAAAATTACCATTTCCTTTAACATGACAATCAATTTATGAAATTAAATTGCTGAATCTCTGTTTTGTCACCAGATGCAAAGCAGTGCATCCAGTGCCCAGCTCAAGAGTATCCAAACAGTGAAAGAACTCATTGCCTCCCCAAGTCTGTGACATTTCTGGCTTTTGAGGATGCTTTGGGGGCAGTTATGGCCTGCATGGCTCTGTGCTTGTTTGTCCTCACAGCTGTAGTTTTGGGGATCTTTGTGAAGCACAGAGACACTCCCATTGTCAAGGCCAACAACCAGGCTCTCAGCTTTATTCTGCTCATCTCCCTCCTGCTGTGTTTCCTCTGCTCCTTGCTCTTCATTGGCCATCCTAACACAGCCACCTGTGTCCTCCAACAAGTTGCATTTGGCCTTGTGTTCACTGTGGCTGTTTCCACTGTTTTGGCCAAAACTATTACTGTGATTCTGGCATTCAAAGCCATGAAACCTGGAAGAACCATGAGGTGCTTGCTGCTCTCAGGGGCTTCCAACTCTGTCATTCCCATTTGCTTTCTGTTCCAAATGATTATCTGTGGAATCTGGCTGGGAAACTCTCCCCCTTTCGTTGACATAGACTCACACTCTGAGCCCAGGAATGTCATCATCATGTGCAACATGGGCTCAGTCACTGCCTTCTACTGTGTTCTGGGCTACCTGGGCTTCTTGGCTCTGGGGAGCTTCACTGTGGCCTT
>JAKSZU010000024.1:0-104661 GCA_026018925.1 Tupaia tana | reverse complement strand
CAGGAGCGCCTATTGCCTTCTGGCAGTCCCGGATGGTCTGGGGCAGAAGGAGAGCTAGGTGTTAACAAGGGAATGCAGGGGTTTTCAAGAGAGAAAAAAAAACCGCCTCAAGGAAATCCTGGCTACCTACCTAGAAGGTGGAGTCTGGGGGCCTGGGGTCTGGAAGTGAGGTGGGGGTCAGAGGTGACCCTCCCTCAGTGTCCCTTGCCGGCCAGAGGCTTGCAGGAGCGCCTATTGCCTTCTGGCAGTCCCGGATGGTCTGGGGGCAGAAGGAGAGCTAGGTGTTAACAAGGGAATGCAGGGGTTTCAAGAGAGAAAAAAAAACCGCCTCAAGGAAATCCTGGCTACCTACCTAGAAGGTGGAGTCTGGGGCCTGGGGGTCTGGAAGTGAGGTGGGGGTCAGAGGTGACCCTCCCTCAGTGTCCCTTGCCGGCCAGAGGCTTGCAGGAGCGCCTATTGCCTTCTGGCAGTCCCGGATGGTCTGGGGGGCAGAAGGAGAGCTAGGTGTTAACAAGGGAATGCAGGGGTTTCAAGAGAGAAAAAAAACCGCCTCAAGGAAATCCTGGCTACCTACCTAGAAGGTGGAGTCCGGGGCCTGGGGGTCTGGAAGTGAGGTGGGGGTCAGAGGTGACCCCTCCCTCAGTGTCCCTTGCCGGCCAGAGGCTTGCAGGAGCGCCTATTGCCTTCTGGCAGTCCCGGATGGTCTGGGGGCAGAAGGAGAGCTAGGTGTTAACAAGGGAATGCAGGGGGTTTCAAGAGAGAAAAAAAAACCGCCTCAAGGAAATCCTGGCTACCTACCTAGAAGGTGGAGTCTGGGGCCTGGGGGTCTGGAAGTGAGGTGGGGGTCAGAGGTGACCCTCCCTCAGTGTCCCTTGCCGGCCAGAGGCTTGCAGGAGCGCCTATTGCCTTCTGGCAGTCCCGGATGGTCTGGGGGCAGAAGGAGAGCTAGGTGTTAACAAGGGAATGCAGGGGTTTCAAGAGAGAAAAAAAAACCGCCTCAAGGAAATCCTGGCTACCTACCTAGAAGGTGGAGTCTGGGGCCTGGGGGTCTGGAAGTGAGGTGGGGGTCAGAGGTGACCCTCCCTCAGTGTCCCTTGCCGGCCAGAGGCTTGCAGGAGCGCCTATTGCCTTCTGGCAGTCCCGGATGGTCTGGGGGCAGAAGGAGAGCTAGGTGTTAACAAGGGAATGCAGGGGTTTCAAGAGAGAAAAAAAAACCGCCTCAAGGAAATCCTGGCTACCTACCTAGAAGGTGGAGTCTGGGGCCTGGGGGTCTGGAAGTGAGGTGGGGGTCAGAGGTGACCCTCCCTCAGTGTCCCTTGCCGGCCAGAGGCTTGCAGGAGCGCCTATTGCCTTCTGGCAGTCCCGGATGGTCTGGGGGCAGAAGGAGAGCTAGGTGTTAACAAGGGAATGCAGGGGTTTCAAGAGAGAAAAAAAACCGCCTCAAGGAAATCCTGGCTACCTACCTAGAAGGTGGAGTCTGGGGCCTGGGGGTCTGGAAGTGAGGTGGGGGTCAGAGGTGACCCTCCCTCAGTGTCCCTTGCCGGCCAGAGGCTTGCAGGAGCGCCTATTGCCTTCTGGCAGTCCCGGATGGTCTGGGGGCAGAAGGAGAGCTAGGTGTTAACAAGGGAATGCAGGGGTTTCAAGAGAGAAAAAAAAACCGCCTCAAGGAAATCCTGGCTACCTACCTAGAAGGTGGAGTCTGGGCCTGGGGGTCTGGAAGTGAGGTGGGGGTCAGAGGTGACCCTCCCTCAGTGTCCCTTGCCGGCCAGAGGCTTGCAGGAGCGCCTATTGCCTTCTGGCAGTCCCGGATGGTCTGGGGGCAGAAGGAGAGCTAGGTGTTAACAAGGGAATGCAGGGGTTTCAAGAGAGAAAAAAAACCGCCTCAAGGAAATCCTGGCTACCTACCTAGAAGGTGGAGTCTGGGGCCTGGGGGTCTGGAAGTGAGGTGGGGGTCAGAGGTGACCCTCCCTCAGTGTCCCCTTGCCGGCCAGAGGCTTGCAGGAGCGCCTATTGCCTTCTGGCAGTCCCGGATGGTCTGGGGGCAGAAGTGAGAGCTAGGTGTTAACAAGGGAATGCAGGGGTTTCAAGAGAGAAAAAAAACCGCCTCAAGGAAATCCTGGCTACCTACCTAGAAGGTGGAGTCTGGGGCCTGGGGGTCTGGAAGTGAGGTGGGGGGTCAGAGGTGACCCTCCCTCAGTGTCCCTTGCCGGCCAGAGGCTTGCAGGAGCGCCTATTGCCTTCTGGCAGTCCCGGATGGTCTGGGGGCAGAAGGAGAGCTAGGTGTTAACAAGGGAATGCAGGGGTTTCAAGAGAGAAAAAAAACCGCCTCAAGGAAATCCTGGCTACCTACCTAGAAGGTGGAGTCTGGGGCCTGGGGGTCTGGAAGTGAGGTGGGGGTCAGAGGTGACCCTCCCTCAGTGTCCCTTGCCGGCCAGAGGCTTGCAGGAGCGCCTATTGCCTTCTGGCAGTCCCGGATGGTCTGGGGGCAGAAGGAGAGCTAGGTGTTAACAAGGGAATGCAGGGGTTTCAAGAGAGAAAAAAAAACCGCCTCAAGGAAATCCTGGCTACCTACCTAGAAGGTGGAGTCTGGGGCCTGGGGGTCTGGAAGTGAGGTGGGGGTCAGAGGTGACCCTCCCTCAGTGTCCCTTGCCGGCCAGAGGCTTGCAGGAGCGCCTATTGCCTTCTGGCAGTCCCGGATGGTCTGGGGGCAGAAGGAGAGCTAGGTGTTAACAAGGGAATGCAGGGGTTTCAAGAGAGAAAAAAAAACCGCCTCAAGGAAATCCTGGCTACCTACCTAGAAGGTGGAGTCTGGGGCCTGGGGGTCTGGAAGTGAGGTGGGGGTCAGAGGTGACCCTCCCTCAGTGTCCCTTGCCGGCCAGAGGCTTGCAGGAGCGCCTATTGCCTTCTGGCAGTCCCGGATGGTCTGGGGGCAGAAGGAGAGCTAGGTGTTAACAAGGGAATGCAGGGGTTTCAAGAGAGAAAAAAAACCGCCTCAAGGAAATCCTGGCTACCTACCTAGAAGGTGGAGTCTGGGGCCTGGGGGTCTGGAAGTGAGGTGGGGGTCAGAGGTGACCCTCCCTCAGTGTCCCTTGCCGGCCAGAGGCTTGCAGGAGCGCCTATTGCCTTCTGGCAGTCCCGGATGGTCTGGGGGCAGAAGGAGAGCTAGGTGTTAACAAGGGAATGCAGGGGTTTCAAGAGAGAAAAAAAACCGCCTCAAGGAAATCCTGGCTACCTACCTAGAAGGTGGAGTCTGGGGCCTGGGGGTCTGGAAGTGAGGTGGGGGTCAGAGGTGACCCTCCCTCAGTGTCCCTTGCCGGCCAGAGGCTTGCAGGAGCGCCTATTGCCTTCTGGCAGTCCCGGATGGTCTGGGGGCAGAAGGAGAGCTAGGTGTTAACAAGGGAATGCAGGGGTTTCAAGAGAGAAAAAAAACCGCCTCAAGGAAATCCTGGCTACCTACCTAGAAGGTGGAGTCTGGGGCCTGGGGGTCTGGAAGTGAGGTGGGGGTCAGAGGTGACCCTCCCTCAGTGTCCCTTGCCGGCCAGAGGCTTGCAGGAGCGCCTATTGCCTTCTGGCAGTCCCGGATGGTCTGGGGGCAGAAGGAGAGCTAGGTGTTAACAAGGGAATGCAGGGGTTTCAAGAGAGAAAAAAAACCGCCTTCAAGGAAATCCTGGCTACCTACCTAGAAGGTGGAGTCTGGGGCCTGGGGGTCTGGAAGTGAGGTGGGGGTCAGAGGTGACCCTCCCTCAGTGTCCCTTGCCGGCCAGAGGCTTGCAGGAGCGCCTATTGCCTTCTGGCAAGTCCCGGATGGTCTGGGGGCAGAAGGAGAGCTAGGTGTTAACAAGGGAATGCAGGGGTTTCAAGAGAGAAAAAAAAAACCGCCTCAAGGAAATCCTGGCTACCTACCTAGAAGGTGGAGTCTGGGGCCTGGGGGTCTGGAAGTGAGGTGGGGGTCAGAGGTGACCCTCCCTCAGTGTCCCTTGCCGGCCAGAGGCTTGCAGGAGCGCCTATTGCCTTCTGGCAGTCCCGGATGGTCTGGGGGCAGAAGGAGAGCTAGGTGTTAACAAGGGAATGCAGGGGTTTCAAGAGAGAAAAAAAACCGCCTCAAGGAAATCCTGGCTACCTACCTAGAAGGTGGAGTCTGGGGCCTGGGGGTCTGGAAGTGAGGTGGGGGTCAGAGGTGACCCTCCCTCAGTGTCCCTTGCCGGCCAGAGGCTTGCAGGAGCGCCTATTGCCTTCTGGCAGTCCCGGATGGTCTGGGGGCAGAAGGAGAGCTAGGTGTTAACAAGGGAATGCAGGGGTTTCAAGAGAGAAAAAAAACCGCCTCAAGGAAATCCTGGCTACCTACCTAGAAGGTGGAGTCTGGGGCCTGGGGGTCTGGAAGTGAGGTGGGGGTCAGAGGTGACCCTCCCTCAGTGTCCCTTGCCGGCCAGAGGCTTGCAGGAGCGCCTATTGCCTTCTGGCAGTCCCGGATGGTCTGGGGGCAGAAGGAGAGCTAGGTGTTAACAAGGGAATGCAGGGGTTTCAAGAGAGAAAAAAAACCGCCTCAAGGAAATCCTGGCTACCTACCTAGAAGGTGGAGTCTGGGGCCTGGGGGTCTGGAAGTGAGGTGGGGGTCAGAGGTGACCCTCCCTCAGTGTCCCTTGCCGGCCAGAGGCTTGCAGGAGCGCCTATTGCCTTCTGGCAGTCCCCGGATGGTCTGGGGGCAGAAGGAGAGCTAGGTGTTAACAAGGGAATGCAGGGGTTTCAAGAGAGAAAAAAAAAACGGCCTCAAGGAAATCCTGGCTACCTACCTAGAAGGTGGAGTCTGGGGCCTGGGGGTCTGGAAGTGAGGTGGGGGTCAGAGGTGACCCTCCCTCAGTGTCCCTTGCCGGCCAGAGGCTTGCAGGAGCGCCTATTGCCTTCTGGCAGTCCCGGATGGTCTGGGGGCAGAAGGAGAGCTAGGTGTTAACAAGGGAATGCAGGGGTTTCAAGAGAGAAAAAAAAACCGCCTCAAGGAAATCCTGGCTACCTACCTAGAAGGTGGAGTCTGGGGCCTGGGGGTCTGGAAGTGAGGTGGGGGTCAGAGGTGACCCTCCCTCAGTGTCCCTTGCCGGCCAGAGGCTTGCAGGAGCGCCTATTGCCTTCTGGCAGTCCCGGATGGTCTGGGGGCAGAAGGAGAGCTAGGTGTTAACAAGGGAATGCAGGGGTTTCAAGAGAGAAAAAAAACCGCCTCAAGGAAATCCTGGCTACCTACCTAGAAGGTGGAGTCTGGGGCCTGGGGGGTCTGGAAGTGAGGTGGGGGTCAGAGGTGACCCTCCCTCAGTGTCCCTTGCCGGCCAGAGGCTTGCAGGAGCGCCTATTGCCTTCTGGCAGTCCCGGATGGTCTGGGGGCAGAAGGAGAGCTAGGTGTTAACAAGGGAATGCAGGGGTTTCAAGAGAGAAAAAAAAACCGCCTCAAGGAAATCCTGGCTACCTACCTAGAAGGTGGAGTCTGGGGCCTGGGGGTCTGGAAGTGAGGTGGGGGTCAGAGGTGACCCTCCCTCAGTGTCCCTTGCCGGCCAGAGGCTTGCAGGAGCGCCTATTGCCTTCTGGCAGTCCCGGATGGTCTGGGGGGCAGAAGGAGAGCTAGGTGTTAACAAGGGAATGCAGGGGTTTCAAGAGAGAAAAAAAACCGCCTCAAGGAAATCCTGGCTACCTACCTAGAAGGTGGAGTCTGGGGCCTGGGGGTCTGGAAGTGAGGTGGGGGTCAGAGGTGACCCTCCCTCAGTGTCCCTTGCCGGCCAGAGGCTTGCAGGAGCGCCTATTGCCTTCTGGCAGTCCCGGATGGTCTGGGGGCAGAAGGAGAGCTAGGTGTTAACAAGGGAATGCAGGGGTTTCAAGAGAGAAAAAAAAAACCGCCTCAAGGAAATCCTGGCTACCTACCTAGAAGGTGGAGTCTGGGGCCTGGGGGTCTGGAAGTGAGGTGGGGGTCAGAGGTGACCCTCCCTCAGTGTCCCTTGCCGGCCAGAGGCTTGCAGGAGCGCCTATTGCCTTCTGGCAGTCCCGGATGGTCTGGGGGCAGAAGGAGAGCTAGGTGTTAACAAGGGAATGCAGGGGTTTCAAGAGAGAAAAAAAACCGCCTCAAGGAAATCCTGGCTACCTACCTAGAAGGTGGAGTCTGGGGCCTGGGGGTCTGGAAGTGAGGTGGGGGTCAGAGGTGACCCTCCCTCAGTGTCCCTTGCCGGCCAGAGGCTTGCAGGAGCGCCTATTGCCTTCTGGCAGTCCCGGATGGTCTGGGGGGCAGAAGGAGAGCTAGGTGTTAACAAGGGAATGCAGGGGTTTCAAGAGAGAAAAAAAACCGCCTCAAGGAAATCCTGGCTACCTACCTAGAAGGTGGAGTCTGGGGCCTGGGGGTCTGGAAGTGAGGTGGGGGTCAGAGGTGACCCTCCCTCAGTGTCCCTTGCCGGCCAGAGGCTTGCAGGAGCGCCTATTGCCTTCTGGCAGTCCCGGATGGTCTGGGGGCAGAAGGAGAGCTAGGTGTTAACAAGGGAATGCAGGGGTTTCAAGAGAGAAAAAAAACCGCCTCAAGGAAATCCTGGCTACCTACCTAGAAGGTGGAGTCTGGGGCCTGGGGGTCTGGAAGTGAGGTGGGGGTCAGAGGTGACCCTCCCTCAGTGTCCCTTGCCGGCCAGAGGCTTGCAGGAGCGCCTATTGCCTTCTGGCAGTCCCGGATGGTCTGGGGGGCAGAAGGAGAGCTAGGTGTTAACAAGGGAATGCAGGGGTTTCAAGAGAGAAAAAAAAAACCGCCTCAAGGAAATCCTGGCTACCTACCTAGAAGGTGGAGTCTGGGGCCTGGGGGTCTGGAAGTGAGGTGGGGGTCAGAGGTGACCCTCCCTCAGTGTCCCTTGCCGGCCAGAGGGCTTGCAGGAGCGCCTATTGCCTTCTGGCAGTCCCGGATGGTCTGGGGGCAGAAGGAGAGCTAGGTGTTAACAAGGGAATGCAGGGGTTTCAAGAGAGAAAAAAAACCGCCTCAAGGAAATCCTGGCTACCTACCTAGAAGGTGGAGTCTGGGGCCTGGGGGTCTGGAAGTGAGGTGGGGGTCAGAGGTGACCCTCCCTCAGTGTCCCTTGCCGGCCAGAGGCTTGCAGGAGCGCCTATTGCCTTCTGGCAGTCCCGGATGGTCTGGGGGCAGAAGGAGAGCTAGGTGTTAACAAGGGAATGCAGGGGTTTCAAGAGAGAAAAAAAACCGCCTCAAGGAAATCCTGGCTACCTACCTAGAAGGTGGAGTCTGGGGCCTGGGGGTCTGGAAGTGAGGTGGGGGTCAGAGGTGACCCTCCCTCAGTGTCCCTTGCCGGCCAGAGGCTTGCAGGAGCGCCTATTGCCTTCTGGCAGTCCCGGATGGTCTGGGGGCAGAAGGAGAGCTAGGTGTTAACAAGGGAATGCAGGGGTTTCAAGAGAGAAAAAAAACCGCCTCAAGGAAATCCTGGCTACCTACCTAGAAGGTGGAGTCTGGGGCCTGGGGGTCTGGAAGTGAGGTGGGGGTCAGAGGTGACCCTCCCTCAGTGTCCCTTGCCGGCCAGAGGCTTGCAGGAGCGCCTATTGCCTTCTGGCAGTCCCGGATGGTCTGGGGGCAGAAGGAGAGCTAGGTGTTAACAAGGGAATGCAGGGGTTTCAAGAGAGAAAAAAAAAACCGCCTCAAGGAAATCCTGGCTACCTACCTAGAAGGTGGAGTCTGGGGCCTGGGGGTCTGGAAGTGAGGTGGGGGTCAGAGGTGACCCTCCCTCAGTGTCCCTTGCCGGCCAGAGGCTTGCAGGAGCGCCTATTGCCTTCTGGCAGTCCCGGATGGTCTGGGGGCAGAAGGAGAGCTAGGTGTTAACAAGGGAATGCAGGGGTTTCAAGAGAGAAAAAAAAACCGCCTCAAGGAAATCCTGGCTACCTACCTAGAAGGTGGAGTCTGGGGCCTGGGGGTCTGGAAGTGAGGTGGGGGTCAGAGGTGACCCTCCCTCAGTGTCCCTTGCCGGCCAGAGGCTTGCAGGAGCGCCTATTGCCTTCTGGCAGTCCCGGATGGTCTGGGGGCAGAAGGAGAGCTAGGTGTTAACAAGGGAATGCAGGGGTTTCAAGAGAGAAAAAAAACCGCCTCAAGGAAATCCTGGCTACCTACCTAGAAGGTGGAGTCTGGGGCCTGGGGGTCTGGAAGTGAGGTGGGGGTCAGAGGTGACCCTCCCTCAGTGTCCCTTGCCGGCCAGAGGCTTGCAGGAGCGCCTATTGCCTTCTGGCAGTCCCGGATGGTCTGGGGGCAGAAGGAGAGCTAGGTGTTAACAAGGGAATGCAGGGGTTTCAAGAGAGAAAAAAAACCGCCTCAAGGAAATCCTGGCTACCTACCTAGAAGGTGGAGTCTGGGGCCTGGGGGTCTGGAAGTGAGGTGGGGGTCAGAGGTGACCCTCCCTCAGTGTCCCTTGCCGGCCAGAGGCTTGCAGGAGCGCCTATTGCCTTCTGGCAGTCCCGGATGGTCTGGGGGCAGAAGGAGAGCTAGGTGTTAACAAGGGAATGCAGGGGTTTCAAGAGAGAAAAAAAACCGCCTCAAGGAAATCCTGGCTACCTACCTAGAAGGTGGAGTCTGGGGCCTGGGGGTCTGGAAGTGAGGTGGGGGTCAGAGGTGACCCTCCCTCAGTGTCCCTTGCCGGCCAGAGGCTTGCAGGAGCGCCTATTGCCTTCTGGCAGTCCCGGATGGTCTGGGGGCAGAAGGAGAGCTAGGTGTTAACAAGGGAATGCAGGGGTTTCAAGAGAGAAAGAAAACCGCCTCAAGGAAATCCTGGCTACCTACCTAGAAGGTGGAGTCTGGGGCCTGGGGGTCTGGAAGTGAGGTGGGGGTCAGAGGTGACCCTCCCTCAGTGTCCCTTGCCGGCCAGAGGCTTGCAGGAGCGCCTATTGCCTTCTGGCAGTCCCGGATGGTCTGGGGGCAGAAGGAGAGCTAGGTGTTAACAAGGGAATGCAGGGGTTTCAAGAGAGAAAAAAAACCGCCTCAAGGAAATCCTGGCTACCTACCTAGAAGGTGGAGTCTGGGGCCTGGGGGTCTGGAAGTGAGGTGGGGGTCAGAGGTGACCCTCCCTCAGTGTCCCTTGCCGGCCAGAGGCTTGCAGGAGCGCCTATTGCCTTCTGGCAGTCCCGGATGGTCTGGGGGCAGAAGGAGAGCTAGGTGTTAACAAGGGAATGCAGGGGTTTCAAGAGAGAAAAAAAACCGCCTCAAGGAAATCCTGGCTACCTACCTAGAAGGTGGAGTCTGGGGCCTGGGGGTCTGGAAGTGAGGTGGGGGTCAGAGGTGACCCTCCCTCAGTGTCCCTTGCCGGCCAGAGGCTTGCAGGAGCGCCTATTGCCTTCTGGCAGTCCCGGATGGTCTGGGGGCAGAAGGAGAGCTAGGTGTTAACAAGGGAATGCAGGGGTTTCAAGAGAGAAAAAAAACCGCCTCAAGGAAATCCTGGCTACCTACCTAGAAGGTGGAGTCTGGGGCCTGGGGGTCTGGAAGTGAGGTGGGGGTCAGAGGTGACCCTCCCTCAGTGTCCCTTGCCGGCCAGAGGCTTGCAGGAGCGCCTATTGCCTTCTGGCAGTCCCGGATGGTCTGGGGGCAGAAGGAGAGCTAGGTGTTAACAAGGGAATGCAGGGGTTTCAAGAGAGAAAAAAAAACCGCCTCAAGGAAATCCTGGCTACCTACCTAGAAGGTGGAGTCTGGGGCCTGGGGGTCTGGAAGTGAGGTGGGGGTCAGAGGTGACCCTCCCTCAGTGTCCCTTGCCGGCCAGAGGCTTGCAGGAGCGCCTATTGCCTTCTGGCAGTCCCGGATGGTCTGGGGGCAGAAGGAGAGCTAGGTGTTAACAAGGGAATGCAGGGGTTTCAAGAGAGAAAAAAAAACCGCCTCAAGGAAATCCTGGCTACCTACCTAGAAGGTGGAGTCTGGGGCCTGGGGGTCTGGAAGTGAGGTGGGGGTCAGAGGTGACCCTCCCTCAGTGTCCCTTGCCGGCCAGAGGCTTGCAGGAGCGCCTATTGCCTTCTGGCAGTCCCGGATGGTCTGGGGGCAGAAGGAGAGCTAGGTGTTAACAAGGGAATGCAGGGGTTTCAAGAGAGAAAAAAAAACCGCCTCAAGGAAATCCTGGCTACCTACCTAGAAGGTGGAGTCTGGGGCCTGGGGGTCTGGAAGTGAGGTGGGGGTCAGAGGTGACCCTCCCTCAGTGTCCCTTGCCGGCCAGAGGCTTGCAGGAGCGCCTATTGCCTTCTGGCAGTCCCGGATGGTCTGGGGGCAGAAGGAGAGCTAGGTGTTAACAAGGGAATGCAGGGGTTTCAAGAGAGAAAAAAAACCGCCTCAAGGAAATCCTGGCTACCTACCTAGAAGGTGGAGTCTGGGGCCTGGGGGTCTGGAAGTGAGGTGGGGGTCAGAGGTGACCCTCCCTCAGTGTCCCTTGCCGGCCAGAGGCTTGCAGGAGCGCCTATTGACTTCTGGCAGTCCCGGATGGTCTGGGGGCAGAAGGAGAGCTAGGTGTTAACAAGGGAATGCAGGGGTTTCAAGAGAGAAAAAAAACCGCCTCAAGGAAATCCTGGCTACCTACCTAGAAGGTGGAGTCTGGGGCCTGGGGGTCTGGAAGTGAGGTGGGGGTCAGAGGTGACCCTCCCTCAGTGTCCCTTGCCGGCCAGAGGCTTGCAGGAGCGCCTATTGCCTTCTGGCAGTCCCGGATGGTCTGGGGGCAGAAGGAGAGCTAGGTGTTAACAAGGGAATGCAGGGGTTTCAAGAGAGAAAAAAAAACCGCCTCAAGGAAATCCTGGCTACCTACCTAGAAGGTGGAGTCTGGGGCCTGGGGGTCTGGAAGTGAGGTGGGGGTCAGAGGTGACCCTCCCTCAGTGTCCCTTGCCGGCCAGAGGCTTGCAGGAGCGCCTATTGCCTTCTGGCAGTCCCGGATGGTCTGGGGGCAGAAGGAGAGCTAGGTGTTAACAAGGGAATGCAGGGGTTTCAAGAGAGAAAAAAAACCGCCTCAAGGAAATCCTGGCTACCTACCTAGAAGGTGGAGTCTGGGGCCTGGGGGTCTGGAAGTGAGGTGGGGGTCAGAGGTGACCCTCCCTCAGTGTCCCTTGCCGGCCAGAGGCTTGCAGGAGCGCCTATTGCCTTCTGGCAGTCCCGGATGGTCTGGGGGGCAGAAGGAGAGCTAGGTGTTAACAAGGGAATGCAGGGGTTTCAAGAGAGAAAAAAAACCGCCTCAAGGAAATCCTGGCTACCTACCTAGAAGGTGGAGTCTGGGGCCTGGGGGTCTGGAAGTGAGGTGGGGGTCAGAGGTGACCCTCCCTCAGTGCCCCTTGCCGGCCAGAGGCTTGCAGGAGCGCCTATTGCCTTCTGGCAGTCCCGGATGGTCTGGGGGCAGAAGGAGAGCTAGGTGTTAACAAGGGAATGCAGGGGTTTCAAGAGAGAAAAAAAACCGCCTCAAGGAAATCCTGGCTACCTACCTAGAAGGTGGAGTCTGGGGCCTGGGGGTCTGGAAGTGAGGTGGGGGTCAGAGGTGACCCTCCCTCAGTGTCCCTTGCCGGCCAGAGGCTTGCAGGAGCGCCTATTGCCTTCTGGCAGTCCCGGATGGTCTGGGGGCAGAAGGAGAGCTAGGTGTTAACAAGGGAATGCAGGGGTTTCAAGAGAGAAAAAAAAACCGCCTCAAGGAAATCCTGGCTACCTACCTAGAAGGTGGAGTCTGGGGCCTGGGGGTCTGGAAGTGAGGTGGGGGTCAGAGGTGACCCTCCCTCAGTGTCCCTTGCCGGCCAGAGGCTTGCAGGAGCGCCTATTGCCTTCTGGCAGTCCCGGATGGTCTGGGGGCAGAAGGAGAGCTAGGTGTTAACAAGGGAATGCAGGGGTTTCAAGAGAGAAAAAAAACCGCCTCAAGGAAATCCTGGCTACCTACCTAGAAGGTGGAGTCTGGGGCCTGGGGGTCTGGAAGTGAGGTGGGCGTCAGAGGTGACCCTCCCTCAGTGTCCCTTGCCGGCCAGAGGCTTGCAGGAGCGCCTATTGCCTTCTGGCAGTCCCGGATGGTCTGGGGGCAGAAGGAGAGCTAGGTGTTAACAAGGGAATGCAGGGGTTTCAAGAGAGAAAAAAAACCGCCTCAAGGAAATCCTGGCTACCTACCTAGAAGGTGGAGTCTGGGGCCTGGGGGTCTGGAAGTGAGGTGGGGGTCAGAGGTGACCCTCCCTCAGTGTCCCTTGCCGGCCAGAGGCTTGCAGGAGCGCCTATTGCCTTCTGGCAGTCCCGGATGGTCTGGGGGCAGAAGGAGAGCTAGGTGTTAACAAGGGAATGCAGGGGTTTCAAGAGAGAAAAAAAACCGCCTCAAGGAAATCCTGGCTACCTACCTAGAAGGTGGAGTCTGGGGCCTGGGGGTCTGGAAGTGAGGTGGGGGTCAGAGGTGACCCTCCCTCAGTGTCCCTTGCCGGCCAGAGGCTTGCAGGAGCGCCTATTGCCTTCTGGCAGTCCCGGATGGTCTGGGGGCAGAAGGAGAGCTAGGTGTTAACAAGGGAATGCAGGGGTTTCAAGAGAGAAAAAAAAAACCGCCTCAAGGAAATCCTGGCTACCTACCTAGAAGGTGGAGTCTGGGGCCTGGGGGTCTGGAAGTGAGGTGGGGGTCAGAGGTGACCCTCCCTCAGTGTCCCTTGCCGGCCAGAGGCTTGCAGGAGCGCCTATTGCCTTCTGGCAGTCCCGGATGGTCTGGGGGCAGAAGGAGAGCTAGGTGTTAACAAGGGAATGCAGGGGTTTCAAGAGAGAAAAAAAACCGCCTCAAGGAAATCCTGGCTACCTACCTAGAAGGTGGAGTCTGGGGCCTGGGGGTCTGGAAGTGAGGTGGGGGTCAGAGGTGACCCTCCCTCAGTGTCCCTTGCCGGCCAGAGGCTTGCAGGAGCGCCTATTGCCTTCTGGCAGTCCCGGATGGTCTGGGGGCAGAAGGAGAGCTAGGTGTTAACAAGGGAATGCAGGGGTTTCAAGAGAGAAAAAAAAACCGCCTCAAGGAAATCCTGGCTACCTACCTAGAAGGTGGAGTCTGGGGCCTGGGGGTCTGGAAGTGAGGTGGGGGTCAGAGGTGACCCTCCCTCAGTGTCCCTTGCCGGCCAGAGGCTTGCAGGAGCGCCTATTGCCTTCTGGCAGTCCCGGATGGTCTGGGGGCAGAAGGAGAGCTAGGTGTTAACAAGGGAATGCAGGGGTTTCAAGAGAGAAAAAAAAACGCCTCAAGGAAATCCTGGCTACCTACCTAGAAGGTGGAGTCTGGGGCCTGGGGGTCTGGAAGTGAGGTGGGGGTCAGAGGTGACCCTCCCTCAGTGTCCCTTGCCGGCCAGAGGCTTGCAGGAGCGCCTATTGCCTTCTGGCAGTCCCGGATGGTCTGGGGGCAGAAGGAGAGCTAGGTGTTAACAAGGGAATGCAGGGGTTTCAAGAGAGAAAAAAAAACCGCCTCAAGGAAATCCTGGCTACCTACCTAGAAGGTGGAGTCTGGGGCCTGGGGGTCTGGAAGTGAGGTGGGGGTCAGAGGTGACCCTCCCTCAGTGTCCCTTGCCGGCCAGAGGCTTGCAGGAGCGCCTATTGCCTTCTGGCAGTCCCGGATGGTCTGGGGGCAGAAGGAGAGCTAGGTGTTAACAAGGGAATGCAGGGGTTTCAAGAGAGAAAAAAAACCGCCTCAAGGAAATCCTGGCTACCTACCTAGAATGTGGAGTCTGGGGCCTGGGGGTCTGGAAGTGAGGTGGGGGTCAGAGGTGACCCTCCCTCAGTGTCCCTTGCCGGCCAGAGGCTTGCAGGAGCGCCTATTGCCTTCTGGCAGTCCCGGATGGTCTGGGGGCAGAAGGAGAGCTAGGTGTTAACAAGGGAATGCAGGGGTTTCAAGAGAGAAAAAAAACCGCCTCAAGGAAATCCTGGCTACCTACCTAGAAGGTGGAGTCTGGGGCCTGGGGGTCTGGAAGTGAGGTGGGGGTCAGAGGTGACCCTCCCTCAGTGTCCCTTGCCGGCCAGAGGCTTGCAGGAGCGCCTATTGCCTTCTGGCAGTCCCGGATGGTCTGGGGGCAGAAGGAGAGCTAGGTGTTAACAAGGGAATGCAGGGGTTTCAAGAGAGAAAAAAAACCGCCTCAAGGAAATCCTGGCTACCTACCTAGAAGGTGGAGTCTGGGGCCTGGGGGTCTGGAAGTGAGGTGGGGGTCAGAGGTGACCCTCCCTCAGTGTCCCTTGCCGGCCAGAGGCTTGCAGGAGCGCCTATTGCCTTCTGGCAGTCCCGGATGGTCTGGGGGCAGAAGGAGAGCTAGGTGTTAACAAGGGAATGCAGGGGTTTCAAGAGAGAAAAAAAACCGCCTCAAGGAAATCCTGGCTACCTACCTAGAAGGTGGAGTCTGGGGCCTGGGGGTCTGGAAGTGAGGTGGGGGTCAGAGGTGACCCTCCCTCAGTGTCCCTTGCCGGCCAGAGGCTTGCAGGAGCGCCTATTGCCTTCTGGCAGTCCCGGATGGTCTGGGGGCAGAAGGAGAGCTAGGTGTTAACAAGGGAATGCAGGGGTTTCAAGAGAGAAAAAAAACCGCCTCAAGGAAATCCTGGCTACCTACCTAGAAGGTGGAGTCTGGGGCCTGGGGGTCTGGAAGTGAGGTGGGGGTCAGAGGTGACCCTCCCTCAGTGTCCCTTGCCGGCCAGAGGCTTGCAGGAGCGCCTATTGCCTTCTGGCAGTCCCGGATGGTCTGGGGGCAGAAGGAGAGCTAGGTGTTAACAAGGGAATGCAGGGGTTTCAAGAGAGAAAAAAAACCGCCTCAAGGAAATCCTGGCTACCTACCTAGAAGGTGGAGTCTGGGGCCTGGGGGTCTGGAAGTGAGGTGGGGGTCAGAGGTGACCCTCCCTCAGTGTCCCTTGCCGGCCAGAGGCTTGCAGGAGCGCCTATTGCCTTCTGGCAGTCCCGGATGGTCTGGGGGCAGAAGGAGAGCTAGGTGTTAACAAGGGAATGCAGGGGTTTCAAGAGAGAAAAAAAAACCGCCTCAAGGAAATCCTGGCTACCTACCTAGAAGGTGGAGTCTGGGGCCTGGGGGTCTGGAAGTGAGGTGGGGGTTAGAGGTGACCCTCCCTCAGTGTCCCTTGCCGGCCAGAGGCTTGCAGGAGCGCCTATTGCCTTCTGGCAGTCCCGGATGGTCTGGGGGCAGAAGGAGAGCTAGGTGTTAACAAGGGAATGCAGGGGTTTCAAGAGAGAAAAAAAACCGCCTCAAGGAAATCCTGGCTACCTACCTAGAAGGTGGAGTCTGGGGCCTGGGGGTCTGGAAGTGAGGTGGGGGTCAGAGGTGACCCTCCCTCAGTGTCCCTTGCCGGCCAGAGGCTTGCAGGAGCGCCTATTGCCTTCTGGCAGTCCCGGATGGTCTGGGGGCAGAAGGAGAGCTAGGTGTTAACAAGGGAATGCAGGGGTTTCAAGAGAGAAAAAAAAACCGCCTCAAGGAAATCCTGGCTACCTACCTAGAAGGTGGAGTCTGGGGCCTGGGGGTCTGGAAGTGAGGTGGGGGTCAGAGGTGACCCTCCCTCAGTGTCCC
This sequence comes from Tupaia tana, assembly GCA_026018925.1. Classification (NCBI taxonomy): domain Eukaryota; kingdom Metazoa; phylum Chordata; class Mammalia; order Scandentia; family Tupaiidae; genus Tupaia; species Tupaia tana. Next base: position 89,163 of record JAKSZU010000024.1, on the reverse strand, counting down.
TTGCCGGCCAGAGGCTTGCAGGAGCGCCTATTGCCTTCTGGCAGTCCCGGATGGTCTGGGGGCAGAAGGAGAGCTAGGTGTTAACAAGGGAATGCAGGGGTTTCAAGAGAGAAAAAAAACCGCCTCAAGGAAATCCTGGCTACCTACCTAGAAGGTGGAGTCTGGGGCCTGGGGGTCTGGAAGTGAGGTGGGGGTCAGAGGTGACCCTCCCTCAGTGTCCCTTGCCGGCCAGAGGCTTGCAGGAGCGCCTATTGCCTTCTGGCAGTCCCGGATGATCTGGGGGCAGAAGGAGAGCTAGGTGTTAACAAGGGAATGCAGGGGTTTCAAGAGAGAAAAAAAAACGGCCTCAAGGAAATCCTGGCTACCTACCTAGAAGGTGGAGTCTGGGGCCTGGGGGTCTGGAAGTGAGGTGGGGGTCAGAGGTGACCCTCCCTCAGTGTCCCTTGCCGGCCAGAGGCTTGCAGGAGCGCCTATTGCCTTCTGGCAGTCCCAGATGGTCTGGGGGCAGAAGGAGAGCTAGGTGTTAACAAGGGAATGCAGGGGTTTCAAGAGAGAAAAAAAACCGCCTCAAGGAAATCCTGGCTACCTACCTAGAAGGTGGAGTCTGGGGCCTGGGGGTCTGGAAGTGAGGTGGGGGTCAGAGGTGACCCTCCCTCAGTGTCCCTTGCCGGCCAGAGGCTTGCAGGAGCGCCTATTGCCTTCTGGCAGTCCCGGATGGTCTGGGGGCAGAAGGAGAGCTAGGTGTTAACAAGGGAATGCAGGGGTTTCAAGAGAGAAAAAAAACCGCCTCAAGGAAATCCTGGCTACCTACCTAGAAGGTGGAGTCTGGGGCCTGGGGGTCTGGAAGTGAGGTGGGGGTCAGAGGTGACCCTCCCTCAGTGTCCCTTGCCGGCCAGAGGCTTGCAGGAGCGCCTATTGCCTTCTGGCAGTCCCGGATGGTCTGGGGGCAGAAGGAGAGCTAGGTGTTAACAAGGGAATGCAGGGGTTTCAAGAGAGAAAAAAAACCGCCTCAAGGAAATCCTGGCTACCTACCTAGAAGGTGGAGTCTGGGGCCTGGGGGTCTGGAAGTGAGGTGGGGGTCAGAGGTGACCCTCCCTCAGTGTCCCTTGCCGGCCAGAGGCTTGCAGGAGCGCCTATTGCCTTCTGGCAGTCCCGGATGGTCTGGGGGCAGAAGGAGAGCTAGGTGTTAACAAGGGAATGCAGGGGTTTCAAGAGAGAAAAAAAAACCGCCTCAAGGAAATCCTGGCTACCTACCTAGAAGGTGGAGTCTGGGGCCTGGGGGTCTGGAAGTGAGGTGGGGGTCAGAGGTGACCCTCCCTCAGTGTCCCTTGCCGGCCAGAGGCTTGCAGGAGCGCCTATTGCCTTCTGGCAGTCCCGGATGGTCTAGAAGGTGGAGTCTGGGGCCTGGGGGTCTGGAAGTGAGGTGGGCGTCAGAGGTGACCCTCCCTCAGTGTCCCTTGCCGGCCAGAGGCTTGCAGGAGCGCCTATTGCCTTCTGGCAGTCCCGGATGGTCTAGAAGGTGGAGTCTGGGGCCTGGGGGTCTGGAAGTGAGGTGGGGGTCAGAGGTGACCCTCCCTCAGTGTCCCTTGCCGGCCAGAGGCTTGCAGGAGCGCCTATTGCCTTCTGGCAGTCCCGGATGGTCTCTCAAATGACAATTTTTAAAAAAGAGTTAAGAAAGGAGAAGGCGAGAAAGATGAAAGAAAGAAAGAAAGAAAGAAAGAAAGAAAGAAAGAAAGAAAGAAAGAAAGAAAGAAAGAAAGAAAGAAAGAAAGAAAGAAAGAGAGAAAGAGGAAGGAAGGAAGGAAAGAAGGAAGGAAGGAAGGAAGGAAGGAAGGAAGGAAGGAAGGAAGGAAGGAAGGAAGGAAGGAAGGAAGGAAAGAAGGAAGGAAGGAAGGAAGGAAGGAAGGAAGGAAGGAAGGAAGGAAGGAAGGAAGGAAGGAAGGAAGGAAATGAAAGAAAAGAAATAAAAGAGAAACAAAGGAAATATTTCAAGAGCCATGTCCAAACCCAAGAGACCAGGTCAGCCAAGGGATGCCTTCCAGGGTTTCTTTTTCTGCCTAAGTATGCACCAGCCTTCAGAAAGAGACTTAGGGACTTGTGAGACCCATCCAATGATGGAAACGCTTGTAAGATCATGACCTAGGAATTCTACCCATGCTTCCTTGGCCTCCCAGTCCTTTGCTGATCTTCTGGTAAGGAATAGCCACATTACTCCACAGCCATAGCAGGAGGAGAAACAGTGGTCATGCTCCAGGGACTTGCAGGGAACTTCCTGGGCCATCTTTGATAGCAGGCACTGTTCCAAACTATTGACTCAAAATATAATTAGGTTTATTGTTTTTAAGGGTTTTTGCTCTAGGGCACATGCATATTGTGGCTGGAGAGAGCCAGAGAGAAAGAATGAGAAAGCACACATTAAAGGATATGGGCAAGCCACAATCCCTTCTCCATCTTTCTTTTTGTACTATTTCAGTATGCATGCACACATGTACATTGCATTTTATTAAGCCATCCAGTCATGCAGTTGACCATGTGGGACACAGCACCTGCTAGTTCCGCATTATTTAAAAAATTGCTTCAAAATGGACAGCAGGTGGTGTCGTGGTTAAGGCACTGGACTCCTGCATGACCAACTATGGCTTGCATTTTGGACTCAGCAACTTATAAATCACATTGAGCACGTGTGTGTATGCATGTGAGTGTTCATGTGTGTGCATGTGAGTGTGCATGTGTGTGTTCTAAATTCTTAGAAAATGGAGGAGAAAGGATTGTGGTAAGTCTAGCTCCCTGGGGAGTGATTTCTCACTTTACCTCTCTCTGTTTCTGTCTCTTTGGTGAGCACATGTGCATTATGGCAACGCCTTTTCTCCCCGAAAAAAACAAGATGATTCAAAGTTTATTCTTTTCATGCATAAAAGAGAAAAAAAGAGGACTAGAGAGTCCCATAGAGAAACAAGCACTCCCCAAAGCATCTCAACACATTATCTACCCCCAACCTCATCCAGTGCCACATTGTTGGTACAAGTATGCCCAGTACACTCAGGGAGGTCTCCAGATGTAAACCCTAAACCTTCCCATGTAAGTTAACCTTGCAGTGTGTCATGTTTTATCATTTCACTTTTTTTTCTCATGGAAAATGGTAATTTTAACTAAAGAAAAGTGAAACCTCATTGTAGTTTGTATTTATATTTTGTTGGAAATTGGTGATATTGAGCATTTTTTTTTCACATACTTGGCTATTGTATGTCCTCTTTAGAAATGTTTATTCATGTCTTGATTTAATTCTGTAATCAGGGTCTTTTTTTTAGTTTATTGATTTTTTTATATACTCTGAATATTAATCCTTCACTAGATGAATACAATGAAAATATGTTGAACCGCTCTTGAAGCATGTCTGTTCACCCTGTTGATTGTTTGCTATGCAGAATCATTTTAGTTTGCTACAATATCAGGTGATTTTTTTTTACTTTTGTTGCCTCTGATTTTCAGGTCTTCTTTAAAAAATCTGTGCCCAGATCTGGAGGAGTCCGACCCAGCGAGGCCCCAGGATCTGTCTGAGCCCCCTGACCTTTGAGCTCCGCTTCCAGTCAGGTCAATATGCTGGCAAAGCCACTGTTGTGCACCCCCTGACCTTGGAACAAAGCTTGGGTCAATTAGCATGTCAGCAAGGCTGCTTGCTATTTGCTCCAGAAAACTGGTAGCCTTGCTGGGAAGCGACCCCCCTCTGACTCTCCAATTTACTACTATAAAAGAATTGCATAGCTCTCTTATACATCCTGAGTATATGATAAAATTTTCCAGGAACTCCCCCTACCACTCCCCTTTGCTATAATCACCTACTATTAATTACAATGCTTTATCTCCATGGTCACAGTAGAGGGTGGGCTGAAGTTCTATCTAGGCAGAAATAATCTTGACCTTTGGAAGGCCCTTCAAAATACATTTACTTAAAATAGGATTAGGCCAAAACTGGCCCAGGACACCTCCGCCCTCACCAAGCGAAATAGATAAATATTTTAGGACTCCTCAAATCAAGTTTTAGATCCCTATAAAACTATGTAAGTATCATTCTTTATTAAGATCCAGAAGAACTAATATCTATTCTTGAGATTTTCTTTTCTCAGAGCCATTCCTGGTAATCACAAAATGGCTGCTGCGCTGCATCAGCTGATAATCATCTCTGCTTACCGGAACCGCCTTCCCAAAACTGCATTCTATGAAGACCCACCTACAATTCCATGGAGACCCACCTACAAATGCGGAACTGCACGAGACCCACCCTTAATCCAACCCTGAATAGAATCTATGTTCCCTTTTGTTAAAACCTTTATGAGCTGATAATTGAAAGCACGCAGCCCCTCTCCCATTTACTTGCATGTAACACATTTTCAATAAAAAGGCACGATGATTCCTAGCAGTTGTCACTCCTCAGAGAGCGATCTTTGAGGAGTGTCCGGCATAGGACGTGCGTGAAAAGGCATCGAGGCCTGTGTCTTCTGTTTACCTGCGCCGCCTCCGTCGAGATAACCCACCCCCGCCGAGGCTGGTCCCCGGCACAGATCAATACCTAAGGAACTTCCCCTATTTTTTCTTCTGTAGTCCTGTTCTGTGTCTTACATTTACGTTTGTAATCTGTTCTTTCTGACATGGACAGCCACTATATCCAGAACTATTTAATGAGCTTCTGTCCTTTCCCCAATCTATGATCTTGGCATTATTTTTAAATTTCAGTGGCCAACCGGTGGCAGAGTAGTTGAGACTGGACTCCCACATGATGGAGAGCAGTTGGAGTCCCAGACCTGGTGGCTTGCATTCTCACTCTCCCTGACTCTCTGGTCAAACAGAAATAAATCATGGTCATCAAAATAATAAAGGTAAATAAAGCAAGACCTTCCTAGAACAGAGAGAGAAGATACAAATCAATAAACCAGATATGGAAGTAAAGACATTATTTCTGACTGTATACAAGTAAAAAGCTTTCTAGGAGAACAAAATGAAAACTAAAGAATTAATAAAATGTTGCCATAAATCAATACCCATAATGTAAGAAATACTCATTAATCTAAGTTACCAATCATAGTTGAAAGTATAATAACTGTCAAAGATTAGATACATATATTTATTGTTTTAAAATGAATTTAAGAAGTCAGTAATTTTCAATTACTTTATAATATGAGAATATAACGTCTGTACCTTTCTGGTTCAAAACCCTAAAATTGTGATACAGTCTTATGATATAAACCTTATATCTTATTTGTAACCTCTTCTGTTCTTTAAAGCTTTCCAGGAATTCTTATCAGGCCTTATCAGAATAATATAGCACTTGGGCACAAAGATGCAGCCTAGGAGCCCTGCACTGGAGGCCAAAATGGAGAAGACCTCTACAGCCACCATAAACTTCCCCTTGGTGCTGAGATAGACGGGGACAAATGTGACCCAGACACTGCAGAACACCAGCATGCTGAATGTGAGGAACTTGGCTTCATTGAATGTGTCAGGCAGGTTCCTGGCCAGGAAAGCCATGGTGAAGCTCCCCAGAGCCAAGAAGCCCAGGTATCCCAGGACACAGTAGAAAGCAGTGACTGAGCCCTTGTTGCACACAATGAGGATGTTTCTGGGCTCAGAATGTGAGTCTATGTCAATGAAAGGTGGAGAGGTACCCAGCCAGATTCCACAGATAATCATTTGGATCAGGGAGCAAATGGGAATTACAGAGTTGGAAGCCCCTGAGAGCAGCAAGCACCTCATGGTTCTTCCAGGCTTCATGACCTTGAATGCCAGAATCACAGTAATGGTTTTGGCCAAAACAGTGGAAACAGCCACAGCGAACACAAGGCCAAATGCAACTTGTTGGAGGACACAGGTGATTGTGTTAGGATGGCCAATGAAGAGCAAGGAGCAGAGGAAGCATGGTAGGAGGGAGATGAGCAGAATAAAGCTGAGAACCTGGTTGTTGGCCTTGACAATGGGAGTATCTCTGTGCTTCACAAAGATCCCCAAAACTACAGCTGTGAGAAAAAAGAAGCACAGAGCTATGCAGCCCATGGCTGTCCCCAAAATATCTTCAAAATCCAGGAATGTCACAGACTTGGGGAGGCAATGAGTTCTTTCACTGTTTGGATACTCTTGAGCTGAGCACTGGGCACACTGATTTGCATCTGGTGACAAAACAAAGATCTAGAAGTTTAATTTTACAAATTGATTGTCATGTTGAAGGAAATGGTGACTTTTGTGTAATTTTCCACAGATTAATCCCCGAGATAATACCAAGATATACCAAATTAAGAGCCTATGTTGGTTGATGACAGGGAGAATTCTTTCAGCTTCAGGTGGCACCAAAGTGATTTAAAACTGGGTCTCAGAATCTAAAGATCTTGGTTGGCCTATCTTGTGAAATGATACCATCAATTATGAGAATTTATTCCAGATTTCTTCTCTGCCCTGTCTTCTGTTTTCCTTATAATGAACTTTATATTTCCATGGCTTATCATATTTGTTCATCACAACAGAAATGAATAGTTTTCTTTTTAATATTCTGATAACAAGAAATACCTTATTCTCCTGGACTATCCTAACTTCTAGCTCTATCCTAATTTCCATTGATTTTTTTCTTGTATATAGCATGTCACTTTAAGTACCTATTTTTCTTATTGTACATTTTAATTTTTCTATCAATTTTATCATAAATCATTCTATGTAAATGTTGAAAACTGGTATAATTTCTTTTTTTGTTTGTTTTTGGTAGAGGTTTTTGCCTTAGGGCATTGTGCTTGCCAGAGAGAGAAAGAGACAGACACAGTGAGAGAAAATGTGAGAAATCACCCTCAAAGAGAATTGTCATACTGCAATCTCTTTTTCTTCATTCTCTTCCTGGGATCTTGGGTATGTACACACACCTGCCCAGCATGAGTTTAAAAGCACCATGTTTGGGACTTGAACTGCATTTGGCCATGTTGGAGTTCAAAAATAATTGACTATGACACCTGCAAGTCCCAGAAAACTGTTTTAATTTAAAACATTTAAATCTTGAATGGAATTTGATTGCTCCTATATAGCTGTTGTTTGAGGAATTGGTATTATAATTATATGATAGAAAGATGGAATGTTCTTTTTGAGGTATCCATTTATACACATTTGTAAGCATAGTTTGTAAATCTCTTTTTCTTTTTGAGAGCCTGGTAATATTTTTTGCCTTTATACATTATGTGGTTTCTGTTGTACATACTCACTTTTATTGTTATGAAGCAGAAAATCAGCCACAGGGATTATGGAAATTAATAAGTATGTCTGCATTTATTACTTTGTTTTTTAAGAAAACTAGGTGGTGTGTCTAATATTTGCTCAAGTATTTATTTACTGTTGGTCATACTGAGGCAATATTATTGGGCTGTCAAAAAAGTTATGACGCATTTTTCCGTAGAAAATTAAAAAAACTAAAATACATTGTGACTCTCACAACCCAATATCTTCTCAAAGAATTACAGTGGGGGTCAGCAGGTGTCATGGCAGTTAAGATTGCAGTGTGGGAAGATGATGGAAGAAGGAGAGTCTGAGGAAAGACATTAAGGAGAAAAACAGAGAGGTAAGACATTTATGGTGCATAGAAATGAATTATTACTGGTTGATGATAACATGTAGAGTACCCCTAACTGGACTGGTAGGAAATGTATTCATGTTGAAAAATTCACTTTACAAGTGATGTATAGTGATTGAATGTGCAAAAGAAATGAAAATAATACAAAAAAAGGCCTAGGCTCCCGCAAGACTTAACTTGCTTTTCACTTTCACTTCCTATATCTCTCTGGTGAGTGCGCATGACTTATAGCAAATTTTAATAATGATAATAATATAATTAAATAAACAGTTCATAGAAAAAAAGAATTAGAATGATAACTAATCACATTTTTTTTATATTACCTATTTCTATTCCAAGATTCACCAGATATTTCAGACTTTTGTCTGAGAAACAGGTATGGCACCCACATGAACGTGTTTATTTTTTTCTGGGTCCCAACCCCTTTCTTTCTTTATTCATTTTTTTATTTTTTAATATAATTATTTATTTAGTTTTATTTTGCATTAATTTTAAAATTTGTTTTAGAGCATTTGTGTTCAGCACAGAGAGACAGAGACAGAAAGAGACAGAGAAAGTGTAAAAGTATGTGGCCAGGTCTGGGACTCAAATCATAGTTGGTCATGTGGGATTCTAGTATCTTATGAATCATGCTACCTACTGGCCCCTAATATTCACTGCTCACACTGACCACCCGTAGACTCCTGCCCACTTGCATGTCGCTGTACTCTTCCAGGTCAAAACTACTCTGCTTGTCTGAGATCATTCCTATTAAACAGTTTTAACTAAAAAAATTACTTATTTAATTTAATTTGTTATTATAATTATTAATTTTGTTTATTATTATCATAATCTTGTTTGCATTACATTGAATCACATATAACTTTACAGTGCATTCCAATTCTTTTTCCAGAAGGAATACTATGCATATCAGTCAATACAAAGACATTAAAATCCTCATCATCACCAAATAGCTTTTTATTCTCTTTTCCAGATTATTATTATATCAGTATTATTATTTTTAATTCGACCAGAGAGAGAGTAAAAGTGAGAAAAAAAGCCACCCAGTCCCAGACTCAAACCGCAGTCAGCCATGTGGCAGTCCAACACCCTTAGCCACCATGCCACCTGCTGGCTTCATATTATTCATTTAAAAAAAAATGCTGGGAGACACATTCACTCACTAGAGGGAGACACCCAGAGAAAGAACTTGAGACAGCACCACCTCTGTAAAATGGTCATGCCACAATCCCTTCTGCACCATATTTTCCCTTTATCATTATTTTGCACAACATACAAACTTCTGGTGTATTTTCCAAGTCATCTGGTGGAGGACTCAAGTCACAATTCGGGTATTGTGAGATTCAGTCACCTTAACCACCATGCCATGGGCTGTCTCCATACCACCATTTTTATTTCTTGTTTTACACATTCATTTGGTTTTGCAATTCATTCGCAAAAATATAAGCATTTTTTTCTTGGCATGTTCTAACCTAAACATAAATATTAATTTTTACTAGTAATGAAAATCAAAATGATTTCTACTGTTAGAATGCCTAAAATTGAATAATACTTAATTGAATAAGTATTATGGAAGAATTCAAACCATATTTATTCCTTTTATATTGGAAAAATGAAAGCATAATTTCTTATAATTTTCTATATTTTACCATTGCCAGTACCACATTTCCACATTTTACTTTCACAATTGTTTGATTTTATATTTTGTATGACAGCAAATTTTGAGGTGCCTAAGTGTGAAACTGATTAGAATGTTGAGTCTTTAATCTTTAAACTATGTTTCTTTTTCTTCCTGCAATATAATTCAGTATTCTGATATTAGTCAGTTCTTTGTTCTTAATTGCACAGGTGTTTGATCATGGTTGAAAAAGTTTAAAATATTTTGGGACCAGCAGTTGGCGTAATGGCTATGCTGTTGGACTCCCATGTAGATGACCACAGTTTGAGTCCCAGCCTTGGTGGCTGAAACTCATACCAGGCACATGTGTATGCATACCCAAGATCCCAAGAGGATAATGGAGGAGAAGGGATTGCAACATGGCAATACCCCCTGGGGAGTGATTTCTCACTTTCTGTCTCTCTGTTTTCTCTTGGTCTTTCTGGCAAGAGCACACGCCCTATAGAAAAAAAAAAAGTTTAAAATATTTTTGCAATAATTGATCTGTTATTATGTTGTGCTTATCATCTGGGTAAAGAAGTCAGATTCGAAGTTTAAGGCACCCACAGGTCACCTTGATAATGACACATCTCTCATTTAATGACTAATGTGCTCCAGAATGAGATTTAAGATTGACAGTCTTACCCGCCATTAAAGTGCAAGGGTATTCATTGAAAGTCATTTCAGAGTTGAGCCTAACAGAATGAGCATTGCCAGACAACAGCTTTCACAAAATAGTGTAATAATCGTGTTTATAAAATAAATATACCGAATCAATGAATATGTGAATTAAGGACAGTGGTGCTCTATGATTCATTTCTGTTTGTGTGTGTGTGTGTGTGTGTGTGTGTGTGAAAGAGAGAGAGAAAGAGAAAGAGAGAGAGTTTTGCTATAGGTCAAGTGTGTTCAGTAGAGAGATAGAAAGTGAGAAATCACCTTCCAGAGACGATGGCCTTGCCATAGTCTCTTATTTTACTTATTGCTCTGGAGATTTTGGGCACACATGCACATGCACCTGGCATGACTCAAGAGTTAGGATTGGAAATTAAACCACAGTCAGCCACATGGGACAGTGCCTTCACCACCACATCACCTGCTGCCCCCCATGTTTTGTTTCTAATAGTAACAGTTTTACTTTTATCAAGCAATAGTAGGGAATAAGAATCTAGTTATATATTTCATACTTGTTTGGTTTGAAATGCCTGACTCTGGGCACAAGACACAAATAAAGCAGCAAACAGGTCTTCCTTCTTGGGGAAGTTTTTGAAATCCAGGAACACAGCTGCGACTACACACAGATTCAGGAGTCTGAGCAGAAAAGAGAATTATTAGTCATAATCATATATTTTATAAACAGTTTTGATGAGATGTCTATTTTTGTCCACCTTGGATAAATATTGCCTTTAATAGTTCAATGCTGTGTATCATTTAAACTCCCATTACACTGACATTAGTTAGGTTTTCTTTTAATTGTTTTGTTTTAGAGAGAGATTTTTGCTATAGGGTACATAAAGTTGCCAGAGAGAGAGAGAGAAAGTGAGACAACACTCCTGGTGTGATGTCCACATTACAATCCATTCTTTATTGTCTTGTCAGGGTTTGAGGCAACCGTGCACATATGCCAGACATGAGTCTTAAGTCTCTAGTTCCTGGACTCAAACTGCAGTCAGCCATGTGGGAGTCCAGAACTTAACCACTATGCTACCCTTACAAAGACTTATAATGAAGAACTAGTATGCTTCCCTTTGTTATGTATTATTACTATTTTTCAATTTTTGTAAAAATGATTTACTTAACCGTATTTATTATTACTATTATTTTAAAATTTGAACAGAAATGGAGAAAGGAAGGGAAAGTGAGAAAGCAAGCCACAGTTCTGTGGTCAACCATGTGAGGGTCCAGTGCTTTAACCATCATGTCACCAGCCTGCCCTCTTTATGTACTATTTGCTAAATATCTCCAATGTACCTAATTACTGTTCCCATACATATCTAAAATAATTCCTGTGTCATTCTCTTCTCTTATGTAATCACTTTCTTCAAAACAATCTCAATGCAAGTCTTACAAGGTAAATATTCTGAAAAGCTGTGTTCCCAAGAATATTTATACTAGGTCCTCATATCTGGTTGTGTAGAAAATTTTTGGTTCTAGATTTTAAAATATCTAATATGATATGTAGGTACACAATAAAAAGTTAACTTAAATCTCATGTGCCAGCAGAATGATAAGATTGTGTTTAATCCACTTCTGGACTCTGACGTTAGTAGAGCACTGCTTTTCATATATAAACACAATACATGTGTGAAGTATGGTTGTTATATAAATCTTTTTTAAAAAGATTTTTGCCTTAGGGTGTGTGTAGTCATGAGAGAGAGAAAGAGAGAGAAAGAAAGAAACAGAGACATTGAAGGAGAAAGTGAGAAATTAGCCCACAGAAGGAATGGCCACATTGCAATCCATTCTCTTCCATCTCCTCCCAGGATGTGGGTCATGAATGCACATGCACTCAGTATCAGGTTGTAGATAGTAGGTTCAATACTCAAACTGTGGTCAGTCATGTGGGAGTCCAACATTGTAATTACTATGTGATCTGCTTGCCCCTCTTGTATAAATCTTCTGCCTCATCTAATTAGCTAAGATTATAGTCAATGTGTTGAGATGTTTAGTACAACAAAGAATAATATTCTGGAGGCTGGCAGGAGTGGGGTCGATTCTCATATGGCAAACTATGGTTTGATCCCTGGTCCATTGACTGGCTTTCACATTCTGCCTCTCTCTCTGTTTCTCTCTCAATCTCTCTCTCTCTCTCATCAAATTGAAGAAGGCTAATAATAAATAACAAATTAAATAAATAATTCTTAAAAAAATGATATGCAACATGACAAGAGGAAATGTGAATGGTATCTACAAAAACATCAATGTTATTTTAATCTGTATTCTCCTTGTGTTTATAGAATACCAATATATAAGAAGGACTTTGTTGATGAATTATAAAGGGTTTCCAGATATATAGAGGAATTTTTATAGACACAAACACAAGCTTACACACACACACTTTCACATACATATATATATGAAAGTAGTGTGCTCTACAAACATAGAAGACAATTTAGTCAATGATGAAAATCATACATGGTAGTGGTCCCATAAAATAATAGATTAGACCATATAAATTTCATGTGCAATGTTCAGTATCATCTAGGTTTGTGTAAGTGCAATCTATTATGTTCATAAAGTGACAAACTTTCCTAAAAATGCATTTCTTGGGGGCCAGCATATGGCTCACTGTTTATGTGGTTGGACTCCCACATGGCTAAGTGCAGGTTAAGTCCCAGATCTGGCAGCTTGAATCTTACTGGGTGAATGTGCATGTGAACTCAAAATTTTGAGAGGAGAATGGAGGAAAAGGGATTGTGGCACGGCCATCTCCCCAGGGGGTAATTTCTAGCTTTTTTTTATCTCTTGGTTTCTCTGGCAAGCACACATGTTCTACTGCAAAAATCTATCTAAAATAAAAATAAAATTAAATTAAATTAAATTAAATGCATTTCTCTCATTATACAATGTGCAACTCTGTATGCAATCCATTACCACATTGATTTTAATTGGACTGCTGTTTAAACAAACATAAGAAAACAAATCAGCATATAAAAAACATGTTTTCTTATAGTAAGAATGTATGTAAGCAAAGTCACATAGTATAAAGTCAGGATTAAAAAGGCATATTTAAAAAAAATAATTTGTATTTTCACTGAGGCACAAGTTTAATTAATTTTTCTTTAGGATCTGCCATAGGTTGTTTGCTTTAACCAGAGAGAGATACAAACAGAAAAACAATAAGTGAGAAATTAATCCTCAGAAGGTTGGTCATGCCTTATACCCTTTTCCCCCATTATTCTCTCAGGATTTTGGGCATACACACACATGTGCATGCCAGGCATAATTTTCAAGTCACCAGACCCAGGACACAAAACCGTGGTTGGCCATGTGAGAACTCAGCTCTTTTACCACTACAGCACCTGCTGGCTTGTGAAAAGCAAATTGAATGCTAAGTTAGTGTGGAAAGTGTGTGGGAAAAGGAGGAGAATGTGAGGAAAGACATTAAAGACAAAATAGAAAGGCAAGACATTTATTGGACACAGAAATGCATTATTAATTGTTGATGATAACATATATAGTTATCCCCAACTGGATTGGTGTGAAGTGTATTCATGTTGGAAAATTCACTTTACAAATTAAGTATACTGATTTAATGTATAAAAGAAATTAAAACCAAATAAAATACATGAATGTCTACACTTATAGCATAAACTGAAAAATTACAAATTATAGTAGCATGGAGTGCAACTGTAGATACTACAGATAGTAAGGATAGGAATAATATGAGGGTGGGTATTAGGGGAGGAGGAAAGCAGAGGGGAAAAAAAGTACATACAACTGATACAAAAATAAAAAGCCATTTCTGATGACAATATAGATGGTAATATCTTTTTCTTGTCTAATATGCACTGTACTCATGCTAGGAAAAGTCATGTTGTACACTGTAAAAGGTATCGAGATTAAACGTAAATAAAAATAAAAATATTGAAAACAAAAACAAAAACAGCACACAAAAACGTCTAGTCACACACATTCATTTCAGGACTCTGTTCAGATACCTCTGTATATATTTAACATTGAAATGACATCATACCTCCTTGAAACTAACAGGCCACTTTATCATCTCTTCATTGATGACCAAGCCTTGATCTTGGCTGCTCCTGTAGATAAAATCTCCTACTTTAACCAACAGCAAACTGCGATTAGAAAATTTCACAATATTGTGGATATCATACTGTATTGTTTTTCTGTTTTCATCCAGGAGCTTGTCGTACCCAATGCTGTTTGTCAATTGGCTTTTCCTCAGAAATGGATGAAGCTGCATCAAAGGCAGGATTTACAAATTAGGACTGCATTAAATGTAGAGGTTCGACAGTCCATATCTATCAAGTAATCCTTCTATTTTATCATCTCTACCCTTTTTTGTAGGAGCTCAATATGGATTGAGTTGTCACCAATTCTGTAGTCATGTGAGATGTACTTTCTTTTTTCTTTCTAAAAACAATGGAGGAGTGGTTGTAGCTCATAAGAAAAATTCTAGAATGCTTCCCAAAGAGTGATTTGTACATGAACTTTCATAAAACCCAGACTAACAAAATCTGGCTTGGACTAATTAGAGGCTAAACTTGGTCATTCTTAAAGGGCATGTATGGGCCCAGCCAGTGAGTGGTGTGATTAAAGTGGCTGAATCACAAATGACTAAGCCAGCATCTTGGTTCCTATACCTGTAAGCTTACAAAACACACTGGATGGGGCCAACAAGTGATATGGTGGTTAAGGCACTGGATTTCTCATGGTTGACTGTGGTTTAAGTTCTGGACTTGGTGGTTTGCTTTCTGACTTCCCTTTTCCTTTCTCTCTGATCAAATTTTTAAAATAAAAAAATAAAATAATTATTTTAAAGTAAAACAAAACATTGGACACAGGTGTATTCATGTCCCAAATTCCAGATAAAAACAGAGATGGAGAAAAGATTCCATCATGACTATTCTTCATGGGAGGTGATTTCTCACTTTCCCTCTGTGTCTTTGCCTAAGAAATGCATATGAAGAAAAAAAGTAAGAATTATTTAATTTTACTTATTATTGCGATTTTTAAAATTTGACCACAGAGAGAGAGAAACTGAGAAAGCAAGCCACCAGGTTCTAAACTTGAACCTATCAGCCATGTGGGAGTTCAGCACTGTGACCACTATGCCACCTGCTGGTCCCTTGTAGAAAAAAAATTTAAAAGGCACTATATGTATGAAAAGATTTAGATTCTTGATACTGGTAGGGGTAGTATAAAAGTATACAGTTCTTAAAATTTATCCAAAGTGAACATTAAATATGTGCAACTTTTTGGATACTATTTGCACCTCAATAAAACTTTTTAAAAGAACAAACTTGTTCTGTTCTTTATCTACAAACTTGTTTTGTTCTTTATCTTTATTTTGGACTTCTTTTGGTAAAAGTGTTATTGTCATGCGACATAAAAAGAAATAATTTGTAACAAATATATAAATTTAAAACATTCAAATTCTTTTTTTTTTTACTTAGAGAGATTTTTGCTATAGGGTATGTGTGCTTGCCTGAGAGAGAAAAACAGAGAGACAATAAGTGAGAAATAACCCACAGGAGGGATGGCCTTGCCATAATCCCATTTCCTCCATTCTTCTCTTGGGATTTGGGGCATGCATGCATACACCACCGGAATGAGTTTTAAGCCTCCAGTTCTGAGACTTGAACCACGGTAAACTACATGAGAGTCCAGTGACATAACCAGTATGCCATTTGTGGTCTCCAAACTTTTAAATTGTAAAGAAGTTTTTATCCCTGGTGGTCAAGTAAACTTCCCAGAGAGACATAGAGAGATTCTGAGAGATGAGAAAAAAGTGCCCCCATGGGGAATGAGCTATAATCTCTTCTTCATTTCTCCTTTCTTTTGGGATTTTGGGAATGCATACATGCACACATGCCTGACTGTTTTTGAGACCTCAAGGTCTTGGACTTGGGCCATGTGGAATTCAACTTCCTTATTCAATAGACCAAAAATCCATCCCACTAAAGATTTAGTGTTTGAAGAATTATTTATTTAATTTTACCTATTATCATTATTTTTAATTTGCAAAAGGGCATGGGTGCTGATGAGAGAGAGACAGAGAGAGAGAGAAGGAAATTGAGAAAGCAAGTTGTCAGGTCCAGGACTCAAACCAGTCAGCCATGTGGGAGTTTAGATATTTAACCACCATACCACTTGTAGGCCTCAGTAAGGAGATTTTTAATAAAACATGTTAGAATTTTATTTTTTAATTTATGACTTTTTTGCAGAAAATTATTAACTTTTATCGTTTATACAACTGTTTTTTCAGTCTTTATATTTTTTGAGAGGTTTTTGCTATAGGGTGTGTCAACTCACCAGAAAGACAGAGAGAGACAGAAAGTCAGAAAACAGCCCCCACCTGGGGAGGGGGATGTTCGCACCGCAATCCCTTCTCCTCCATTCTCCTCTCAGGATCTTGGGCACGCACGCACACTCACCCTGCATGAGTTTAAGTCACCAGGTTCAGGAATCAAACTTCAGTCAACTACATGGAAGTCCAGTGACATGGCCATTACACCAACTGCTGGTCCCCAGTCTTAACATTTTTAGAATGGAATCACTCTCATCTTTAACATATCTAGGTAACCATTTTGACAAAACTATGTGCTTTTCCAAGAGTCAACTTCAAACTCTTTCAAAGAGCTGGTCAAATGTTGTTATTCTTAGTACAAGTAGAAATCAAATGGAAACTAAATTTCTGATCTTTATTTTTATGTATGTGTGTTATATTTACTTGCTTTTCTCAACAAATTTGTCTAATTTACTGTCTCTTTTTTTTTTTTGAAGAGGTTTTTGCTATAGGGCACATGCGCTCGCCAGACAGACAGAGAGAGACATAGAGACAGAAAGCGAGAAATCACCCCCCAGGGGGGATGGTCATGCCGCAGTCTCTTCTCCTCCATTCTCCTCTCAGGATCTTGGGCACGCACGCACATGCGCCCAGCATGAGTTTTAAGCCACCGGATCCAAGACGCGAACCGCGGTTGACTACGTGGGAGTCCAGTGACATAGCCATTACACTAACTGCTGGTTCCCTTATTGTCTCTTTTTGATAAAGGTGTTTTACACATAATTAATGAACGTACTTATATTCTTTGAATTATTTATTTATTTATTTATTTATTTATTTATTTATTTATTTAGATTTTCTATATGCAGTGTGCACCACTAAACGGAGACAGACAACAAGAAAGAGGGAAAGTGGGAAAGCAAGTCACCAGGCCTAGGGTTCAAAACACAGTCAACCATGTGAGAGTCCAGTGTCTCAACCATGATGCCAGCTGCTGGTTTCATAATTTAGTGTTTATTTAACAGGTAAACTTGCGGACCAGTAGGTGGTGTGGTGGTTAAGGCGCTGGACACTCCCACATGGCTAACCACAGTTTGAGTCCCAGACCTGGTAGCTTCCTTTCTCACTTTCACTCTCTCTTTCTCTGTGTCTCTCTCTGGCCAAATTAAAATAAATTAATAAATATAAATAAATAAGTAAATAAAATTAAATAAATAATTCTTTAAAATCTTTTTAAAAATAAAGGATAAATTTATTTATAAATCAAGTAGGACATCCTGAGACTATATGCATCAAACTGGTTCAATATTATAAAACTGGATAACTGTTCCTTCTTCCATGATTATTGAAGACAGTATACGAAAAATTAAAATTAATTCTGTTATGATTAAGACAGGCAAAATAAATAACTGCAGACATCTCTAGGTCATTTATGCCAGTAAGAGAGTAAGTGCTCAGATCCTCCCCAAATGGTCATTTTGACTTTAGAATATTCTAACATTTCTTCCAATATTTTGTCCATCTTAAATCTGTTCATCCTAAGTTATATTAAGGCTATATTGTGACTACTTTCCATACTTTCTCTTCCCATCATTTTATAAAATCAAGGACAGGGGAAGACATGGTGAAGTCGAGGGGAAAGAGAGGAGAAAGAGAGTGATGGGAAAAAGCCAGCCTCCAAGGGCAATTCACAGAGAAAACAGAGTGGATCAATCATGTGCAACTAACAGAGAGCTCCCTTTAGAGAAAAAGTTTTATTCTCTATATATAATCTTTCTCAGTACCACAAAGAAATATACCTAAGCAGATGACTTGGTGGTTAGGGTGACTGAGTTTCCACATGATCTACAACAGTTTGAGTTCTGGACCTGGAGACTTGTAAACCATGCCAGACATGTGTGTGAGCATGCCCAAAATCTCAAAAGGAGACAAGAGAAGAGACTGTATGCAGTATGGCCATTTCCCTAGAAGGTGATTTTCACTTTTCTTCTGTCTTTCTCCTTTATGGTAAGCACACTTGCCCTAAGGGAAAAAGCTAAATACAAAAAAATTAAACAAACAAACAACAACAACAACAAAAAAAACACTTCAGAGGTCAGAGGTAGTTTTATGGTTAAGGAGAACTCCCATATGACTGACCATGGTTTGAATTTCAGATCAGTAATGTGGAAAATCATGCCAGGCATAAGCGTATGTCTGGTGCCCAAATCACAGGAAGACAATGGAACAGAAGGAATTATGGTGTGGCCATACCCACGGGGAATGATTTCTCTTTCTCTCTCAATATGTCTCTATGGTGAAAGCACATGACCTATGGCACAAATGTTTTCTTAAAAATGAAAAAGAAAATGCCTCCAAATATAATCAGGTGCTTATGAAGAATGTTTACCTGCCAGGGAAGAATAGGCTGGTCTGCTTCTCCTTCAGACCCCATTTCTTTTTTTTGCAGAAGCATCCTGTAAAGACCTTGGGCCACCATGTGCACAGCATGATAG
Organism: Tupaia tana; assembly: GCA_026018925.1. Classification (NCBI taxonomy): domain Eukaryota; kingdom Metazoa; phylum Chordata; class Mammalia; order Scandentia; family Tupaiidae; genus Tupaia; species Tupaia tana. The sequence goes on along the minus strand of JAKSZU010000024.1, from coordinate 70,447 downwards.
ATAAAATAGCTGGGGTCAGACACTGTCCTCATGTAAAAATTAAGTGGTAGAAACTCTATGGAAGAATTTGGTCGGCAGTCTCTAAGTTTGCTACATAGTGGCCCAGTAAGTGAGCAATTAAAAAAGGAAACCCAGAGTCTACAGAAATAAAAATCTTCTGGGTATTGGAAAGGGTTGACTGTCTTGAGAAATTGTTTAAAGCCAGGAATATTCCTTTTCTGGTTTGAAAGAAAAAGGCTTCCATGGAAATTGTATGGCATGTTACTCAAAATACTCAAAACATCTTCCAAGTTTGAGGAGTGGAGATTTCTCATGATCCATACCTTCCCCAAAGTTAAATAAGATTTCTTTTGCAATCCCAAGCTCAGGACACTCCCTTCACCACCATATATTATATACACATTTGCAGATGACACTCTGATCCTCTTTACAACAAAGTAGTCATGATATAAAATGACACCTTTTGTGGCAGGGAGCTTTTCTGTAAAGTCCACACAGATCTCCTTCTCTATCATCTTTGCCTTTACATCCTGGAGGAACTGCTCCCCTTGCACATCATCAGATACATAGAGTGCCACCCACATCCAGCCAAAATGCAGCAACAAGCAGATGATTCCATAAGCCGGAGAACTGTCCTTGGAGGCCATTTGATAAACTGATGGAAATTGGTCTTTATCATTAAGGATGGGATCAAAAGGACCATATGTGACCTGAATAAAAAAGATTTTTTAAAAATCTCATACTTCTTTTTTGTAACGAAGATGAATTGTATTTTGCATTTTGTGTACTTGTAAGTTAATGTAACATACTGTTAATTTTCCTAGTATGAGTATAGAATTGTAACACTACAGAATGTACATATCCAGAACCGTGTGAATATTTCCAATGAACGTTTTTCCAAGTACACTTGTAATTGTATATGTATAATTAACACATCTGTATATGCTTATGCCTGAGCAACATTATTTTTGCAATTCTTGTCTATATTTTCTATAAAAAATATGTGATTTTCATTTTGAAAAATACAAAGATTTGGAATCTACCAAAAAATTAAAATAATCTGATTCTGAATTTAGTGTGATTTTTTTAAAATTTCCCACTTAAACAGGGAGGAGCTAATTCTCTACCTGCATAGATAAAAGAATGGAATATTCAGTAAAGAGATTGCATGCTGTGAAAATGATTCTATTTTATCAATATGACCATTAGAAGACTGTATTCAATCCCATTTTTTGGAGGGGAAAGGACATGTGACTAGTACAGGTAACCATATCACTTCCAGACCAAATCATGAGAGGAAAAAGTATAAGGTTCAATACATGCTTTCTTGCCTACACTGAGATCTGAGGTATACATACACTTTATAAAAACAGTGCAACGAAATGTTGGTGAATCTGCCTTCCTGGTCTGATGTGACAATGTGGATCAGAGGCTTCCTTTTCTAGATGCCAAGTTTAAAATATTAAACTCTGAGAAAAAAATATGTATTGAGTTTTTCATACTGTATCTTATCAACACAACTTAAAATATATTGTCTTTAAAACATAAGCATGTAGACTCTATGATATTTTTAAAATAATTTTTTTCTACAACATAATTATTCTATGCTAATGCTGTGTTTACCAGTAAGGTCTCTTGAAACTTTTATAAGATAATTTCCCTGGAAGAACCTCTGAGGTGGAGAGTTGTCATTCTGAGAGTAACTGGAAGTGCTTCCAAGGGATCCACCTGCATAGATGTGAGGAAGGGCAGAGGGATCTGGTTAAACCTCAGGTGAGGAAGTGAGCCATTTTGTGAGTTTGGAGGATCTCCAGTGCTGAAATATTGTTTATTTGCCTAAAGTGATAATGAATGCAAAGGTTTTTATACTTTTGTGTCTAATTGTCCTCTTCGCACCCACTAATATTGTCCTGTCCTAAGATGGGATGGTTCCCTATATTGTATGAACTTTTTAGAAAGCATCTTTAAGAGAACCCTCAATATTCCCATTACTGGGTTTTGGACGTTATGGCTATTGAAAGAAACATGGGTGAAACAACAAATTTTACTTCTTTTTTATTTTGAATTTGCCAAAGAGTAAATTAAATTATGTGTTCTTGCCACAGAGAGATAGAGGGATAGTGAGAAATCGCCCTTCATATGGGATGGTCGTACCAATATCCCTTATATGTTGGGATTTGGGGCATGCAAGCACATATGCCCAGTGTATTCTTAAGGATATGAAAATCAAGATTTGAGCCATGCAGAAAGCCAAGTGAAATCCAGGCACATTTACCACCATATCACCAGCTGGCCTACTACAGCTCTTTTTTGTTTCTAATCCTTGTACTGTTAATAGTCCCATGACCCAGGAAAGAGCCTCTGCCCTTTTCCCTCTGTTTAAGCAAATTGTGTTCAAATAACCAAGAGAAGTGCTGAGGGCCTCTAGAGGTATGTAACCCCAGATTCCATGTTTTCTTTGCTAAGATGTAAGAGGATTACATTAGGACATATCCGATTCTCATTCCTAAACCTGAAAACCCACTTACCTGCGGACTTTTGTAAAGCTCCAATAGGGTTCCAACTTGAACTGAAAATGTTGGCATGTTTCCTGCAATAATAGCAACAGGTTGTTTCTGTATCCGGCAGTTGTAGTTTGGCAGGGGCTGATTCCCTCCAGTGAGCAAAAATAGAGCACTTTCTAAAGTTCTTTTATCACTGGGAAATGCATTGTGGAAATCATAACCAAGGGAGTGGTTGGGGAGCAAATGGGGACTTTTATTGATCTGCTCAATGGCAAAGTAAAAGGCCAATACATATCGGTAGTTCGTCCATTGGTACCTAAACAAAGGGGACAGCATTAGAAAATACAGTCAAGTCATGCAATTCAGGGTAAATTCTTCAGCCAAGCCAAAAGAAATAAAGTTATAGGCCCAGGTTCAAATTAAGAGATTCTCCTGCAATGATACACAGAGCTAGTGTGAATAACATTCCCAGGGCTTCAGAAAACTTTGAATGTATTTTTCCCTCTGCTTAAGCAAATCATGTCCAAACAATGAAGTGAGGCTTTGAAGGTCTTGTGAGTGAGATGAGGTGTCATTTAGGTGGGTGATGACACTGTTGTCTGAACAGAGATGATTTTAAAGGAAGATCATTAATATAGAGAGAAAATGATAAATTTCTTTAAGAATATGACTAAAGAATTTTCCACTTGTCCTTACCCCACAGGACTGCCCCCCAGCTCTTCAGCAGAACACATTTCCATCTCCAGACCCCAGGCCTAAGGGACACTGAGGCAGGGTCTCCCTGCCCCAGCTCCAGCTTCGGTTGCCCAACCCTAGCGACCCACTCTCTCTGTCAGCAAGGTAGATCTTTTTTCCTCTTCTCTTCTTCTTTCTTTCTTTTTTTTTTGGAGAGGTTTTTTTTTTTTTTTTTTTTTTTTTTGCTATAGGGCATGTGCGCTCGCCAGACAGACAGAGAGAGACATAGAGACAGAAAGCGAGAAATCACCCCCCCCAGAGGGGATAGTCACCGCAATTCCTTCTCCTCCATTCTCCTCTTGGGATCTTGGGCACGCACGCACACGCGCCCGGCGTGAGTATTAAGCCACCAGGTCCGGGACGCGAACCGCGGTCAACAACGTGGGAGTCCAGCGACATAGCCATTACGCTAACTGCTGGTTCCCTCTTCTTCTTTCTTTTGTGAATTTCCTATTTATCCTTACACCATAGGACTACCCCAGCTCTTCAGCAGAGCCAATTTTCATCTCCATACCCCTGGCGAAATCGTGCACCACACACTTTCTTTATTCTCTTTCATACTCTTTTATCTTCTGTCCTATATTGTCATCTCCTACTAATTCTCCATGCACTATAAGGGGCTAGCGAGATCTAGTATCACAATTTTCAAATACCCTGATATTGTGATGCTTCCTGGGATTCTCCCTTTTACATAACCACTTGCAAAAAAGGAAAGACTGGTCTTCAGACTCCTGAATAGAAGACTCCTTCTCTGCAGACCACATTGCAAAACACAGAAGAGAGACATTGGCACACATCAGTCTACAAAAAAGGAAGCACACTTGTTACCAGTCAAAAGGTATCCAAAAGTGAATACCTCTCCCCATGGCTAGAAGTAGAATAAGAGCCTCAGGCCTGAATAAACCAGAAAAGATGTCTCCATCAAAAGAACACAATAACTGCTCTCCATCTCTTGAAAAAAACAGATGTCACCAAAATGTTAGAAAAAAAGTTAAGAACATTCATGGTGACAAAATTTTATCAGTTGGAAGAGAAAAGGGACAATGAGCTACAGGAGATTAGGAAGCCCTTCCAGGATATGAAAAAAGAAATGAACACTCTAAGAAAGAATCAGATGGTGCTATTAGAGATGAAGTCTGTAATAGAGGAAATCAAAAACTCTCTCAAAAGTATTAAAAGTTGATTTGACCATGCTGAGTATTGAATCTGTGATGCAGAAGATAAAATTTCTGACCTAGAAAAAAAATACCAAAAAGATAGAGAAAATAACTACAACAACAACAACAACAACAACAACAACAACAAAACATGAGGATTATATACGAGAAACATTAGGCTCCATTAAACGTCCACACATCTGAATAACTGGTATCCCAGAAGGTGAAGAAAATAATATGGGCAAGGAAAATCTCTTTTATAAAATCCTGGAAGAAAACGTCTCAAGTCTAAGAAGCACTTACACATCCAGACCCAAGAACTACAAAGGACTCCAAATAGAATCAACCCAAGAAGATCTTCTTCAAGGCACATTTTAGCCAGACTGGCCAAGACCCCAGATAAAGACAAGATACTACAATTGGCAAGAGAGAAACAAGAAGTGACTTACAAAGGTCATCCCATCAGGCTAAGTCCGGACTTTTCAAAAGAAGCAATGCAAGCAAAAAAGAGTGGGAAGAAATATTGAAAGTGTTTAGAGAGAAACAGTTTCAACCAGAATTATTATATCCAGGAATATTATTCTTCATACAAAAAAAAAATGAAATCTTCTCATACAAAGAAAATCTGAAAGAACTTACCAACACCAGACCAGCTCTTCAAGAAACTCTGAAGAGAGTCCTGTTCCAGGAAAACTAAGAATGATCAGCCAGAAATAAAGGTGAAAGACAATCAAGACAATGGTCAACTTAAAGGTAAAGACAAGTCTGGAAATATCGATAATAACATTATATATTTATGGATTAAATTCTCCTATCGAGAGACACAGACTGGCTGAATAGATTTTTTTTAAAAAAGAAAAAAAAAACAGAATCCCTCTATTTGTTTTCTACAAGAAATCCATCTCATGAATAAAGACACACATAGACTACAAGTGAAGTGTTGGAAAAAGGTATTCCATGCAAATGGGAATCAAAAAAAAAAAAGCTGGAGTAGTGATACTAATTTCTGACAAGATAAGCTTTAAAACAAAAACTGTTTAAGAGACAAAAAAGGCACTATATTATAGTAAAATGGTTAATCCATCAAGAAGATATAATGCTAATGAATGTCTCTGTACCCAAAACAGGAGCACTCAACTATGTGAAAGAAACACTGTTAGTTCTAAAAGGAGAAATAGACTGCAACACACTAATTGTTGGAGACCTCAATGCCTCACTATCTCCTCTGGACAGATCATCTAGACAAAAAATAAGTAAAGAGGTAAAGGATCTAAACGATACCATAAATCAAATAGACTTACAAACATCTATAGAACTTTCCACACAAAAACCACGAGATACAATTTTTTCTTACCCCCCCACATGGAACCTTTTCAAAGATTAACCACATGATAGGGCACAAAGCAAGCTTCTACAGATTTAATGGCATAGAAACTATATCCAGCATCTTCTCTGACTATGATGGAATTAAACGTGATTTTAATTTCATGAGAAATTCTCAAAAATACACAAACACATGAAAACTAAATAGCCTACTCCTGAGTGACTATGTAACTACTGAAGAAATTAATACTGAAGTAAAAACATTCATGGAGACCAATAACAATGAGGACACGAGTTTCTATAATCTTTAGGACACTGCAAAAGCAGTTATAAGAGGGAAGTTTATAGCTATTAGTGCACATAAGAAGACGGAAAGAAGGCAAATGGAACTCCTGACATTGTGCCTCAGAGAATTGGAAAAGCAACAGAAAAAAAATTCCATAAAAACTCCAGGAGAAAAGAAATAATAAAGATTCAAGCAGACATAAATGAAATAGAAAATAAGCAAACTATACAGAAAATAAATGAAAGTGAAAGCTGGTTCTTTGAAAAAACAAGCAAGATTGACACACCAATAGCCAAACTAATTAAGAAGAGAGAAAGGATCCAGATAAGTCGAATTCACAACGAACCAGGAAACATTACAACAGACATAACAGAAATACAAAACATCATTAGAGGATACTATAAGCGAGTCTATGCCAATACAGAAGAAAACCTGGATGAGATGGACAAATCTCTGGACACATATAACCTAGCAACATTGACTCAGGAATACATAGAAATTCTCAATAGATCTATAACAAGCAATGAGATTGAATCAGTAATAAATAAGCTCCCAACAAAGAAAAGTCCAGGCCCTGATGGCTTCATTTTCAAATTTTACAAAACTTTTAAAGAAGAGGTAACCTTCATTCTACTCACACTGTTTCTAGAGATCCAAAAAAAGGAACCCTTCCAAATTCATTCTATGAATCTTCCATAACCATCATTTCCAAAAGGGTTAAGGATACGACAAAAAAGGAAGACTACAGACCTATATCCCTGATGAATATAGATGCAAAAATGCTCAACAAGATACTTGCTAACCGTATTCAACCGCATATAAAAAAAGTTATTCATCACGACCAGGTAGGCTTTATTCCAGGGATGCAAAGGTGGTTCAACATATGCAAAAGCATAAATATAATACACCATGCTAAGAGAAAGAAAGGTAAAAAGCATACGATTATTTCATTTGATGCAGAAAAAGCATTCAACAAAATACGACATGCTGTAATGATCAAGACTCAGTAAAATTCGCATAGAAGAACCATTTCTAAGCATAATAAAAGTCATTTATGAAAAACCTACATCTAACATTATCCGGAATAGGGAAAAGTTGAACGCTTTTCTACTAAAAACTGGTACTAGACAAGGCTGCCCACTTGCTCTGCTCTTATTCAATATAGTACTGGAAGTTCTAGCCAATGTGATCAGATAAGAGAAGAAAATAAAAGGCATTCCAATAGGGAAAAAAGAGCTGAAATTATCTCTGTTTCCAAATGACATATCTGTATACTTAAAAGACCCAATGGTATCCATGAAAAAACTTCTCAAAGTAATAAATACATACAGTAAAGTGGCAGGATACAAAATTAACTTACAAAAACCCATAGCGTTTCTATATGCAAACAACAAGCAGACAGAGACAGAACTGAAGAAAGTGATTTCATTTACCATAACCACAAGAGGCATAACATACTTAGAAATAAATCTAACCACGGAAGTCAAAAACCTCTACAAAGAAAACTATGAAAAACTTAAAAAGAAAATCGGAAAGGATACTAAAAAGTGGAAGGACATCCCATGTTCCTGGATTGGCAGAATCAATTTAATCCAAATGTCAGTTCTCCCCAAACTAATCTACATGTTTAATGCAATCCCTATAAAATTTCAAGAGACATTTTTTACAGACCTAGAAAAGACAGTCATAGATTTTATCTAGAACCATCAAAGACCCCGTTTTGCTAAAGCCATCCTGTGCAAGAAGACAGGAGTAGGTGACATTTTACTTCCTGATCCCAGAATATATTACAAAGCTGTGATAATCAAAACAGCATGGTATTGGCACAAAAATAGACATTAGGACCAATGGAACAGAGTAGAGGCTCCAGAAATAAACCCTAAATTATACAACCAACTCATCTTTGACAAAGGGTACCATTGAATCCAGTGAAAAAAAGAGAAACCTCTTTAGCAAATAGTGTTGGAAAAACAGGGTATCCACCTGCAGAAAGATGGATCAGAACCACTATCGGTCACCATTAACAAAAATCAATTGAAAGTAAATCAATGATCTAAACTTAAAACTGCAAACTATAAAACCACTGGTGGAAAACACTGGGCAAACTGGGAGACATTGGGGTAGGCAAAGACTTCTTAAGTAAGAGCCCCAAAGCAAAGGCAATAATCCCCAAAATAGACAGGTGGGGTTACATCAGATTAAGTAATTTCTCCATACTGTAGTTAGTGTGAATCGACAACCCTTGGAATGGGAGAGAATTTTTATTAACTCTGCCTCAGATAAAGAACTGATAACCAGGTTACACAGGGAACTCAAGCAGCTTACCCAGAAGAAAATGATGAACTCAATTAAAATATGGGAAAAAAGCTGAATAAACAATTCTTTAAGGAAGACATAGGAACAGCCAAAAAGCATATGAAAGAATGCTCAACATCCCTTATTGTAAGGGAGATGCAGATCAAAACCACAATGAGATATCACCAAACCCATCAGAACAGTGAAGATTAAAATAACAAATAATGATAAGTGCTGGAGAGGATGTGGTGAAATGGGGGCCCTCCTACACTTTTGGTGGGAATGTATATTGGTCCAGCCACTGTGGAGAATGATATGGAGGTTATTCAAAGACCTTCATATAGAACTACCATATGACCCAGCAATTCCACTCCTGGGTATCTACCCAAAGAACAGGAGAGCACTCAGTCAGAAAAGCACTTGCAAAACTATTTACATTGCAGCATTATTCATAATTGCTAAGTCATGGAACCAACTCAAACGTCCTCAAAGAGATGAATGGATTGAAAAATGATGGTGCATATATTCTATGGAATACTATTCAGCCATAAAGAAACAAGGTCCTGGGGAGCAGCAGTTAGCATAATCGCTATGTCACTGGACTCCCATGTAGTCGACTGTGGTTCATGTCCCGGACCCGGAGGCTTAAAACTCACGCTGGGTGCATGTGCATGTGTGCCCAAGATCCCAAGAGGAGAATAGAGGAGAAGGGATTGTGACGTGGCCATCCCCCCTGGGGGGTGATTTCTCGCTTTCTGTCTCTCTGTCTCTCTCTATCTGGAGAGCGCATGTGCCCTATAGCAAAAACCTCTCAAAACAAAAACAAAAACAAACAAACAAACAAAAAAAGGCCCTGGAATTTGATAGAAAGTGAACAAATATGGAAGATTTGTTTCTGAGATTCGCTCAACTGGGCTGGACTGAGGTGTATATCATGCTGGGTAAAGTCTCTTCACAATCTAAATGATGTATTGTGTTTTAATGTATAAATAATAATTTTAAAAATTCATTAAAAAGAACATGACTAAAAAGTGTTCATATTCATTATTCATACATTTAAAAAATTCACATAGAGAGAAATTACAGATATGTATATTTGTAAAATACAAAGTTATTTTAAGACTTTTAAATATAACATCAACAATTGGACTAAGGCCATTACTACTTATATCACCTGAATTAGTTCACATTTTCTCGATGAGAACTTTAGTCTCATACTCTTTTGACAGTATTAGAATAAATAGTACTCAATCATGAGTTATATTCACCACGCATACACTCACTTTCATAACCCTTCCAGAATTTGGTATATCCCATATGTCACCTTGTTTCTATTTAGTTCCAGAAACCATGATTAAAGCATTTCTTACTTTTCCTATATTCTGAAACATTTAAATAGCACCTGGCAGGGCCAGCAGGTGGCATGGTGTTTAAGGCTCTGGACTCACACATGGTCAACCATATTTCAAGTCCCAGATCTGGTGGCTTGACTTCTCACTTTCTCCCCACTCCTCTATGTCTCTCTGATGAGAACACCTGCCTGTTGCAAATTAAAAACAAAATAATAATAATGATACATAATATTAAATGAACGATTCTTTAAAGCAGTAGGGAAAGTATAAATAGTATCTGGCTTGCCAATTTTTCAACCATTTGGCACATTTCAGGTACGTTTAGATGGCTCTTTCTATATTTTATACACTATTATGTTAATTCTGAAAAAAATCTGTTGTTAAATATGCTTTTGTTCAAAATTAAATACTTAATTCAAATCTTCTAGTCAATTACTAGCAGCATCAAGTCGTTTCACAAATTTGTAAAAAAAAATTTTCTCTATAGTTAATTGGTCTTCATAATTATTCATTTTCCTCTTGAGAATTTTCAGTTTTTAAAATATTTGCTAAAAGTATGTTTTGAGTTTTGAAAATAGTTTATTTTATGTTATTAAATAGTGTTATATATCGTCTTTAATTGTTTCTCTATTCTCTGTGTAATTATTCTGGTGTTAATTTCTTAAATCTCAACCTTAATTTAAACAAAGTGCTTTTTCTTTTCTTTTTGAAAGGTTGTTGTCATACTGTGTGTATCTTAGAGAGAGAGACACCATGAGAGTAATAGAGAGAAATCACTCCCCAAGAAGGGAGTGAACATGCTGCAATCCCTTCTTCATTTTCTTTTTGGGATTTTGGGGCCATACTTATGTGTTCCCAGCATAATTTTGAAGCCATCAAGTTCAGGACTCAAACTGAAATCAACCAAGTGGGAGTTCAATGACTTAATATTCCACCATCTACTGGCCCACTGATTTGTTAATAAAGCATGTTAGACTGAAGATTTGTATTTGATCAGAACTTTGTTTTTTTCTGAATTGGTTCTTATGTTTTCTTTGAACTTTTATTTTCTTTCTATAGGGTTTGTGCATTCACCAGAGTGAATCAGAGAGAGAAACACACACATACAGACAGAGAGACAGAGAGAGACAGAGAGAGAATTCATCCCCTGTGGAGGTCATGCCATGATTCCTTCTCCTCTATTCTGCTCTTGGGATTATTGGACATGCAGGCATACCCCCACCTTTCATGTTTTTCTAACAACTCAATTCAGGACCCCAACTATGTAATCAGTCATGTGGGAAGCAGCCGCCTTAAGCTCTATGCTGAGTTAGGAGTTAGACCCCACTCTAGGTAGATAGGAGATGAGCTCTGCATAAAGCAGTTACTGTGGTTTTGCTTTCTGTGGTCTGGTGAATATCTGGTATGCCCCCATGACTAGTTTCAGAGGAATTTATGAATCCCCATTGGGTGGTCTAAAATGAGACTGAAATCAGTCACTTTGTGGAGCAAAGATTGTGATATTCAAGCCTCTGGAACTGCAATTAGAATCATGACCACATCAGAGTACAACGCCTCAGCCACTATTCCACTTGCTGGCTTGTGCTAGATAAAGCTTTAATCACACTTCTGAAAATTCTCCTAGGCCTATCTGTAAACTTGTATATAATTCATACAAGTGGATTTGGCCAGAATCTTTATTACCTGAAATGTTACTACTTAGTAATTTTGTACCCAATCATTCCCACCTTGCTCTTTGAGTACAAATTTTTACTTATCCTCGATGTATTCAGATTTGAACTTTATATACTTGAACTACTGCAAAACCTCACAGCCGCATTCCTCATGTATATTTTGAGACTTTAAAAGGTTTATTTACTGTGATGTAAAAGCTATCATGAAGGGACCACAAGTGGCATGGTGGTTAAGGTACTGGATTCTCACATGGCTGACCACAGTTCATGTCTTGGGCCAGGAAGCTCCAAAATTATGACAGGAACATGTGCATGCATGCCCAAAATCCTGAGAGGAGAATAGAGCAGAAATTGGGGTGTGGCTATCATCGCTGGCTTGTATATGGTGGCAGCCTTTAGATACCTATGGCTTCTCTACAAACCACACTTCTACCATCCCCTAGTCAGGAGCGAGCACCCAGAGTTAGCACCTTGAGTCTAACAGTAACTTCATATCTTGACCTCAGTGTCACAATATGCATGTAGGCCTCACTATACGGGTTTTGGTGGCAAAAGTGCTAATGTACCAACAATCTTACTCATTCTGAACCTCCCAAAGGTTGAATATGAAGATAGTGTTGATGGAGGGAACAACAAGCTATATTAATTCTCTCTTCTGTCTTGAAAGAAAAGAAGAAATACTAAAAATGAGAAGAAGAAAGATGATAAAAGGATAACAAGGCATCCTGAGTTCGTGACTGTGCTCTTCTCTCTTCTGTGCACACTTGATTTTTTTCAATGTGATTAATCACACACACATATATACCAGCTACATTATTACACATATATAAACACATTTACACATATATATATAACCAACAACTTACAGAGATCTTGATGCTTCTTGAGGTGGCCTCATCAGAAAATGTGGTTGGCTTAGAGTTTCATTCTCTTCCATGGCTTCAAGAGGGAAAAACCCACCCAGTACCAGGTCCCCATCCTTGTAGACACTTGGCTTCAGGTATGTATGATAGCTAAAATGTTTCATCTTACATGTCATTTGTAAAGGCTGCATAAGTAGCAAGACACTAATCAAAGGTAATGACATGTCTAAGCTGGCCCGACACAGATAAAAAGCCTGATGTGTGGGAGCTGAGAAGGAGATGGAACTGAATGGTGTCTGCAGGCTCAGCCCTCTGGTGGGAGAGGCAACTCTGTGGAGGGCACAGAGGATTCTCGCTTCCATGGTCTGCCTTCAACCTGTGCAAAATGTGTTCCAGACTGGCATGACAGACAGGGACATACCTAGAGCTTTTAAAAAGGCATTTCTCCAGAAGCCATGGTCCTGAGACTTGTGTTTTATCTGAATGGTTCTGGTTTCCCTGTCTTTTTATTGTTTCACTTAAGTCCCATCCAGAAACTCTGGGGATCTCTCTGCCCTGGGGCTCTGCACCTGTCATCCTCCATTTTAGTAAAAAACAATTTGGGAAAAACATGTTTTGCACTGTTTCTCTCCCCCAGACTTTATGATTTCAAAATGGCCAGGTAAGACTTTGGGGACCATCCTATCTTGAGACAACAAGTTTTGTAATTTTGTGACTGAGGCCAAAGCATCTGTATCACACAATTGCTCTTATAATTTGGACTTTTAAAAATGATGTTAAAATATACAAAATTTGGGGCCAGCAGGTAGCGTAATGGCTATGTCGCTGGACTCCCACGTAGTCGACCGCGGTTCGTGTCCCGGACCTGATGGTTTAAACTCACACCGGGCGCGTGTGCGTGTGTGCCCAAGATCCTGAGAGGAGAATAGAGGAGAAGGGATTGCAGCGTGACCATCCCCCCTGGGGGGTGATTTCTCGCTTTCTGTCTCTCTGTCTCTCTCTGTCTGTCTGACGAGCGCACGCACCCTATAGCAAAAACCTCCCCCCCAAAAATTATATATATATACAAAAGTTGGACTAGCAGGTGGCATAGTAGTTAAGGCACTTGCCTCCCACATGACTCACTATGGTTTAACCCTGGACCCTAGAGTTTAAATCTCATGCTGAGCACTTGTGCATGCATACCAAAAATCTCTGAATGGAGGAAAATGGAGAAGAAATTGTGGTGTGACCATCGTCCTTAGGGGGTGATTTTTCACTTTGTCTTTCTCTCTTTGGCACTCACATGTGCCCTATAGCAAAAATATCTCTCTAAATAAAAATAAATGAAAAAAATACACAATAACCTAATTCTGTATGATGCCTTAAAAAGGAGGGGAAGAAATAATATCATTCACTGGTGGCCTCACTAGTGTACAGAACACATTTCTTTGCTATGCCCAATATCACTCTCAGGTCTGCAATGTAATCATGAGACAAATGAGCCTTATAACCTACAAAGAAGTAGGATACTTTCCAGAGAAGATTAGATTATTTTAAATTCTAATTTTCCATAAAATTAATCCACATACTCCTGAGAATGATATCCTCTGCTCTGTCCACTGATAATTCAGGTGTCAAGTACTCATTACATGATTTAATATGTAATAATTATAAAGTATTCTATTCTTGACCCAGCATTTATCTCTTGTTATATTTTTTACCAGTCTTTATAAAAAATATTCTTGCAAATTTTTCATGACTTATTTATTCATTTATTTTTGTATTTCTATTTTTTAGTTTTTATAAAAATATGATATGTGCAAAGATATTTTAACTGATGTAAACTTTGAGGGATGGCCAAATTGAGCCAATTTGCAGGTATTAACAGGGCTGACAGGTGGTGTGGTGGTTAAGTTGTTGTTTTCCTGTATGGATGACTGCAGTTCGAGTTCCTGACTTGGTGGCTTGCTTTTTCACTTTCCCTCCCTTAATTTAACAAATAATAAATATAAATATGTTTATATTTATTAACAAAATTAACAAATAATAATAACAAATAAAATAAAATAAAATAAAATAAAATAAAATAAAATAAAATAATTTGTTAAAAACAACATATGTTTTAACTCACAACTTGTCGCTGGGGTGAGAATACAATATCTACTCTCAGAGAATTTTTCAGGTATACAATATAATGTACTTAATTGCACTGATATGATGTACATTAGAACCTTTGAACTCATTCCTATTGACTAAATGAAATATTATTTTTTGACCAATATTTTAATTTTAATTTATTTTTAGAGAGATTTTTGCTATAGGGCACATGTGTTTGCTGGAGAGACACAGACAGACAGACACAAATCAAGAAATTACCCCTAGGAGTATGGTCATGATGCAATCCCTTATCCTCAATTCTCCTCTTGGGATTTTGTACAAACACACACATGTGCCTGGCATGAGTTTTAAGCCACTGCGTGTAGAACTCAATTTGTGGTCTACCTGGCAGCCCAGCGGGCTAACCATACACTGTCAGCTGATTTCTTGACTGACATTTTTAAAACCTGGTTACTCTCAACCTGTAGTAGCTGTCATATTATTCTCTGCTTCTGTGAATTTTAGTTTTTAATACTCTACTTACATGTAAGATGATGAGGTGTATGTCTTTGTGAACCTGAGTTATTTCAATCAGTATAATGTCTTTCAAGTTCATCTCTATTGTTGAATAACAGAATATGTTTTGTTACTTTTAGGGTTCATGTGATCACCAGAGACTGAAGGAGAGAAACATTTCTCAATGGAGCTTCATCATTCTTCAATCACCTCTCCATTTCTCCATTCTGTCAGGAATTCAGGAATGCACATACATATACATAGTGTGTTTCTTAAGCCACCAAAAAAATGGAATTCAAGCCATGGTCACTTATGTGGAACCCTGATCTTTTAAACATTAGGATATGAAGCTGGTATGCATAATTCTGTTTTAAAGGCTGGATAATATTTTATCATATACATGTATAAAAGGTTTTCTTAAAATATTTAGTTTATTATTATTTTTATTCAATTTTCTTTTAGACATATGCTCACCAGAGAGAAACAGATAGTGAGCAAGAGTGAGAGGGAAAGAGAGGGAGCAAGGTGACAGGTCTGGGATTTGAACTGTGATCAACCATGTAGGACCAGCCCCTCAAACACCACAGCACTTGCTGGTCCCTGTAACATGTTTTTATCTATTTGTGTGTAATAGTTATGTTAATGTCTTATCATAACTATTATGAATAAATTTGTAATGAACATGAAAGCATGATTATATTTTTGATATATTTTTTTCTTTTTTCTTTTTTATTTAATTTTATTTTATACATTCAATCACATTATTATTTGCCTTACAAAATGGATATTTCAACTGGTGAACATTTCTCCCTGGCACTGTTGATAAAACTACAAAATATCTTCAACAGTTAATACCACATTTCTTTGTGCCATTAATGCTTTGGCTCCCTATTTTTCTTCTAAATGTCTTTCCTCAGATATATTAATTTTATAGTTTTTATACATAACCAATAAGGCAATTGTTAAGTCAAATGTTAGTTCTATTTTAATTTTCTGAAAAACCTTAGAAAACTATTTTCCATTGTGTTTAACCAATTTATATTTTTTACCGACAATGTACAATAGTTCTCTTTCTTTCTTGTATTTATTGAATTTTTCTTAAGAATAGTTATCTTAAGAGATGTGAGGCGGGGGCTGGCAGGTGGTGTGGTTGTTGTGATATGGGACTTACACATGGCTGACTATGGTTTAAGTCCTGGAACTGGTGGCTTGTTTTCTCACTTTCCTTGTCTCTCTCTGGTCAAATTAGAAAATAATAACAAATAGATATAAATAAATATATTTTTAAGAAAAAGAGACATGATGTGATATTTCACAATTGTTTTTATTTGTATTTTCCCAATGATTAGTGATGTCGACTGTTTATTCATATGCCTATTGGCCATTTGTATACTTTCTTCTGAAAAATTTTTATCCAAGTCCTTTGCACTTTTAGCCCTCATTTATTTGCTTTCTGAATATTAAGTTTTTAATTAATTTTGAATATTAACTTTTTATGTAATATATTACTTACCAATATGTCAATAATTCTTCAGTTCCTCAAATCTGTTTTGTTTTATTTGTTGGACAGAATCATTTTAGTTTTATATAACTTTGTTTATTATTGCTTTTCTTATATTTTTGCAACCTAAAAATATTTACTTACTAAAACTATACCAATACTTTAATCAACTATACAAAAAAGATAATGAGACAAACATGTGCTTTTATAGAACTGCATATCAGTCGGGCCAGATCCCTGCAGAGGGAATTCCCAGCATGACCTCATTCATCTGTGAGGACACAGAGTAATCCTTGTTCAGATGGGCACCCTCATCTAAATTCTCCTACCACAATCTCTTCTCCATTCTTTTTTCATAATTTTAAACACACACACACACACGCACACACACACACACACACACACACACACACACATATTCAGCATGAGTTTCAATCCACCATGTATGGGATTCAAACTGCAGTCAGCCCTATGGGAGCAATGTAATCATTATGCCATCTTCTGGTCCTAAAGATTGGAAAATTGATTAATAATTTTAAGAAGTAACCAATGTCTAAACATGTATGATTCATATGCTTTTTATAAACAGTCTTAAAATAACGATTTGAAAAATTATTATTTATTTATTTATTATTTATTTATTTATTTATTTATTTATTATTGTTTCTCAATACAATGACACACATGCCCTGTCACAGGGCATGTGTGCTCACTAGAGAGAGACAGAGATTCAGAGAGAGAGCATGAAAGAGAGAAAGCAAGCTGCCAAGTCTGAGATTGAAACCATGACCAACTATGTGGGAGTCCAGTGCCTCAACCACCATGCCACCTGCTAGATCTGTAAGCTAATTTTGTACAGTATTTTGAATTGTAGCATTTTGACCATGATCTGTCACATGAGGTTAACTGTAGAATGCTCTACCAGTGGCATCATGTTGGTGCTCAAAATGTCTCATATTTTGTCGCATTTCAGATGTTGGATGAGGAATTCTCAGTCTGTAGTAATGATGTCAGAAATAAGTAGAGCCGGCAGGTGGTGTGGTAGTTAAGGCACTGGACTCTCACATGGCCAACTGCTGTTTGAGTCCCAGACATGGCGGATTGCTTTCTCATTTTCTTTCTCTCTCTCTCTCTGGTCAAATTAAATAGTAATAATAATAAACAAAATTAAACAGGTAATCCTTTTAAAATATCAGAAATAACTAAAATGTATATAAAGTATATAAGGTTACTTAACAAATTTATATTATGTAAAAACAGCCTGGCTTCCCAATAAACTAAATAATTTTAAGACTTTTAATCTTGTTTTGCTGTGATCTAAATGCTTTTTAGACTTGGAAGCTGCCCAGAGGGGAAGATAGAAAGCCATTTCTTCTGGTTTTAAGATATAAAAATGCCCTTTAAACTATTTCTATTTTAAAGAATTATTTATTTAATTTATATATTATTATTTTATTTTTTAAAAATTTGCTACAGCAAACCTGTGCTCACCAGTAAGAGAGAAAGCGAGAAAGAAAACCACCAAGTCTGGGACTCAAACTGTGGCCATCCACATGGGAGTCTGACATCTCAACCACACCACCTGCTGGCTGGCCCCAAAATATTTGTTTCTCCACAAGCTCTGTGTCCAGCAGGTGATGTGGTGGTTAAAGCATTGGACTCCCACATGGCTGACTGAAATTTGAATCCCAAACCATGTGTCTGGCTCTCTCATTTTCCCTTTCTCTCTGTCTCTCTCTCAGGTGAGTTAAAAATAATAATAGTTGGACCATCAGAAGGCATAATGACTATGTCACCGAACTCCCACATGGCTGACTGCTGTTTGAGTCCCAGGTCCAGTGGCTTGAAACTCATGCTGGGCACATGTTGTGTGAGTGCCAAAATTTCAAGAGGAGAATGGAGGAGAAGCAATTGTGGCATGACCATTCTTTCAGAGGGGTGTGTTTTCTCACTTTCTGTCTCTCTGTTTGTCCAGCAAGTGCACATGCATGATAGTAAAAATCTCTAAAAATTAATAAAATAATAATAATATGGATAAATAAAATTAAACTAGAAAAAAGTTCTAAGTTAAGGTCATTTGCAAACTTTAATAAAAATAATGGGTTACTTACATTGTTTTTCTTAGCCATAGCATTTAAGCCAATTTTATCAAACTTGTATCATATATTTTCATCCAATAAGTGGCCAACCTTGAAAAAATTTAAAAAAAGATAAATTTATAAGAAAATTTGAAATATCAATAAAGTAGATAACTTTTATTTTTAGCACGATTTTTCTATAGGGTGCATGTGCTTGTTAGAGAGAGAAAGAGACCAAGACAGAGAGAGAAAAAGTGAGAAATCACTCCAGGGCAGATTGCCAGGCTGCAATCCTTCTCCATTCTCCTCCTGCAATATTGAGAATGCAGACATACACATGCCTGGTGTGAGTTTTCAAGCCCCTGGCTCTGGAACTCATGGTCAGTCAGTCATGTGGAAGTCTACATACATAACCATGGTGCCATCTGCTGGCCTATAAATAATGTTTTATAAGAAACATAATTGCTACTATATTTAAACTCATATTTACTTAACGTCAACTTTCCAATAATTAGTGCATAGTATTTTTTAAAAAACTAATATACTAAAATAGCTGTTCAGAGGACAGTAGTACCTTCTTGTTTTTGGCCACTGATCAAGGTTTACTTTAGTCAAGAAATACCATAGTGTATTAGGCAGATTAAAATTCAAAGGTTGACATGGATGGGTTTTGAGATATTGAAGACAAAATGCAGATTGTATTTGAGAAGTCTTGTTCTTTGGACTGTGAAGAAACTGCACACAGTGTTTTACACATTATAAAAAATGCTTTGCTTATAGTACTGAAAGTGAAAAGATTTTTCTTAAAAAAAAACTATAGTTTTGAGTATGCAGACTTTTCAAAATAGACAAAATGGTAAAACGTTTATTTTTTATTTTTATTTATTTATTTTTAAGATTTTTGCCACAGAGCAAGTACACTCACTAGAGGGAGACAGAGCAAGACAGTGAAAGGGAAAGTGAGAACTCAACATCCAGGGGTGATGGCAACACCACAATTTATCCTTCTCTGTTCTCCTCCTGGGATTTTGTGCATGTGTGCATGTTGCACACATGTCTAGTGTAATTTTCAAACTACCAGGTCCAGGACTTGAACCATGGTCATGTAGGAGTAAAACACCTTAACCCCTACACCATCTACTGGCCCCTAAAATGTTTATATTTCATTTATTTTATAAGGTTCATTTACTTTATTTTACTATTACTTTTTAAAAATTTTCTGTAGAGCATGTGCACTTACAAGAGAAAGAGAAGTGAAAAATAAATAAGTGAGAAAGCAAGTATCAAGGACTGGGACTCAAACTGTGGTCATGTGGAAGCCAAGTGCTTTAACCACTATGCATCCTGTTGGTCCCAACAATGTTTATTTTTATTATTTATTAAATTCATATATTTAAGATATTTTCTTAAAATACACTAACTAATAATATTGCTTTTATTCACTTGTATTTTTCCTGAGACAATGTTATTCAAACCTTGCATCTTTGACATCCATGTTTCTAGTAGTACTAGAGCCACTTTGAAGAAAAACTTACTAAGGAATAATTACACACAGTAATATTTTTCTGTTTGCTTTTTTTGGGGGGGTGTGGGGGAGAGATTTTTGCTATAGGGTGTGTGCTTGCCAGAGAGAGAAAGAGAGAGATCATACTCCAGTGGAAATGCCCATACCACAATCCCTTCTCCATTCTCTTCTAATGATTTTGGCCATGCATGCACAGGTGTCCAGAGTGACTTTCAAGTAACTGACAGGGACTCAAACTGTGGTAAGCCTTGTGGTTGTTGTGGCATGAGATATTCAAGGGTTGAGGCCACTCAAGAAATTTGAATTTTTTAGAGCCTTTATTCCTGGCCAGGGACTGCCACCCTCACACCACAACACTGGTAGTGTCAGAAGTGACAGTTCTATCAAACAATTTTTGCAGTTTATTTAAGCATAAAAACTGCAAGAGGATTTCCAGCCTTCGGGGAGTGTTTGCACTGGATGGGTAGAGGGTTTTTTCCAGGGAGGAAGAGAAAAGAGGAAGGGTTAAAGGTTGGGGTCGCCATGTGTTGTAAGGGAAGAAGAGCAAGGGTCTCTGGCAAGGGCCACAGGGGTTGTAAAACCGCGAGGGTACAATAGGTGGGTACATTTTGCACAATATTTTTTCATTTTTCTTTTGCAAGCTGTTTACAGAAGCAGAACAGTAGTAACTGTGTTTTTTACAACGTATAACTGTACACTTGGAAAGGCCTGTGGAGTGCGTTCCTAGCCTTGTTAGCTTCGCATACTCCATTTTTTTAACTTTTGTCCATTGCCCGGCACAGTGGGAATCCAGCGCCTTAACAACTGCACCACCTGCTGGCCACAACATTTACCTGTTTCAAGTGTATAATTCAGTATGTGTTAGTAAATATATAGAGTTGTTCAACTACGACCAAAATCCAATTTTAGAACGCTTTATCGCTCAGAAAAACTTCTGTTGCACACTTCTCTCCCACCCTGCAAATCCACTTCTTTATGATTTTCTTTTTCTGGCCATTTCATATAAATGGCATGATAATGATTAAAGAAAATAAGAGCATAAGTTTTTTTTTTTTTTAATTGCCTTTTTTGTTCTTTTTTTTTTTTTGGAGAGGTTTTTGCTATAGGGCGCGTGTGCTCGCCAGACAGACAGAGAGAGACAGAGAGACAGAAAGCGAGAAATCACCCCCCATGGGGGGATGGTCACGTCGCAATCTCTTCTCCTCCATTCTCTTCTCAGGATCTTGGGCACGCACGCACACGTGCTTGGCATGAGTTTTAAGCCACCGGGTCTGGGACGCAAACCGCAGTCGACTACGTGGGAGTCCAGCGACATAGCCATTACGCTAACTGCTGGTTCCCTGTTTTGTTCATTTTTGGACTCTGAATTTTAATTTATGAGTTTGACGTGTCAAGATATCTTTTGTTTTAAAGTCAAGCAGATAATTACAATACAGGAGTTTCAACCCAAAACTAAAATAACCTCTTTAAAAGAGTTGGTTCTTGTTTAGCATTATAAAGGAAGGTAACTTGACTTTTCCTAGAACTTTCACCCCATCCATTTACGTCTTTCTACTCTGTGCCTTGAACAGTGTGCACTTGGCAATGATGTGACCATATTTTGAAACTCACAAATGCTTCCTAGAAAAGTTTATGGCATCCAAAATTACCACCAAAATGTTTGCGTGCCTTTATGGCAGGATGCTAATTAAGTGAGAAAACAGAAGCATGTTATGCACTGGTCAGATGGTCCCTTGCCTCACTAAGGCATATTTGTGGGGATGTTAGGATCCACCTTTCATAGAGCATTTCCATTCCCTCTGTTGGTGAACCTGATACCCCAGCTGTTGTAGTCTCCTTAGTACTGTAGCTTAGAGATGGGTAGTACTTGAGTACTAAAGTTCCCTTTGTAATGTTGATAATTATTATTATTTTACTTATTTATTTTAGATTTTGCCATAGGGTTTGTACACTCACCTGAGAGAGACTGAGAAAGGTGAAGTTGAGAAGTCACCCCTCAGGGGGTTTGTACACTCACCTGAGAGAGACAAAAAGAGGGAAAGTGAGAAGTCTCCCCTCGGGGGAATTCCCATTTTGCAGTCCCTTCTCCATTCTCTCCTCAAGACCTTGGTCTAGTACACACCCAGTGTGATTTTCAAGCTGCCAGTCAATCACTCAAATCATGGTCTGCCAGGTGGTAATTCAGTGCCTTAACACCACACCACCTTCTGGCTGTAATGTTCT
This sequence comes from Tupaia tana, assembly GCA_026018925.1. Taxonomy (NCBI): domain Eukaryota; kingdom Metazoa; phylum Chordata; class Mammalia; order Scandentia; family Tupaiidae; genus Tupaia; species Tupaia tana. The sequence goes on along the minus strand of JAKSZU010000024.1, from coordinate 48,337 downwards.
AGTTCTGGACCTGACATCTTGCTTTCTCACTTTCTCTTTCTCTCTCTCTCTCACTCTGCTAAAAAAAATTAAATAAACAGTTCTTTAAAAATGTCTATGAAGTTTTTCTATTTTTAAAGAATTATTTAAATTATTTAATTATATTTGTCATTATTATTTTTATAATTATTTAATTATTTAATGATATTTGTTATTATTATTTTAAAATTTGACCAAGGAGAGACAGAGAGAGAGAGGAAGGAATGGTGAGAAAACAAGCTGCCAAATCCAGAATTTAAACCATGATCAGCCATGTGAAAGTCCAGTGCTTTTGTCACCGAGCCAGTGTTGGTCCCTCTTTTTATTTATGAAAGGCAACAAAAAAATTGATGTGTCAAGGGAAAATATTTTTCTTCTACAGAAAGTCCCATTTCAATATGAATTTATCTGTTTAATTTATTTATATTATGGTTCCTTGGCTTCATTGAATGTGTCAGGGAGGTTCCTGGCCAGGAAAGCCACAGTGAAGCTCCCCAGAGCCAAGAAGCCCATGTAGCCCAGGACACAGTAGAAGGCAGTGACTGAGCCCTTGTTGCACATGATGAGGAGGTTTCTGGGCTCAGAATGCTAGTCTATGTCAATGAAAGGTGGAGAGGTTCTCAGCCAGATTCCACATAAAATCATTTGGATCAGGGAGCAAATGAGAATTACAGAGTTGGAAGCCCCTGAGAGCAGTAAGCACCTCATGGTTCTTCCAGACTTCATGGTCTTGAATGCCAGAACCACAGTAATGGTTTTGGCCAAAACAGTGGAAACAGCCACAGCGAACACAAGGCCAAATACAACTTGTTGAAGGACACAGGTGATTGTGTTAGGATGGCCAATGAAGAGCAAGGAGCAGAGGAAGCATGGCAGGAGGGAGATGAGCAGAATAAAGCTGAGAACCTGGTTGTTGGCCTTGACAATGGGAGTATCTCTGTGCTTCACAAAGATTCCCAAAACTACAGCTGTGAGAAAAAAGAAGCACAGAGCTATGCAGCCCATGGCTGTCCCCAAAACATCTTCAAAATCCAGGAATGTCACAGACTTGGGGAGGCAATGAGTTCTTTCACTGTTTGGATACTCTTAAGCTGAGCACTGGGCACACTGATTTGCATCTGGTGACAAAACAAAGATCTAGAAGTTTAATTTTACAAATTGATTGTCATGTTGAAGGAAATGGTGACTTTTGTGTAATTTTCCACAGATTAATCCCCGAGATAATACCAAGATATACCAAATTAAGAGCCTATGTTGGTTGATGACAGGGAGAATTCTTTCAGCTTCAGGTGGCACCAAAGTGATTTAAAACTGGGTCTAGCATCTAAAGATCTTGGTTGGCCTATCTTGTGAAATGATACCATCAATTATGAGAATTTATTCCAGATTTCTTCTCTGCCCTGTCTTCTGTTTTCCTTATAATGAACTTTATATTTCCATGGCTTATCATATTTGTTCATCACAACAGAAATGAATAGTTTTCTTTTTAATATTCTGATAACAAGAAATACCTTATTCTCCTGGACTATCCTAACTTCTAGCTCTATCCTAATTTCCATTGATTTTTTTCTTGTATATAGCATGTCACTTTATGTACCTATTTTTTTATTGTACATTTTAATTTTTCTATCAATTTTATCATAAATCATTCTATGTAAATGTTGAAAACTGGTATAATTTCTTTTTTTTGTTTGTTTGTTTTTGGTAGAGGTTTTTGCCTTAGGGCACGTGTGCTTGTGAGAGAGAGAGAAAGAGAGACACAGTGAGAGAAAAAGTGAGAAATCACCCTCAGAGAGAATGGTCATGCTGCAATCTCTTTTTCTCCATTCTCTTCCCGGGATCTTGGGTATGCACACACATCTGCCCAGCATGAGTTTAAAAGCACCATGTTTGGGACTTGAACTGCATTTGGCCATGTTGGAGTTCAAAAAGAATTGACTATGACACCTGCAAATCCCAGAAAATTGTTTTAATTTAAAACATTTAAGTCTTGAATGGAATTTGATTGCTCCTATATAGCTGTTGTTTGAGGAATTGGTATTATAATTATATGATAGAAAGATGGAATGTTCTTTTTGAGGTATCCATTTATGTACATTTGAAAGCATAGTTTGTAAATCTCTTTTTCTTTTTGAGAGGCTGGTAATATTTTTTGCCTTTATACATTACATGGTTTCTGTTGTACATACTCACTTTTATTGTTATGAAGCAGAAAATCAGCCACAGAGATTACGGAAATTAATAAGTATGTCTGCATTTATTACTTTGTTTTTAAAGAAAACTAGGTGGTGTGTCTAATATTTACTCAAGTATTTATTTACTGTTGGTCATACTGAAGCAATATTATTGGGCAGTCAAAAAAGTCATGATGCATTTTTCTGTAGAAAAGTAAAAAACTAAAATACATTGTGACTCTTACAACCCAATATCTTCTCAAAGAATTACAGTGGGGGTCAGCAGTTGTCATCGCAGTTAAGATCATAGTGTGAGAAGATGATGGAAGAAGGAGAGTCTGAGGAAAGACATTAAGGAGAAAAACAGAGAGGTAAGACATTTATGGTGCATAGAAATGAATTATTACTGGTTGATGATAACATGTAGAGTACCCCTAACTGGACTGGTAGGAAATATATTCATGTTGAAAAATTCACTTTACAAGTGACATATAGTGATTGAATGTGTAAACGATATTAAAATAATACAAAAAAGGGCCTAGGCTCCCGCAAGACTTATTGCAGTTTGAGTCTCAGACATGGTAGCTTGCTTTCTCACTTTCACTTCCTATATATCTTTGGTGAGTGCGCATGACTTATAGCAAATTTTAATAATGATAATAATATAATTAAATAAACAGTTCTTAGGAAAAAAAGAGTTAGAGTGATAACTAATCACATTTTTATTGTATTACCTATTTCTATTCCAAGAGTCCACCAGATATTTCAGACTTTTGTCTCAGAAACAGGTTTGGCACCCACATGAATGTGTTTATTTTTTTCTGGGTCCCAACCCCTTTCTTTCTCTATTCATTTTTAAATTTTTTAATATAATTATTTATTTAGTTTTATTTTTCATTAATTTTAAAATTTGCTCTAGGGCATTTGTGTTCAGCACAGAGAGACAGAGACAGAGACAGAAAGAGATAGAGAAAGTGGAAAAGTATGTGGCCAGGTCTGGGACTCAAATCATGGTTGGTCATGTGGGATTCCAGTATCTTATGAATCATGCTACCTACTGGCCCCTAATATTCACTGCCTACGCTGACAGCCCATGGACTCCTGCCAGCTTGTATGTTGTTGTACTCTTCCAGGTCAAAACTACTCTGCTTGTCTGAGATCATTCCTATTAAACAGTTTTAACTAAAAACAAAAACAAAAACAAACTTATTTAATTTAATTTGTTATTATTATTATTAATTTTGTTTATTACACAATCTTGTTTGTATTACATTGAATCACATATAACTTTACAGTGCATTACTATTCTTTTTCCAGAAGGAATACCATGCATATCAGTCAATACAGACATTAAAATCCTCATCATCACCAAATAGCTTTTTATTATCTTTTCCAGACTATTATTATATCAGTATTATTATTTTTAATTTGACCAGAGAGAGAGTAAAAGTGAGAAAAAAAGCCACCCAGTCCCAGACTCAAATTGCAGTCAGCCTTGTGGCAGTCCAACACCCTTAGTCACCATGCCACCTGCTGGCTCCATATTATTTATTTAAAAAAAAAAATTGCTGGGGACCAGCAGTTAACATAATGGCTATGTCGCTGGACTCCCACGTAGTCGACCGCGGTTCGCGTCCTGGACCTGGCGGCTTAAAACTCACGCTGGGCACGTGTGCATGCGTGCCCAAGATCCCGAGAAAAGAACAGAAGAGAAGGGATTGCGGCGTAGCCATCCTCCCTGGGGGGTGATTTCTTGCTTTCTGTCTCTGTCTGTCTGGCGAGTTCAGGCGCCCTATAGCAAAAACCTCTCCAAAAAAAAATTGCTGGGAGACATATTCACTCACTAGAGAGAGACATCCAGAGAAAGAACTTGAGACAGTACCACCTCTGTAAAATGGTCATGCCACAATCCCTTCTGCACCATATTTTCCCTTTATCCTTATTTTGCACAACATACAAACTCCTGGTGTATTTTCCAAGTCATCTGGTGGAGGACTCAAGTCACAATTCGGGTATTGTGAGATTCAGTCACCTTAACCACCATGCCATGGCCTGTCTCCATACCACTATTTTTATTTCTTGTTTTACACACTCATTTGGTTTTGCAATTCATTCACAAAAATATAAGCATTTTTTTCTTGGCATAGTCTAACCTAAACATAAATATTAATTTTTACTAGTAATGAAAGTCAAAATGATTTCTACTGTTAGAATGCCTAAAATTGAATAATACTTAATTGAATAAGTATTATGGAAGAATTCAAACCATACTTATTCCTTATATATTGGAAAAATGGAAGCATAATTTCTTATAATTTTCTATATTTTACCATTGCCAGTACCACATTTCCACATTTTGCTTTGACAATTGTTTGACTTTATATTTTGTATGACAGCAAATTTTGAGGTGCCTAAGTGTGAAATTGATTAGAATGTTGAGTCTTTAATCTTTAAACTATGTTTCTTTTTCTTCCTGCAATATAATTCAATATTCTGATATTAGTCAATTCTTTGTTCTTAACTGCACAAGTGTTTCATCACAGTTGAAAAAGTTTAAAATATTTTGGGACCAGCAGTTGGCGTAATGGCTATGCTGTTGGACTCCCATGTAGACGACCACAGTTTGAGTCCCAGCCTTGGTGGCTTAAACTCATACCAGGCACATATGTATGTATGCCCAAGATCCCAAGAGGAGAATGGAGGAGAAGGGATTGCAGCGTGGCCATCCCCCCTGGGGAGTGATTTCTCACTTTCTGTCTCTCTGTTTCTTTTGGTCTTTCTGGCAAGAGCACATGCCCTATAGCAAAAAAAAAAAAAAGTTTAAAATATTTTTATAATAATTGATCTGTTATTATGTTGTGCTTATCATCTGGGTAAAGAAGTCAGATTCGAAGTTTAAGGCACCCACAGGTCACCTTGATAATGACACATCTCTCATTTCATGACTAATGTGCTCCAGAATGAGATTTAAGATTGACAGTCTTACTCAGCATTAAAGTGCAAGGTTATTCATTGAAAATCATTTCAGAGTTGAGCCTAACAGAATTAGCATTGCCAGATAACAACTTTCAAAAAATAGGTAGTAATAATGTTTATAAAATAAATATACCAAATCAATGAATATGTGAATTAAGAACAGTGGTGCTCTATGATTCATTTCTGTGTGTGTGTGTGTGTGTGTGTGTGTGTGTGTGTGTGTGAAAGAGAGAGAGAAAGAGAAAGAGAGAGAGTTTTGCTATAGGTCAAGTGTGTTCAGCAGAGAGATAGAAAGTGAGAAATCACCTTCCAGAGGAGATGGCCTTGCCACAGTCTCTTATTTTACTTTCTGCTCTGGAGATTTTGGGCACACATGCACATGCACTTGGCATGACTCAAGAGTCAGGATTGGAAATTAAACCACAGTCAGCCACATGGGGCAGTGCCTTCACCACCACATCACCTTCTGGTCCCCATGTTTTGTTTCTAATAGTAACAGTTTTACTTTTATCAAGCAATAGTAGAGAATAAGAATCTACTTATGTATTTCATACTTGTTTGATTTGAAATGCCTGACTCTGGGCACAAGACACAAATAAAGCAGCAAACAGGTCTTCCTTCTTGGGGAAGTTTTTGAAATCCAGGAACACAGCTGTGACTACACACAGATTCAGGAGTCTGAGCAGAAAAGAGAATCATTAGTCATAACCATATATGTTGTGAACTGTTTTGATGAGATGTCTATTTTGTTCACTTTGAATAACTATTGCTTTCAATAGTTCAATGCTCTGTATCATTTAAACTCCCATTACACTGACATTAGTTAGGTTTTCTTTTAATTGTTTTGTTTTATAGAGATATTTTTGCTATAGGGTACATAAAGTTGCCAGAGAGACAGAGAAAGTGAGAAAACACTCCTGGTGTGATGTCCACATTACAATCCATTCTTTATTGTCTTGTCAGGGTCCGAGGCAACCATGCACACATGCCAGACATGAGTTTTAAGTCTCCAGTTCCAGGACTCAAACTGCAGTCAGTCATGTGGGAGTCCAGAACTTAACCACTATGCTACCCTTACAAAGACTTGTAAGGAAGAACTAGTATGCTTCCCTTTGTTCTTTATGTATTATTACTATTTTTCAATTTTTGTAAAAATGATTTACTTAACCATATTTATTATTACTATTATTTTAAAATTTGAACAGAAATGGAGAGAGGAAGGGAAAGTGAGAAAGCAAGTCACAGGTCTGTAGTCAACCATGTGAGAGTCCAGTGCTTTAACCATCATGTCACTAGCCTGCCCTCTTTATGTATTATTTGCCAAGTATCTCCTAATTACTGTACCCCATACATATCTAAAATAATCCCTGTGTCATTCTCTTCTCTTATGTAATCACTTTCTTCAAAGCAAACTCAATGCAGGTTTTACAAGGTAAATATTTTGAAAAGCTGTGTTCCCAAGAGTATTTATACTAAGTCCTCATACCTAGTTGTATAGAAAATTTTTGGTTCTAGATTTTAAAATATCTAATATGATATGTAGGTACACAATAAAAAGTTAACTTAAATCTCATGTGCCAGCAGAATGATAAGAATGTGCTTAATCCACTTCTGGACTCTGATGTTAGTAGAGCACTGCTTTTCATATATAAACACAATACATGTGTGAAGCATGATTGTTATGTAAATCTTTTTTAAAAAGATTTTTGCCTTAGGGTGTGTGCAGTCATGACAGAGAGAAAGAGAGAGAAAGAAAGAAACAGAGACACTGAGAGAGAAAGTGAGAAATTAGCCCAGAGAGGGAATGGCCACATCGCAATTCATTCTCCTTCATCTCCTTCCAGGATGTGGATCATGAATGCACATGCACTCAGTATGAGGTTGCAGATAGCAGGTTCAAGACTCAAACTGCAGTCAGTCATGTGTGAGTCCAGTATTGCAACTACTATGTGATCTGCTGGCCCCTCTTGTATAAAGGGATGTATAAATCTTCTGCCTCATCTAATTGGCTAAGATTATAGTCAATGTGTTGAGATGTTTAGTACAACAAAGAATAATATTAAAGAGGCTGGCAGGTGGTGGGGTGGATAAGGCACTGGATTCTCATATGGCAAACTATGGTTTGACCCCTGGCCCATTGAGTGGCTTTCACATTCTGCCTCTCTCTCTGTTTCTCTCTCAGTCTCTCTCTCTTTCTCTCTCTCTCTCTCTCTCTCTCATCAAATTGAAGAAGGTTAATAATAAATAACAAATTAAATAAATAATTCTTAAAAAAATGATATGCAACATGACAAGAGGAAATGTGAATGGTATCTACAAAAACATCAATGGTATTTTAATTTATACTCTCCTTATGTTTATAGAATATTGATATATAAGAAGGACTTTGTTGACGAATTATAAAGGGTTTCCAGATATATAGAGGAATTTTTATAGACACACACAAGCTTACACACACACACTTTCACATACATATAGACATATATGTGAAAGTTGTGTGCTCCACAAACATAGAAGACAATTTAGTCAATGATGAAAAGCATACATGATAGTGGTCCCATAAGATAATAGATTAGACCATATAAATTTCATGTGCAATGTTCACTATCATCTAGGTTTGTGTAAGTGCAATCTATTATGTTCATAAAATGACAAACTTTCCTAAAAATGCATTTCTTTGAGACCAGCATATGGCTCACTGTTTATGTGGTTGGACTCCCACATGGCTAAGTGCAGTTTAAGTCCCAGATCTGGCAGCTTGAATCTTACTGGGTGAATGTGTATGTGAACTCAAAATTTTGAGAGGAGAATGGAGGAAAAGGGATTGTGGCATCATCATCTCCCCAGGGAGTAATTTCTAGCTTTTTTATCTCTTTGTTTCTCTTTCAAGCACACATGTTCTACAGAAAAAAATCTATCTAAAATAAAAATGAAATGAAAAATGCATTTCTCTCATTATACAATGTGCAACTCTGTATGCAATCCATTACCACACTGATTTTAATTGGACTGCTGTTTAAACAAACATAAGAAAACAAATCAGCATATAAAAAACAGATGTTTTCTTATAGTAAGAATGTATGTAAGCAAAGTCACATAGTATAAAGTCAGGACTAAAAAGGCATATTTAAAAATAATTTGTATTTTCACTGAGGCACGAGTTTAATTAATTTTTCTTTAGGGTCTGCCGTAGGTCGTTTGCTTTCACCAGAGAGAAATACAAACAAAAAAACAATAAGTGATAAATTAATCCTCAGAAGGTTGGTCATGCCTTATACCCTTTTCTCCCATTATTCTCTCAGAAAAATACACACACATATGCATTGTCCTGACCTGTGGGACAGTCGAACAGGTTTCCTGGGGGAGGGAGTGAGAGATGGAACAAACACACAGACATACAGAGTGGAGACAAGAAGAGGTGGCGATCAAGTCTTGTTTATTAAGGAAGAACGGTGAGCTTATATACAGGCTGGTGGGCATTGATTGATTGCCCAAAATGCAAATGAGATAGAACAGCATGAACCAATCATTGGTGTGGGTGGATCTCTCTCATTGCCTAGAAACCCAATCACTTCCAGGGAGAACAGTTTGCTCAGTGAGGAAGTTAAGCCTAATGGTTTCCAAGATGGTGGATATAGCTCAAGATGGCGGATAACTCAAGATGGCTTCTGTATGCAGTGACCTCCACAATGCATGGCAGGCATAATTTTCAAGTCACCAGACCCAGGACACAAAACCGTGGTTGGCCATGTGAGAACTCAGCTCTTTTACCACTACAGCACCTGCTGGCTCATGAAAAGCAAATTGAATGCTAAATTACTGTGGAAAGTGGGTGGGAAAAGGAGGAGAATGTGAGGAAAGACATTAAGGACAAAATAGAAAGGCCAGACATTTATGGGACACAGAAATGCATTATTAATTGTTGATGATAACATATATAGTATCCCCAACTGGATTGGTGTGAAATGTATTCATGTTGGAAAATTCACTTTATAAACTAAGTATACTGATTTAATGTATAAAAGAAATTAAAACCAAATAAAATTCATGAATCTCTACACTTATAGCATAAACTGAAAGATTGGAAATTATAGTAGCATGGAGTACAACTGTAGATACTACAGATAGTATGGATAGGGATAATATAAGGGTGGGTATTAGAGGAGGAGGAAAGCAGAGGGAAAAAAGTACATATAACTGACACAAAAATAAAAAACTATTTCTGATGACAATGTAGTTGGTAATGTCTTTTTCTTGTCTAATATGCACTGTATTCATGCTAGGAAAAGTCAGTTGTACACTGTAAAAGATATAGTGATTAAATCTAAATAAAAATAAAAATATTGGAGAACAAAAACAAAAACAGCACACAGAAACGTCTAGTCACACAATTTCATTTCAGGACTCTGTTCAGATACCTCTGTATATATTTAACATTGAAATGACATCATACCTCCATGAAAATAACAGGTTAGTTTATGATCTCTTCATTGATGACCAAGCCTTGATCTTGGCTGCTCCTGTAGACAAAATCTCCTACTTTAACCAACAGCAAACTGCGATTAGAAAATTTCACAATATTGTGGATATCATACTGTATTGTTTTTCTGTTTTCATCCAGGAGCTTGTCGTACCCAATGCTGTTTGTCAATTGGCTTTTCCTCAGAAATGGATGAAGCTGCATCAAAGGCAGGATTTACAAATTAGGACTGCATTAAATGTAGAGGTTCGACAGTCCATATCTATCAAGTAATCCTTCTATTTTATCATCTCTACCCTTTTTTGTAGGAGCTCAATATGGATTGAGTTGTCACCAGTTCTGTAGTCATGTGAGATGTACTTTCTTTTTTCTTTCTAAAAACAATGGAGGAGTGGTTGTAGCTCATAAGAAAAATTCTAGAATGTTTCCCAAAGAGTGATTTGTACATGAACTTTCATAAAACCCAGACTAACAAAATCGGCTTGGACTAATTAGAGGCTAAACTTGACCATTCTTAAAGGGCACGTATGGGCTCAGTCAGTGAGTGGTGTGATTAAAGTGGCTGAATCACAAATCACTAAGCCAGCATCTTGGTTCCTGTACCTGCAGCTTACAAAACACACTGGATGGGGCCAACAAGTGATGTGGTGGTTAAGGCACTGGATTTCTCATGGCTGACTGTGGTTTAAGTTTTGGACTTGATGGCTTGCTTTCTGACTTCCCTTTTCCTTTCTCTCTGTCTCTCTCTGATCAAATTTTTAAAATAAAAAAAATAAAATAATTATTTTAAAGTAAAACAAAACATTGGACACAGGTGTATTCATGTCCCAAATTCCAGATAAAAACAGAGATGGAGAAAAGATTCCATCATGACTATTCTGCATGGGAGGTGATTTCTCACTTTCCCTCTGTGTCTTTCCCTAAGAAATGCATATGTAGAAAAAAAGTAAGAAATATTTAATTTTACTTATTATTGAGATTTTTAAAATTTGACTAGAGGGAGAGGGAAACTGAGAAAGCAAGCCACCAGGTTCTAAACTTGAACCTATCAGCCATGTGGGAGTTCAACACTGTGACCACTATGCCACCTGCTGGTCCCTTGTAGAAAAAAAATTTAAAAGGCACTATATGTATGAAAAGATTTAGATTTTTGATACTGGTAGGGGTAGTATAAAAGTATACAGTTCTTAAAGTTTATCTAAAAGTGAACATTAAATATGTGCAACTTTTTGGATACTATTTGCACCTCAATATAACTTTTTTAAAGAACAAACTTGTTCTGTTCTTTATCTACAAACTTGTTTTGTTCTTTATCTTTAATTTGGACTTCTTTTGGTAAAAGTGTTATTGTCATGTGACATAAAAAGAAATAATTTGTAACAAATATATAAACTTAAAACATTCAAATTCTTTTTTATTTATTTAGAGAGATTTTTGCTATAGGGAATGTGTGCTTGCCAGAGAGAGAAAAACAGAGAGACAATAAGTGAGAAATAACCCACAGGAGGGATGGCCATGCCAAAATCCCTTTTCCTCCATTCTTCTCTTGGGATTTGGGGCATGCATGCATACACCACTGGAATGAGTTTTAAGCCTCCAGTTCTGAGATTTGAACCACGGTCAACTACATGAGAGTCCAGTGACGTAACCATTATGACATCTGTGATCTCCAAACTTTTAAATTGTAAAGAAGGTTTTATCCCTGGTGATCAAGTAAACTTCCCAGAGAGACATAGAGAGAATCTGAGAGATGAGAAAAAAAGTGCCCCCATGGGGAATGAGCTGTAATCTCTTCTTCATTTCTCCTTTCTTTTGGGATTTTGGGAATGCATACATGCACACATGCCTGACTGTTTTTCAGGCCTCAAGGTCTGAGACTTGGGCCATGTGGAATTCAACTTCCTTATTCAATAGACCATAAATCCATCCCACTAAAGATTTAGTGTTTGAAGAATTATTTATTTAATTTTACCTATTATTATTTTTAATTTGCAAAAGGGCATGGGTACTGATGAGAGAGAGACAGAGAGAGAGAGAGAAGGAAATTGAGAAAGCAAGTTGTCAGGTCCAGGACTCAAACCAGTCAGCCATGTGGGAGTTTAGAGATTTAACCACCATACCACTTGTAGGCCTCAGTAAGGAGATTTTTAATAAAACATGTTAGAATTTTATTTTTAAATTTATGACTTTTTGCAGAAAGTTATTAACTTTTATCGTTTATACAACTGTTTTTTCAGTCTTCACATTTTTTGAGAGGTTTTTGCTATAGGGTGTGTCAGCTTGCCAGAAAGACAGAGAGAGACAGAAAGTGAGAAATCACCCACCCCCAAGGGGGATGGTCACACTGCAATCCCTTCTCCTCCATTCTCCTCTCAGGATCTTGGGCACGCACTCAAACTCACCCTGCATGAGTTTAAGCCACCGGGTTGGGGACTCAAACCTCAGTCAAATACATGGAAGTCCAGTGACATGGCCATTACACCAACTGCTGGTCCCCAGTCTTTACATTTTTAGAATGGAATTACTCTCATCTTTAACATATCTAGGTAACCATTTTGACAAAACTATGTGCTTTTCCAAGAGTCAACTTCAAACTTTTTCAAAGAGCAGGTCAAATGTTGTTACTCTTAGTACAAGTAGAAATCAAATGGAAACTAAATTTCTGATCTTTATTTTTATGTATGTGTGTTATATTTACTTGTTTTTCTCAACAAATCTAATTTATTGTCTCTTTTTGATAAAGATGTTTTACACATAATTAATGAACTTACTTATATTCTTTGAATTATTTATTTTATTATTATTTTTTTAGGTTTTCTATATGGTGTGTGTACCACTAAACAGAGACAGACAACAAGAAAGAGGGAAAGTGGGAAAGCAAGTCACCAGGCCTAGGGTTCAAAACACAGGCAACCATGTGAGAGTCCTGTGTCTCAACCATGATGCCAGCTGCTGGTTCCATGATTTAGTGTTTATTTAAAAGATAAACTTGGGGACCAGTAGGTGGTGTTGTGGTTAAGGTGCTGGACACTCCCACATGGCTGACCACAGTTTGAGTCCCAGACCTGGTGAATTCCTTTCTCACTTTCACTCTCTCTCTTTCTCTGTGTCTCTCTCTGGCCAAATTAAAATTAATTAATTAATTAATTAAATTAAATAAATAATTCTTTAAAAAAATTTAAAATATAAAAGATAAATTTATTTATAAACCAAATAGGATATCCTGAGACTATATGCATCAAACTGGTTCAATATTATAAAACTGGATAACTGTTCCTTCTTCCATGATTATTGAAGACAGTATAAAAAAATTAAAATTAATTCTGTTATGATTAAGACAGGCAAAATAAGTAACTGCAGACACCTCTAGGTCATTCATGCCAGTAAGAGAGTAAGTGCTCAGATCCTCCCCAAATGATCATTTTGACTTTAGAATATTCTAACATTTCTTCCAATATTTTGTCCATCTTAAATCTGTTCATTCTAAGTTATATTAAGGCTATATTGTGACTACTTTCCATACTTTCTCTTCCCATCATTTTATAAAATCAAGGACAGGGGAAGACATGGTGAAGTCGAGGGGAAAGAGAGGAGAAAGAGAGTGATGGGAAAAAGCCAGCCTCCAAGGGCAATTCACAGAGAAAACACAGAGTGGATCAATCATGTGCAACTAATGGAGAGCTCCCTTTAGAGAAAAAGTTTTATTCTCTATATATAATCTTTCTCAGTACCACAAAGAAATATACCTAAGCAGATGGGTTGGTGGTTAGGGTGACTGAGTTTCCACATGATCTACCACAGTTTGAGTTCTGGATCTGGAGACTTGTAAACCATGCCAGACATGTGTGTGAGCATGCCCAAAATCTCAAAAGGAGACAAGAGAAGGGACTGTATGCAGTATGGCCATTTCCCTAGAAGGTGATTTTCACTTTTCTTCTGTCTTTCTCCTTTATGGTAAGCACACTTGCCCTAAGGGAAAAAGCTAATACAAAAAAATTAAACAAACAAACAAACAACAACAACAACAAAAAAAAACACTTCAGGGGTCAGAGGTAGTTTTATGGTTAAGGAGAACTCCCATATGACTGACCATGGTTTGAATTTCAGACCAGTAATGTGGAAAATCATGCCAGGCATAAGCGTATGTCTGGTGCCCAAATCACAGGAAGATAATGGAACAGAAGGAATTATGGTGTGGCCATACCCACGGGGAATGATTACTCTTTCTCTCTCATTATGTCTCTATGGTGAAAGCACATGACCTATGGCAGAAATATTTTTTTTAAAAATGAAAAAGAAAATGCCTCCAAATATAATCAGGTGCTTATGAAGAATGTTTTACCTGCCAGGGAAGAATAGGCTGGTCTGCTTCTCCTTCAGAGTCCATTCTATTTATTGCAGAAGCATCTTATAAAGACCTTGGGCTACCATGTGCACAGCATGATAGATAAAATAGCTGGGGTCAGACACTGTCCTCATGTAAAAATCATGTGGTAGAAACTCTACGGAAGAATTTGTTCCGCAGTCTCTAAGTTTGCTACATAGTGGCCCAGTAAGTGAGCAATTTAAAAAGGAAACCTAGAGTCTACTGAAATAAAAATCTTCTGGGTATTGGGAAGGGTTGACTGTCTTGAGAAATTGTTTAAAGCCAGGAATATTCCTTTTCTAGTTTGAAAGAAAAAGGCTTCCATGGAAATTGTATGGCATGTTACTCAAAATACTCAAAACATCTTCCAAGTCTGAGGAGTGGAGATTTCTCATGATCAATACCTTTCCCAAAGTTAAATAAGAGATTTTTTCAATCCCAAGCTCAGGATACTCCCTTCATCACCATGTATTATATACACATTTGCAGATGACACTCTAATCTTTACAACAAGGTAGTCACGATATAAAATGCCACCTTTTGTGGCAGGGAGCTTTTCTGTAAAGTCCACACAGATAACCTTTTCAAACATCTTTGCCTTTACATCCTGAAGGAACTGCTCCCCTTGCACATCATCAGATACATAGAGTGCCACCCATGTCCAGCCAAAATGCAGCAACAAGCAGATGATTCCATAAGCTGGAGAGCTGTCCTTGGAGGTCATCTGATAAACTGATGGAAATTGGTCTTTATCATTAAGGATGGGATCAAAAGGACCATATGTGACCTGAATAAAAAATTTTAAAAAATCTCATACTTCATTTTTTTTAAAGAAGATGAACTGTATTTTGCATTTTGTGTACTTGTAAGTTAATGTAACAAACCATCAATTTTCCTAGTATGAGTATAGAATTGCAACACTACACAATGTATATATCCAGAACCGTGTGACTATTTCCAATGAACTTTTTTCCAAGTACACTTGCAATCGTATGTGTATAATGAACACATCTGTATATGCTTATGCCTGAGCAACATTATTTTTGCAATTCTTGTTTATATTGTCTCTAAAAAATGTGTGATTTTCATTTTGAAAAATACAAAGATTTGGAATCTGCCAAAAAATTAAAATAATCTGATTCTGAATTTAGTTGGAATTTTAAAAAATTTCCCACTTAAACAGGGAGGAGCTAATTCTCTACCTGCGAAGATAAAAGAATGGAATATTCAGTAAAGAGATTGCATGATGTGGAAATGATTCTATTTTATCAATATGACCATTAGAAGACTGTATTCAATCCCTTTTTTTTTTTTTTTTGAGAAAGGACATGTGACTAGTACAAGTAACCATATCACTTCCAGACCAAAGCATGAGTGAAAAACTATAAGGTTCAATACATGCTTTCTTGCCCACACTGAGATCTGAGGTATACATACGCTTTATAAAAAGATAGTGCAACGAAATGTTAGCAAATCTGCCTTCTTGGTCTCATGTGACAATGTGGATCAGAGGCTTCCTTTTCTAGATGCCAATTTTAAAATATTAAACTCTGAGAAAAAAATATGTATTGAGTTTTTCATACTGTATCTTATCAACACAACTTAAAATATATTGTCTTTAAAACACAAGCACATAGACTCTATGATATTTTTAAAATAATTTTTTTCTACAACATAATTACTCTATGCTAATGCTGTGTTTACCAGTAAGGTCTCTTGAAACTTTTATAAGATAATTTCCCTGGAAGAACCTCTGAGGTGGAGAGTTGTCATTCTGAGAGTAACTGGAAGTGCTTCCAAGGGATCCACCTGCATAGATGTGAGGAAGGGCAGAGGGATCTGGTTAAACCTCAGGTGAGGAAGTGAGTCATTTTGTGAGTTTGGAGGATCTCCAGTGTTGGAATATTGTTTATTAGCCAAAAGTGATAATGAATGCAAAGGTTTTTATATGTTTGTTTCTAACTGTCCTCTTCACACCCAATAATATTGTCCTGTCCTAAGATGGGATGGTTCCCTATATTGTATGAACTTTTAGAAAGCATCTTTAAGACAACCTTCAATTTTCCCATTACTGGGTTTTGGATGTTATGGCTATGGAAAGAAACATGGGTGAAACTTAACAAATTTTACTTCTTTTTTATTTTGAATTTGCCATAGTGTAAATTAAATTATGTGTTCTTGCCACAGAGAGATAGAGGGATAGTGAGAAATCAACCCTCATATGGGATGGCCGTACCAATATCCCTTATATGTTGGGATTTGGGGCATGCAAGCACATATGCCCAGTGTATTCTTCAGGATATGAAAATCAAGATTTGAGCCATGCAGTAAGCCAAGTGAAATCCAGGCACATTAACCACCACATCACCAGCTGGCCTACTACAGCTCTTTTTTTCTCTAATCCTTGTACTGTTAATAGTCCCATGACCCAGGAAAGAACCTGTGCCTTTTTCCCTCTGTTTAAGCAAATTGTGTTCAAATAACCAAGAGAAGTGCTGAGGGCCTCTAGAGGTATGTAACCCCAGATTCCATGTTTTCTTTGCTAAGATGTAAGAGGATTACATTAGGGCATATCCGATTCTCATTCCTTAACCTGACAACCCACTTACCTGCGGACTTTTGTAAAGCTCCAATAGGGATCCAACTTGAGCTGAAAATGTTGGCATGTTTCCTGCAATAATAGCAACAGGTTGTTTCTGTATCTGGCAGTTGTAGTTTGGCAGGGACTATTTCCCTCCAGTGAGCAAAAATAGAGCACTTTCTAAAGTTCTTTTATCACTGGGAAATGCATTGTGGAAATCATAACCAAGGGAGTGGTTGGTGAGCAAATGGGGACTTTTATTGACCTGCTCAATGGCAAAGTAAAAGGCCAATACATATTGGTAGTTTGTCCATCGGTACCTAAACAAAGGGGACAGCATTAGGAAATACAGTCAGGTCATGCAATTCAAGGTAAATTCTTCATCCAAGCCAAAAGACATAAAGTTATAGGCCCAGTTTCAAATTAAGAGATTTTCCTGCAATGATACACAGAGCTAGTGTGAATAATGTTCCCAGGGTTTCAGAAAACTTTGAATGTATTTTTCCCTCTGCTTAAGCAAATCATGTCCAAACAATGAAGAGAGGCTTTGAAGGTCTTGTGAGTGGGATGAGGTGTCATTTAGCTTGATGATGACACTGTTGTCTGAACAGAGATGATTTTAAAGGAGGATCATTAACATATGGAGAAAGTGACAAATTTCTTTAAGAATATCACTAAAGAATTTCCCACTCCTTCTTAACCCACAGGACTGCCCCCAGCTCTTCAGCAGAGCCCATTTCCATCTCCAGATCCCTGGTCTAAGGGACACTGAAGCAGCGCTTACCTGCCCCAGCTCCAGCTTCAGTTGCCCAAACCCAGTGACCCGCTCTCTCTGTCAGCAAGGTAGACCTTTTTTCCTCTTCTCTTCTTTCTTTTGTGAATTTTCTATTTATCCTTACACCATATAACTACCCTCAGCTCTTCAGCAGAGCCCATTTCCATCTTCATAATCCCTGGCGAATCCTGCACTGCACACATTCTTTATTCTCTTTTATACTCTTTTATTTTTTGTCTTATATTGTCATCTCCTGCCAATTCTCCACGCACCATAAGGGGCTAGACAGATCTTGAATCACAATTTTCAAATACCCTGGTATTGCAATGGTTCCTGGGATTATCCCTTTTACATAACCACTTGCAAAAAAGGAAAGACTGCTCTTCAGACTCTTGAATAGAAGACCCCTTCTCTGCAGACCACATTGCAAAACACAGAAGAAGAGAGACTTCGGCACACATCAATCTACAAATAAGGAAGTACACTTGTTCCCAGCCAAAGAGACATTTTCCTAAAAGGTATCCAAAAGTGAATGCCGCTCCCCATGGTTAGAAGTAAAAGAAGAGCCTCAGGTCTGAATAAACCAGGAAATATGTCTCCATCAAAAGAACACAATAACTGCCCTCCATCTCTTGAAAAACAGATGTTCCCAAAATGTCAGAAAAATAATTAAGAACATTCTTGGTGACAAAATTTTATCAGTTGGAACAGAAAAGGGACAATGAGCTACAGGAGATTAGGAAGTCCTTCCAGGATATATATATATATATATATATATATATATATATATATATAAAAGAACACTCTCTAAGAAAGAATCAGATGGTGCTATTAGAGATGAAGTCTGTAATACAGGAAATCAAAAACTCTCTCAAAAGTATTAAAAGTTGATTTGACCATGCTGAATATTGAATCTCTGATGTAGAAGATAAAACCGCTGACCTAGGAAAAGAATACCAAAAAGATAGAGAAAATAACAAAAAAAAAAACATGAGGATTATATACGAGAAACATTAGGCTCCATTAAACGTCCACACATCTGAATAATTGGTATCCCAGAAGGTGAAGAAAATAATATGGGCATGGAAAATCTATTTTATAAAATTCTGGAAAAAACATCCCAAATCTAGAGAAGCACTTACACATCCAGACCGAAGAAATACAAAGGACTCCAAATAGAATCAACCCAAGAAGATCTTCTCCAAGGCACATATTAACCAGACTGGCCAAGACCACAGATAAAGACAAGATACTAAAATTGGCAAGAAAGAAACAAGAAGTGACTTGCAAAGGTCATCCCATCAGGCTAACTCCGGACATTTCAACAGAAACATTGCAAGCAAAAAAAGAGTGGGAAGACATGTTGAAAGTGTTAAGAGAGAAACAGTTTCAACCAAAATTATTATATCCAGGAATATTATCCTTCATACGAAAAAAAAATTAAAATCTTCTCAAACAAAGAAAACCTGAAAGGAGTTACTAACACCAGACCAGCTCTTCAAGAAACTCTGAAGAGAGTCCTGTTCCAGGAAAACCAAGAATGATCAGCCAGAAATAAGGGTGAAAGACAACCAACAAAATGGTCAACTTAAAAGTAAGGACAAATCTGGAAATATCGATAATAACATTAAATGTTAATGGATTAAATTCTCCTATCAAGAGACACAGACTAGCTGAATAGAAAAAAAAAAGAATCCCTCTATTTGTTGTCTACAAGAAATACATCTCATGGATAAAGACACACATAAACTAACAGTGAAGTGTTGAAAAAAGGTATTCCATGCAAATGGAAATTAAAAAATAAGCTGGAGTAACAATACTAATTTCTGACAAGATAAACTTTAAAACAAAAACTGGGACAGTCAGCTCCATGGCTCCTGCGATCTAGCCATTTGGGGAGAAAGGAAGATCTCCCACTGAAAACTGGGCCTCCAGCATACAAAACCCGCAAGGTAGGAAGACCCCTTTCAAATATCCTGTCTCTGCATCAGTCTTGTCTCTCTCTATCTCTGTCTCTATCCTCTCTCTCTCTCTCTCTGTCTTTTTTATTTAATTTTTGCTTTTTAGTATTTTTTAAGGTGAGGCGTTTTACAGGGCCCTTTGGCCCCTCCCTCCTAGGCCTTTATCTTGTTAATAATCCCCTCTCATTCTCCCAGAACAGCCCTTCTTCAAAAACAGTCAGCTCCATGGCTCCTGTGATCTAGCCATTTTGCACAGTGCGCTTGCAAGCCACGCAGTTTTCTAATTTTTAAGTTTTATTGAAATTTTTTGAATATTAATTTTTCTTTTTTAGATTTATTTAAAAGTTTTTCTTTTCTTTTTCTCTGTTTCTTGTCTGTTTTTTTTTTTTTTGCTGTTGTTGGTATTGTTTCCCTCTCTCTGCTTCCTTTTCTACACACTCCTCGACCCTCAGATTGAACTTCCAAGTTTGGGAAGAAACTGACGATCCACCAGATGACTAGAAATCGCTGCAGGGCCACAAGAAATATGGGGAAGCTGGAAAATACCTCTCCCACAAGGGAAAAGGATAACTCCTCTTCATCCACACACAGATCAATGGAAATCACGGAAATGTCTGATAAAGAATTCAGAACATTCATAATGGCAAAGCTTACAGAGATGGAAGAGTAGAGAGACAAGGAACTGTTGAAGAGGAAGGAGAAAGGAGTTGAAGAGTTCCAGGAGGTGAGGAAATTCATGCAAGATATAAAAGAGGAATTTCACACTTTACAAAAGAATCAGATGGAACTGTTAGAGATGAAGGCTATAAGTCAAAATCTCCTTTGAAAGTATTAAAAGCAGACTAGATCATACAGAAAATAGAATCTCTAATGTAGAAGAGAAAATGGCTGGCCTAGAAAAATCCACCATGAGGACTAAAAAAATGGCCCCAAAATTTGAGAATAATATGCGAGAAGTGCTAGATACAATTAAACGTCCAAACATCCGGATAATAGGCATCGCAGAGGGTGAAGAGACTCATAAGGGCATTGATAATTTATTCCATGAAATCCTGCAAGAAAACTTTCCAAACCTGGAGAGGCACTCAAAGATTCAGTCCCAAGAAATACAGAGGACCCCAAATAGAATCAACCCAAGAAGATCTTCTCCAAGACACATTATAGCCAGATTGACCAAAACCACAGACAAAGACAAGATACTAAGACTGGCAAGAGAAAAAAGGCAAGTTACCTACAAAGGATATCCCATCAGACTAATGGCAGACCTCTCATCGGAAACAATGCGAGCGAGGAGAGAATGGGAAAATATATTCAAAGTATTAAGGGAAAAGCAATTTCAACCGAGAATTCTGTACCCAGCAAGGTCATCATTCATTTGTGAAAAAAAGACATGAACTTTCCCAGATAAACAAAACCTGAAAGAATTTACCAGCACCAGACCAGAACTGCAAGAAGTTCTTAAGGGAGTGCTATGTCAGTAAAATTAAATGCGGACACACAGAAATAAGAGTTCAAAAACTAAGAAAATGGGCAACTTAATTGTAGGGACAATGTCTGGAGATGAATATTATATCCTAGAACTCAATCTGGAAGATCGAACCACAACAGAAGAAAGATTAAGTACATGAGACTGAACTGATGAAACAACATTCTGTGACTTGACTAAAATATTGCTGCTTTTCTCCTAAGCTTTGTTATCTGGTCTTAAAGGATTTTTGTCCTGTCTTGAGCTGTCAATAGGTGAATCTACCTACTATTTGAATAGAATACTAACCTGTTTCTAGGCTTTAAGTTTCAAGGAAATATCCTTACCAGTTCAAGACTGCTTTTCTTGAAACCATCAGCTGAACTTGCTATTGAAAGTAGTTAGATTACTTATGATATGGTGTGATCAACAAAATGTTGGGGGAAAAGGAATTGAAGACAACTGCAGACAGCAGAGATAGTGTAATAAGAGAGTGGGATAGGGCAGAGGGTCAGACATGGGGTAAAAAACATATATATATGAAAGTAGAAATGGAATATTATGGATGATAACATGCATGATTAAGTCACTATGCAGTTTATTCTAGATGGGAAACCACATTTAGTACGTTGTGATGATGCTCAGGGAATGAATGTTAAGTAATTTAAAAAAAAGTTGCAGGAGAAAAAAAAACCGGTAAAACTGTTCGTATCGAAATTTAAAAAAATGCATATTTGATGACTGCAGTAAGCTATATAGCCCCAGCTGGGTACTACTTTATAATATGTTCGTTCTACTCACTGGGGTTTATGCCTAAAGTCAGACTTGGGTTGATGTATAGGTATATATCAGCTGTGCTAGCTATTGGATATATTTAGACTAATTAAATTCATTAGCAAATCAGTTAAGTGGGGGGGAAGGCATAGAAAGCAACCATGGATACCAGAGACAATGTGGAAGGAGGGTGGGACATGGCAGAGGGTGAGGGATAAGGATTCAAGGATGGCAAAACAAAAACCGAAGTATACAAGACATAAGAATTGGAAAATTATTTGCTGAAAACATGTATGTTGATGGGCTTGATTGAGTCAATACACAGTGTATTTTGGATGGAAAATTCATTTGTATGCTGTAATGATGTATAGTGAATTAATGTAAAAAATAAATAAATTTAAAGAGAAAAAAAAACTGTTCCAGAGACAGAATGACACTATATTATAGTAAAAGGGTTAATCCCTCAAGAAGATATAATGCTAATAAATGTCTATGTACCTAACAAAGGAGCACCCAAATATGTGAAAGAAACACTGTTAGATCTAAAAGGAGAGATAGACTGCAACACACTAATTGTTGGAGACCTCAATGCCCCATTATCTCTTCTGGACAGATTATCTAGACAAAAATAAGTAAAGAGGTAAAGGATCTAAATGATACCATAAATCAAATAGACTTACAAACATCTATAGAACTTTCCACCCAAAACCCACTAGATATAGTTTTTTCACACCCCCACATGGAACATTTTCAAAGAGTAACCACATGATAGGGCATAAGGCAAGCTTCTACAGATTTAATGACATAGAAACCATATCCAGCACCTTCTCTGACCATGATAGAATTAAACTTAATTTTAATTTCATGAAAAATTCTCAAAAATATACAAATACATGAAAACTAAATAGCCTACTCCTGAATGACTATGTAACTACTGAAGAAATTAAGACTGAAATAAAACATTCATGGAGACCAATAACAATGAGGACACAAGTTTCTATAATCTTTAGGACACTGCAAAAGCAGTTATTAGAGGGAAGTTTATAGCTATAAGTGCACATAAGAAGAAGATAGAAAGAAGGCAAATGGATAACCTGACATTGTGCCTCAGAGAATTGAAAAAGCTACAGAAAAAAATTTCAAAGAAACTCTAGGAGAAAAGAAATAATAAAAACTCGAGCAGACATAGATGAAATAGAAAATAAGCAAACTATAGAGAAAATAAATGAGAGTGAAAGCTGGTTCTTTGAAAAAACAGACAAGATTGACATACCATTAGCCAGACTAATTAAGAAGAGAGAAAGGAACCAGATAAGTCAAATTCACAATGAATCAGGAAACATTACAACAGACATAACAGAAATACAAAACGTCATTAGAGGATACTATGAGCGAGTCTATGCAAATACACAAGAAAACCTGGATGAGATGGACAAATTCTTGGACACATATAATCTACCAATATTGACTCAGGAATACATAGAAATCCTGAATAGATCTATAACAAGCAATGAGATTGAGTTAGTAATAAATAACATCCCAACAAGGAAAAGTCCAAGCCCTGATGGCTTCATTTTCAAATTTTGCAAAACTTTTAAAGAAGAGGTAACCTCCATTCTACTCACACTGCTTCTAGAGATCCAAAAAAAGGAACCTTTCCAAATTCAATCTATAAATCCTCCATAAACATCATTTCCAAAACGGTTAAGGATACGACAAAAAAGGAAGACTACAGACCTATACCTCTGATGAATATAGATGCAAAAATGCTCAACACGATTCTTGCTAACTGTATTCAATAGCATATAAAAAAGGTTATTTATCACGACCAGGTAGGCTTTATTCCAGGGATGCAAAGGTGGTTCAATATATGCAAAAGCATAAATATAATACACCATACTAGATGAAAGAAAGGTAAAAAGCATACGATTAGTTCAATTTATGGGGAAAAAGCATTCAACAATATAAGACATGCCGTTATGATCAAGACTTAGTAAAATTCGCATAGAAGAACCATTTCTAAGTATAATAAAAGCCATTAATGAAAATCCTACAGCTAACATTATCTAGAAAAGAGAAAAGTTGAATGCTTTTCCACTAAAAACTGGTAAAAGACAAGGCTGCCCACTTGCTCTGCTCTTATTCAATATAGTACTGGAAGCTCTATACAATGTGATCAGACAAGAGAAGAAAATAAAAGGCATTCCTATAGGGAAAGAAGAGCTGAAATTATCTCTGTTTTCAAATGACATAACTGTATACATAAAAGACCTAATAGTATCCATGAAAAAACTTCTCAAAATAATAAATACATAAAGTGGCAGGATACAAAATTAACTTACAAAAATCCATAGCATTTCTATATAAAAACAACAAGCAGACAGAGACAGAACTGAAGAAAGTAATTTCGTTTACCATAGCCACAAGAGGCATAAGATACTTACAAATAAAACTAACCAAGGAAGTCAAAGACCTCTACAAAGAAAACTACGAAAACCTTAAAAAGAAAATTGAAAAGGATACTAAAAAGTGGAAGGACATCCCATATTCCTGGATTGGCAGAATCAATTTAATCCAAATGTCAATTCTCACCAAACTAATCTACATGTTTAATGCAATCCCTATAAAATTACAAGAGACATTTTTCACAGACCTAGAAAAGACAATCATAGATTTTTATCTGGAACCATCAAAGACCCCATTTTGCTAAAGCCATCCTGCACAAGAAGACAGGAGTAGGTGGCATTTTACTTCCTGATCCCAGAATATATTACAAAGCTGTGATAATCAAAACAGCATGGTATTGGCACAAAAATAGACATTAGGACCAATGGAAAAGAGTAGACTCTAGAAATAATCCCCACAACATACAACCAATTCATCTTTGACAAAGGGTACCATTCAATCCAGTGAAAAAAGGGAAAACTCTTTAGCAATTTGTGTTGGAAAAACTGAGTATCCACCTGCAGAAAGATGAATCAGAACCACTTTCTGTCACCATTAACAAAAATCAACTCAAAGTAAATCAATGATCTAAACCTAAGACTGCAAACTATAAAACCACTGGTGGAAAACACTGGGCAAAATGGGAGACATTGGGGTAGGCAAAGACTTCTTAAGTAAGACTCCCAAAGCACAGGCAATAATCCCCAAAATAGACAGGTGGGATTACATCAGATGAAGTCATTTCTGCACAGCAAAGCACACTGTAATTAGTGTGAATCGACAACCCTTGGAATGGGAGAGAATTTTTATTAACTCTGCCTCAGATAAGGAACTGATAGTCGTAATACACAGGTTCAAGCAGCTTACCCAGAAGATAATGATTAACTCAATTAAAATATGGGGAAAAAGCTGAATAAACAATTCTCTAAGGAAGACATAGAAATAGCCAAAAAGCATATGAAAGAACACTCAACATCCCTTTGTAAGGGAGATGCAGATCAAAACCACAATGAGATACCACCAAACCCCAGTCAGAATGGAGAAGATTAAAATAACAAATAATGATAAGTGCTGGAGAGGATGTGGTGAAATGGGGACACTCTTACACTTTTGGTGGGAATGTAAATTGGTCCAGCCACTGTGGAGAATGATATACAGGTTACTTAAAGACCTTCATATAGAACTACCATTTGATCCAGCAATTCCACTCCTGGGTATCTACCCAAAGAACAGGAGAGCACTCATTCAGAAAAGCGCTTACAAAACTCTTTACATTGCAGCATTATTCATAATTGCTAAGTCATGGAACAAACTCAAATGTCCTCAAAGAGATGAATGGATTGAAAAATTATGGTGCATATATTCTATGGAATACTATTCAGCCATAAAAAACAAGGCCCTGGAATTTGATAGAAAGTGGACAAATATGGAAGATATATTGCTGAGATTCACTTAACTGGAATGGACTGAGGTGTTTATCATGCTGGGTAAAGTCTCTTCACAATATAAATGATGTGTTGTGTTTTAAAGTATAAATAATAATTTTAAAAATTAATTTAAAAGAATATGACTAAAGAGTGCACACATTCACTATTCATACATTAAAAAAATTTATATATAGAGAAATTACAGATATGTATATTTATAAAATACAAAATTATTTTAAGATTTTTAAATATAACATCAACAATTGGACTAAGGCCATTACTACATATATCACCTGAAATATTTCACATTTTCTGTGATGAGAACTTTAGTATCATTCTCTTTTGACAGTATTAGGATAAATAGTACTCAATCATAAGTTATATTCACCATGCATACACCCACTTTCATAACCCTTCTAGAATTTGGTTTATCCCACATGTCACCTTGTTTCTATTTAGTTCCAGAAACCTTGATTAAAGCATTTCTTACTTTTCCTATATTCTGAAACATTTAAATAGCACCTGGCAGGGCCAGGAGGTGGCATGGTGTTTAAGGCTCTGGACTCACACATGGTCAACCACATTTCAAGTCCCAGACTTGGTGGCTTGATTTCTCACTTTCTCCCCACTCTTCTATGTCTCTCTGGTGAGAACACCTTCCTGTTGCAAATTAAAACAAAATAATAATAATGATACATAATATTAAATTGACAATTCTTTAAAGAAGTAGGGAAAGTATAAATAGTATCTGGCTTGCCAGTTTTTCAACCATTTGGCACATTTCAGGTACGTTTAGGTGGCTCTTTCTATATTTCATACACTATTATGTTAATTCTGAAAAAAAACTGTTGTTAAATATGCTTTTGTTCAAAATTAAACATTTAATTCAAATCTTCTAGTCAATTATTGGCAGCATCAAGTCATTTTACAAATTTGTAAAAAAAATTTTCTCTGTAGTTAATTGGTCTTCATAATTATTTATTTTCCCCTTGGAAATTCGCAGTTTTTAAAAGAATATTCACTGTAAGTATGTTTTGAGTTTTGAAAATAGCTCATTTTCAGTTAATAAATAGTGTTATATATTGTCTTTAATTGTTTCTCTATTCTCTGTGTAATTATTCTGGTGTTAATTTCTTAAATCTCAACCTTAATATAAACATTCAAAGTGCTTTTTCTTTTCTTTTTTGAAAGGTTATTATAGTGTGCGTACCTTAGAGAGAGAGACACCATGAGAATAATAGAGAGAAATCACTCCCCAAGAAGGCATCGCCATGCTGCAATCCCTTCTTCATTTTCTTTTTGGCATTTTGGGACCACACTTACATGTTCCCAGCATAATTTTGAAGCCATCAAGTTCAGGACTCAAACTGCAATCAGACAAGTGGGAGTTCCACGACTTAATATTCCACCATCTACTGGCCCACTGATTTGTTAATAAAGCATGTTAGACCAAAGATTTTTTTGTAATCAGAACTCTGTTTTTTCTGAATTGGTTCTCATGTTTTCTTTGCACTTTTTTTTTCCTATAGGGTTTGTGCACTCACCAGAGTGAAACAGAGAGAGAGAAACACACATACAGAGAGAGAGAAAGACAGAGAGAGAATTCATCCTTTGGGAGGTCATGCCATGATTTCTTCTCCTCTATTCTGCTCTTAGGATTATTGGACATGTAGGCATACCCCCACCCCTCTCATGTTTTCCCAACAACTCAATTCAGGACCCCAACCAGGTAGTCAGTCATGTGGGAAGCAGCTGCCTTAAGCTCTATGCTGAATTAGGAGTTAGACCCCACTCTAGGTAGATAGGAGATGAGCTCTGCATAAAGCAGTTACTGTGGTTTTGCTTTCTGTGATCTGGTGAATGTTCACTAAGCCCGCATTACTAGTTTTAGATGAGTTTATGAATCCCCATTGGGTGGTCTAAAATGAGACTGAAATCAGTCACTGTGTGGACCACAAATTGTGAGATTCAAGCCTCTGGGTCTGCAACTAGAATCATGACCACATTAGAAT
The DNA here is from genome assembly GCA_026018925.1 of Tupaia tana. NCBI lineage: Eukaryota > Metazoa > Chordata > Mammalia > Scandentia > Tupaiidae > Tupaia > Tupaia tana. The sequence goes on along the minus strand of JAKSZU010000024.1, from coordinate 20,883 downwards.
ACAACGCCTCAGCCACTATTCCACTTGCTAGCTTGGGCTAGATAAAGCTTTAATCAGACTTCTGGAAATTCTCCCAGGCCTATCTGTAAACTTGTATATAATTCAAACAAGTGGATTTGGCCAGAATCTCTATTATCTGTAATGTTACTACTTAGTAATTTTCTATCCAATCATTCCCACCTTTGCTGGGAGCCATACCCCAGCTGGGGTGGGTGCACAGGAAGGCGACACGGGTGAACAGGAATCAGACTAAGACCTCATGCTCCTTAGCATGTTCTCAGTTGACTGCAGCCAGAGTAAACTCCAGACTGCAGCCCTGATGGCCAGAAGTCATGTGTATTTATTATGGAAGGAGTTTTTACAGTAGTGGGATGGGTGAAGGGAAGTAAGTGAAACATTTTGCTCTAAAAGGTAAGGCATTTAAAGTATAGGAACAATAAGTATAAAACATGACATCTGTTTTGTTTAGGTATAAACAGTCATAATTTTTAGAACGAGGAAGTGCGTTTTTCGGGTGTATTTTCTTCTTTGATCTTGATTACCAGGGAGGGTTTTTGGATGAGAGGGCTCCCAAGAATCTTGATCACTTTAGTCCCAGATTGGCTTGAAAATTTGAGCCTTGGGTCAGCTTTTGAGAACTTTAGCTTCAGGCTAGGGTGGTAGCAATTACAGGAGCCTAGAAATAAATCCTGTCTGGTTTAGTAAAGACAAGGTTAGTATATACTAAAGTGAAATACTTATGTTATCTCTGGGGTAGTCTACAGCTAAGAGGGTGAGTCTACATAGGAAAGGACAATGACTGTGGCTTGGGGAATGGCAATCTTCCCTTGTCCTGAGAGTAAGGGTGGCTTATGGTCTTTGGGGTAACAGCACCTCGTGGATGAGTCCCTGAGCCCCTCCCAGCTAATGAGATCATTTCGCCCATTAGTAGCTTAAACCTAATGCTTATCTATGTAATTTCCAGTAGGAGAAGTGAATGTAGCATTCCTTACTGACATTTTCCAGGAGGGTGGGGTGAGTCTAATGGGAGTAACTCCTGTGGATCTGCATTCTTTCAGGATTATTGTAAAAGTTATAGTAAGGCTGGGGGTGCCTTTATGGGGTACTGGGGTATGGCAATAAGGCCCATGGCAGAGAAATTGAGTGCAGGACAGTACAGCGACACAATACTTGATGTCCAGAACTCGTAAAACTGTTGACCTTGCAAACAGTTCTCCTCAGCAGAGTCCTTGGTCTAGGCACAAGGGGCAGTTCTTTCATACTCAGCTTGTGTTAACTGCATGGTCCCAGCACACCTTGCTCTTTGAGTACAAATTTTTACTTATCCTCGATGTATTCAGATTTGAACCTAATATACTTGAACTACTGCAAAACCTCATGGCCACATTCCTCATGTATATTTTGAAACTTTAAAAGAAGATTTATTTACTGTGATGTAAAAGCTATCATGAAGGGACCAGGAGTGCATGGTGGTTAAGGTACTGGATTCTTCATGTCTTGGGTCTGGAAGTTCCAAAATTATGACAGAAACATGTTCATGCATGGCCAAAATCCTGAGAGGAAAATAGAGCAGAAATTGGGATGTGGCTATCATCACTGGTTTGTATACGGTGGCAGCCTTTAGATACCTATGGTTTCTCTACAAACCACACTTCTACCATCCTCTAGACATTAGCGAGCACCCAGAGTTAGCAACTTGATTCTGACAATAACATTATGTCATGACCTCAGTGTCACAATATGCAAGCAGGCATCACTATATGGGTCTTGGTGGCAAAAGTACTAATGTACCAACAATCTCACTCATTCTGAGCCTCCCAAAGATTGAATATGAAGATAGTGCTGATGGAGTGAACAACAAGTTATATTAATTCTCTCTTCTGTCGTGAAAGAAATGAAGAAAAACTAAAAATGAGAAGAAGAAAGATGATAAAAGGATAACAAGGCATCGTGAGTCCACGACTATACTCTTCTCTTTTCTGTGCACACTTATTTTGAATGTGAATAATCACACACACATGTATACCAACTACATTATTACACATATATAAACATATTTACACATGCATATAACCAGCAACTTACAGAGATCTTGACACTTCTTGAGGTGGCCTCATCAGAAAATGTAGTTGGCTTAGAGTTTCATTCTCTTCCATGGCTTCAAGAGGGAAAATGCACCCAGTACCAGGTCTCCATCCTTGTAGACACTTGGCTTCAGGTATGTTTGACAGCTAAAATTTTTCATCTCACATGCCATTTGTAAAGGTTGCATAAGTAACAAGATACTAATCAAAGGTAATGACATGTCTAAGCTCGCCCAACACAGATAAAAACCCCTATGTGTGGGAGCTGAGAAGATGGAACTGGATGGTGCATGCAGGCTCAGTCCTCTGCTGGGAGAGGCAACTCTGTGGAGGGCACAGAGGATTCTCACTTCCATGGTCTGCCTTCAACCTGTACAAAATGTGTCCCAGACTGGCATGACAGACAGGGACATACCTAGAACTTTTAAAAAGGCATTTCTACAGAAGTCATGGTCCTGAGACTTGTGCTTTATCTGAACAGCTCTAGTTTCCCTGTCTTTTATTGTTTCACTTTAGTCCCATCTGAGGGCTCTGGGGATCTCTCTGCCCTGGGGCTCTGCACCTGTCATTCTCCACTTTAGTGAAAATAAATTTGGGAAAAACATGCTTTGCACTGTTTTTCTCCCCCAGACTTTATGATTTCATAATGGCCAGGTAAGGCTTTGGGGATCACTGCCGGGGTCCAGCCTCAGCGGGGGTGTGTTGACTCATCGGAGGCAGTCCAGGTGAACAGAAGACAAAGACCTTGATGCCTTTTTCATGCATGTTTTTAGCTGGACACGCCTCAGAGATCGCTCTCTGGAGAGTGACAACTGCTAGGAATCATCATGCGTTTTTATTGAAAATGTGATACATGCAAATAAACAGGAGAGGGGCTACATGTTTTAATTATAAGCTCATAAAGTTTTAACAATAGAGAACATAGATTCTATTTAGGGTTGGATTAAGGGTGGGTCTAGTGCAGTCCCGCAATTGTTCGTTTGATGTAGGTGGGTCTTTATGGAATGCAGTTTTGGGAAAGTGGCTCCAGCAAGCAGAGATGATTATCAGCTGATGCGGCACAGTAGCCATCTTGTGAATACCGGGAATGGTGCTGAGAAAAGAAAATCTCAAGTATAGATATTCGTTCTTATGGATCTTAATAAAAAATGGAACTTATATAATTGTATAGGTATCTAAAACTTAATTTAAGGAATTCTAATATATTCATCTATTTTACTTGGTGAGGGCGGGGGTGTCCTGGGCCAGTTACAGCCTAATCCCATTTTAGGTAAAGAAAAGATTATCTTTAAGTTTATGTTAAATGTATCTTGAAGGGCCTTCCAAAGGTCAAGATTATTTTTCCCTAGATAGAACTTCAGCCCACTCTCTATTGTGACCACGGAGATAAAGCATTGTAATTAACAGTAAGTCATCAGGGCCGAGGGGAGTGGTCAGGGGACTTTTGGGAAAATCTCATCACATACTCAAGAGAGCTATGTAATTTTTATAGTTTATCAGGGAGTCAGAGGGGGGTTGCTTCCCAGCAAGGCTACCACAGTTTTCTGGAGCAAATAGCAAGCAGCCTTGCTGACATGCTAATTCGACCTAAGTCTTATTCCTAGGTCGGGGGCGGGGGTACACAGCAGCAGCCTTGCCAACGTGCTGACCCGACCTAAGAGGTAGAGGTCAAAAGCTCAAGACAAATCCTGGGGTCCTACCGGGTTGAACTCCTCCAGATCATCCTATCCTGAGACAAGTTTTGTAATTTTGTGACTGAGGCCAAAGCATCTGTATCACACAACTGCTCTTATAATTTAGACTTTTAAAAATGGTGTTAAAATATACAAAAGTTGGACTAGCAAGTGGCATAGTAGGTAAGTCACTGTACTCCCACATGACTGACTATGGTTTAACTCTGGACCCTAGAGTTTAAAACTCATGCTGAGCACTTGTGCATGCATAACAAAAATCTTGGAGTGGAGGAAAATGGGGAAGAAATTGTGGTGTGACCATCCTCCTTAGGGGATGATTTTTCACTTTTTCTTTCTCTCTTTGCCATTCACATGTGCCCTATAGCAAAAATATCTCTCTAAACTCCTGAGAATGATATCCTCTGCTCTGTCCACTGATAATTCAGGTGTCAAGTACTTATTACATGATTTAATATGTAATAACTATAAAGTACTCTATTCTTGACCCAGCATTTATCTCTTGTTATGTTTTTTTACCAGTCTTTTTTTTTTTTTTTTTTTTTTTTTTTTTTTTTTTTTTTTTTTTTTTGCAGGATCTCTCTTTTTTTTTTTTTAATTTTTATTTTTTATTTATTTGCATTCATTCTCTGAACATCATTACAGCATATAAAATGAGATTTTCCATCCAAATTACACTATATATTGTCTCAATCAAGCACATCAACAAGCATGTTATTGTCAGCAAATGATCTTCCATTTCTTGTCTTCTGTATGTTTTGCTTTTTTCCCCCATCCTAGATTCTCTATCTCTTACCCTCTGCCATCTCCCACTCTCCTCCCACAGTCTCTGGTATCTATGTTTGCTTTCTATACAGTTTTCTCCTCACATTTTATTGAATCGCCAAAGACCCTAATCAATCCAAATACCCTCATAGCAAACACAGGTGATACCCACATTTCCATGAACACAAGTCTTACTTTACGCATCCTATAAAGTAGCACCTAGCTGTGGCTACATATCCTACTGCAGTCATTGAATATATATATATATATATTTTTCTTGAAACTTTTTTTTTTAACTCAATTTACATTCCTTCCCTAAGCTTCATCACAGCATACAAAATGCAATCTCCCATCCAGTACACACTGCATAGTGATACAATCATGAACATTACAAAAAAATTTTCCATTACTAGTTCCTAGAATTACTTCCACCCCTCTTTCTGACCCTCTGTCCCTTCCCACCCTCCTCTCACACCACCTCCGGTGTCTACAATTGTCCTTCATTCCCTTCCCACCCACGTTGCATTGATCACACAATTTCCTACATAATCTAACTACTTTCAATGGTGAGTTCACTCATTACTACTAAGAAAACCAGTTATAACTTAACTCAAAGAAATGCCAAGGAACTTTGCTTAAAGCCAGGAAACAAGTTAGGATTCTGTTCAAATGGAAGGTGCATGAACCTATCAGTCTCATGTACTTTTATCTTCTGTTCTGGTTCAATTTTCCTGATTAAATTCTGGGATATAATATTCAAATTCAGACTTGTCCCTCTGATTAAGTTGGCTACTTTCATAGTTTTTGGGCTCTTATTTCCGTGTGTCTGTGTTTAATTTTCTTGATACAGCACACCCTTGAGAACTTCTTGGAGATCTGGTCTGGTGCTGGTAAATTCTTTCAGGTTTTGTTTATCTGAGAATGTTCTTGTCTTTTCTTCCCACCTGAAAGATAATCTTGCCGGGTACAGTATTCTTGGCTGAAATTGCTTCTCTCGTAGCACTTTGAATATATTTTCCCATTCTCTCCTCGCTCGCATTGTTTCCGATGAGAGATCTGCTGTTAGCCTGATGGGATGTCCTTTGTAGGTAACTTGATGTTTCTCTCTTGCCAATCTTAGTATCTTGTCTTTGTCTGCGGTTTTGGTCAACCTGGCTATAATGTGTCTTGGAGAAGGTCTTCTTGGGTTGATTTTATTTGGGGTCCTTTGTATTTCCTGGGACTGGATCTTCGAATGCCTCTCTAGGTTTGGAAAGTTTTCTTGCAGGATTTCATGGAATAGATTATCAATGCCCTTATGGGTCTCTTCACCTTCTGGAATGCCAATTATCCGGATATTTGGACGTTTGATGGTATCCAGTACTTCTTGCATATCATTCTCAAATTTTTGAGCCATTTTCTCAGTCTTCGTGGTGGACTTTTCTAAGCCAGCCATTTTCTCTTCTACATCTGAGATTCTATTTTCTGAATGATCTAGTCTGCTTTTAATACTTTCAAGGGAGATTTTGACTTCTTGTATTATAGACTTGATCTCTAGCAGTTCCGTTTGAGTCTTTTGTAAAGTGTGTAATTCCTCTTTTAGATCTTGCAAGAATTTCCTCATCTCCTGGAACTCGGCAACTTCTTTCTCCTTTCTCTTTAGCAGTTCATTATCTCTCTTTTCTTCCATCTCTGTTAGCTTCGACATTACGAATGCTCTAAATTCCTTATCAGACATTTACATGACTTTCACCGAACTGCTTGTGGATGGAGGAGAGTTACTCTTTTCCATTGGAGGAGAGGTATTTTCTCGTTTTCCCATATTTCTCATGATCCGACGGTGATTTCTTGTCATCTGATGAATGGCGTGTTTCTTTCAAATTCTTGAAGTTAAGCCTCAATGTTCAGGAGTAAGCAGACAGAGGTGTTCTAGAATCGGATTGCCGTTCTGTAGTGATAGCTGGTGCAGCAGATTCAGTAGATATTGGGTGGAGAGACAAGAAAAAGGAAAATGAAAAAGAGAGAGAGAAACAACAACAAAAAGAGAGAAAAAAGACAAAAAAATAAAAAATTATAATTGCTTTTCTTTTTTTTTTAAAGAAAAAAATTACAAAATAGAAAACCGCGCGGCGCGCTTTGCGCGCCACGCGAAATATATAGTTCCCAGTATCCATGGGGATTCTTCTCAGAGAATGGCTCAACTCTCCTGCCTGGGAGAAAGGAGCAGAAGGGCTTATTAACAAAACAAAAGATGGAGCTGAGAGCCAGAGAGAAATTCTACCTTTAAAAAAATCGTAAAAAGGAAAAATTACCAAAAAAAAATGAGACAGGAGCAGAGAGACACAGAGACCTCAGAGACACAGGGACAGGGATAGAAGGCCAGAGGGGCTCCCTACCACACTAGCTTTGCTTGCTGGAGGCTGAATTATGAGTAGAAAATCTTCATTTCTCCTGTGCCTGAAATATCTAGTTCCCAGTATCCATGTGGATTCTTCTGAGAGAATGGCTCAACTCTCCTGCCACACTAGCTTTGCTTGCTGGAGGCTGAATTATGAGTAGAAAATCTTCATTTCTCCTGTGCCTGAAATATCTAGTTCCCAGTATCCATGTGGATTCTTCTGAGAGAATGGCTCAACTCTCCTGCCACACTAGCTTTGCTTGCTGGAGGCTGAATTATGAGTAGAAAATCTTCATTTCTCCTGTGCCTGAAATATCTAGTTCCCAGTATCCATGTGGATTCTTCTGAGAGAATGGCTCAACTCTCCTGCCACACTAGCTTTGCTTGCTGGAGGCTGAATTATGAGTAGAAAATCTTCATTTCTCCTGTGCCTGAAATATCTAGTTCCCAGTATCCATGTGGATTCTTCTGAGAGAATGGCTCAACTCTCCTGCCACACTAGCTTTGCTTGCTGGAGGCTGAATTATGAGTAGAAAATCTTCATTTCTCCTGTGCCTGAAATATCTAGTTCCCAGTATCCATGTGGATTCTTCTGAGAGAATGGCTCAACTCTCCTGCCACACTAGCTTTGCTTGCTGGAGGCTGAATTATGAGTAGAAAATCTTCATTTCTCCTGTGCCTGAAATATCTAGTTCCCAGTATCCATGTGGATTCTTCTGAGAGAATGGCTCAACTCTCCTGCCACACTAGCTTTGCTTGCTGGAGGCTGAATTATGAGTAGAAAATCTTCATTTCTCCTGTGCCTGAAATATCTAGTTCCCAGTATCCATGTGGATTCTTCTGAGAGAATGGCTCAACTCTCCTGCCACACTAGCTTTGCTTGCTGGAGGCTGAATTATGAGTAGAAAATCTTCATTTCTCCTGTGCCTGAAATATCTAGTTCCCAGTATCCATGTGGATTCTTCTGAGAGAATGGCTCAACTCTCCTGCCACACTAGCTTTGCTTGCTGGAGGCTGAATTATGAGTAGAAAATCTTCATTTCTCCTGTGCCTGAAATATCTAGTTCCCAGTATCCATGTGGATTCTTCTGAGAGAATGGCTCGACTCTCCTGCCACACTAGCTTTGCTTGCTGGAGGCTGAATTATGAGTAGAAAATCTTCATTTCTCCTGTGCCTGAAATATCTAGTTCCCAGTATCCATGTGGATTCTTCTGAGAGAATGGCTCAACTCTCCTGCCACACTAGCTTTGCTTGCTGGAGGCTGAATTATGAGTAGAAAATCTTCATTTCTCCTGTGCCTGAAATATCTAGTTCCCAGTATCCATGTGGATTCTTCTGAGAGAATGGCTCAACTCTCCTGCCACACTAGCTTTGCTTGCTGGAGGCTGAATTATGAGTAGAAAATCTTCATTTCTCCTGTGCCTGAAATATCTAGTTCCCAGTATCCATGTGGATTCTTCTGAGAGAATGGCTCAACTCTCCTGCCACACTAGCTTTGCTTGCTGGAGGCTGAATTATGAGTAGAAAATCTTCATTTCTCCTGTGCCTGAAATATCTAGTTCCCAGTATCCATGTGGATTCTTCTGAGAGAATGGCTCAACTCTCCTGCCACACTAGCTTTGCTTGCTGGAGGCTGAATTATGAGTAGAAAATCTTCATTTCTCCTGTGCCTGAAATATCTAGTTCCCAGTATCCATGTGGATTCTTCTGAGAGAATGGCTCAACTCTCCTGCCACACTAGCTTTGCTTGCTGGAGGCTGAATTATGAGTAGAAAATCTTCATTTCTCCTGTGCCTGAAATATCTAGTTCCCAGTATCCATGTGGATTCTTCTGAGAGAATGGCTCAACTCTCCTGCCACACTAGCTTTGCTTGCTGGAGGCTGAATTATGAGTAGAAAATCTTCATTTCTCCTGTGCCTGAAATATCTAGTTCCCAGTATCCATGTGGATTCTTCTGAGAGAATGGCTCAACTCTCCTGCCACACTAGCTTTGCTTGCTGGAGGCTGAATTATGAGTAGAAAATCTTCATTTCTCCTGTGCCTGAAATATCTAGTTCCCAGTATCCATGTGGATTCTTCTGAGAGAATGGCTCAACTCTCCTGCCACACTAGCTTTGCTTGCTGGAGGCTGAATTATGAGTAGAAAATCTTCATTTCTCCTGTGCCTGAAATATCTAGTTCCCAGTATCCATGTGGATTCTTCTGAGAGAATGGCTCGACTCTCCTGCCACACTAGCTTTGCTTGCTGGAGGCTGAATTATGAGTAGAAAATCTTCATTTCTCCTGTGCCTGAAATATCTAGTTCCCAGTATCCATGTGGATTCTTCTGAGAGAATGGCTCAACTCTCCTGCCACACTAGCTTTGCTTGCTGGAGGCTGAATTATGAGTAGAAAATCTTCATTTCTCCTGTGCCTGAAATATCTAGTTCCCAGTATCCATGTGGATTCTTCTGAGAGAATGGCTCAACTCTCCTGCCACACTAGCTTTGCTTGCTGGAGGCTGAATTATGAGTAGAAAATCTTCATTTCTCCTGTGCCTGAAATATCTAGTTCCCAGTATCCATGTGGATTCTTCTGAGAGAATGGCTCAACTCTCCTGCCACACTAGCTTTGCTTGCTGGAGGCTGAATTATGAGTAGAAAATCTTCATTTCTCCTGTGCCTGAAATATCTAGTTCCCAGTATCCATGTGGATTCTTCTGAGAGAATGGCTCAACTCTCCTGCCACACTAGCTTTGCTTGCTGGAGGCTGAATTATGAGTAGAAAATCTTCATTTCTCCTGTGCCTGAAATATCTAGTTCCCAGTATCCATGTGGATTCTTCTGAGAGAATGGCTCAACTCTCCTGCCACACTAGCTTTGCTTGCTGGAGGCTGAATTATGAGTAGAAAATCTTCATTTCTCCTGTGCCTGAAATATCTAGTTCCCAGTATCCATGTGGATTCTTCTGAGAGAATGGCTCAACTCTCCTGCCACACTAGCTTTGCTTGCTGGAGGCTGAATTATGAGTAGAAAATCTTCATTTCTCCTGTGCCTGAAATATCTCGTTCCCAGTATCCATGTGGATTCTTCTGAGAGAATGGCTCAACTCTCCTGCCACACTAGCTTTGCTTGCTGGAGGCTGAATTATGAGTAGAAAATCTTCATTTCTCCTGTGCCTGAAATATCTAGTTCCCAGTATCCATGTGGATTCTTCTGAGAGAATGGCTCAACTCTCCTGCCACACTAGCTTTGCTTGCTGGAGGCTGAATTATGAGTAGAAAATCTTCATTTCTCCTGTGCCTGAAATATCTAGTTCCCAGTATCCATGTGGATTCTTCTGAGAGAATGGCTCAACTCTCCTGCCACACTAGCTTTGCTTGCTGGAGGCTGAATTTTGAGTAGAAAATCTTCATTTCTCCTGTGCCTGAAATATCTAGTTCCCAGTATCCATGTGGATTCTTCTGAGAGAATGGCTCAACTCTCCTGCCACACTAGCTTTGCTTGCTGGAGGCTGAATTATGAGTAGAAAATCTTCATTTCTCCTGTGCCTGAAATATCTAGTTCCCAGTATCCATGTGGATTCTTCTGAGAGAATGGCTCAACTCTCCTGCCACACTAGATTTGCTTGCTGGAGGCTGAATTATGAGTAGAAAATCTTCATTTCTCCTGTGCCTGAAATATCTAGTTCCCAGTATCCATGTGGATTCTTCTGAGAGAATGGCTCAACTCTCCTGCCACACTAGCTTTGCTTGCTGGAGGCTGAATTATGAGTAGAAAATCTTCATTTCTCCTGTGCCTGAAATATCTAGTTCCCAGTATCCATGTGGATTCTTCTGAGAGAATGGCTCGACTCTCCTGCCACACTATCTTTGCCTGCTGGAGGCTGAATTATGAGTAGAAAATCTTCATTTCTCCTGTGCCTGAAATATCTAGTTCCCAGTATCCATGTGGATTCTTCTGAGAGAATGGCTCAACTCTCCTGCCACACTATCTTTGCCTGCTGGAGGCTGAATTATGAGTAGAAAATCTTCATTTCTCCTGTGCCTGAAATATCTAGTTCCCAGTATCCATGTGGATTCTTCTGAGAGAATGGCTCAACTCTCCTGCCACACTAGCTTTGCCTGCTGGAGGCTGAATTATGAGTAGAAAATCTTCATTTCTCCTGTGCCTGAAATATCTAGTTCCCAGTATCCATGTGGATTCTTCTGAGAGAATGGCTCAACTCTCCTGCCACACTAGCTTTGCCTGCTGGAGGCTGAATTATGAGTAGAAAATCTTCATTTCTCCTGTGCCTGAAATATCTAGTTCCCAGTATCCATGTGGATTCTTCTGAGAGAATGGCTCAACTCTCCTGCCACACTAGCTTTGCTTGCTGGAGGCTGAATTATGAGTAGAAAATCTTCATTTCTCCTGTGCCTGAAATATCTAGTTCCCAGTATCCATGTGGATTCTTCTGAGAGAATGGCTCAACTCTCCTGCCACACTAGCTTTGCTTGCTGGAGGCTGAATTATGAGTAGAAAATCTTCATTTCTCCTGTGCCTGAAATATCTAGTTCCCAGTATCCATGTGGATTCTTCTGAGAGAATGGCTCAACTCTCCTGCCACACTAGCTTTGCTTGCTGGAGGCTGAATTATGAGTAGAAAATCTTCATTTCTCCTGTGCCTGAAATATCTAGTTCCCAGTATCCATGTGGATTCTTCTGAGAGAATGGCTCAACTCTCCTGCCACACTAGCTTTGCTTGCTGGAGGCTGAATTATGAGTAGAAAATCTTCATTTCTCCTGTGCCTGAAATATCTCGTTCCCAGTATCCATGTGGATTCTTCTGAGAGAATGGCTCAACTCTCCTGCCACACTAGCTTTGCTTGCTGGAGGCTGAATTATGAGTAGAAAATCTTCATTTCTCCTGTGCCTGAAATATCTAGTTCCCAGTATCCATGTGGATTCTTCTGAGAGAATGGCTCAACTCTCCTGCCACACTAGCTTTGCTTGCTGGAGGCTGAATTATGAGTAGAAAATCTTCATTTCTCCTGTGCCTGAAATATCTAGTTCCCAGTATCCATGTGGATTCTTCTGAGAGAATGGCTCAACTCTCCTGCCACACTAGCTTTGCTTGCTGGAGGCTGAATTTTGAGTAGAAAATCTTCATTTCTCCTGTGCCTGAAATATCTAGTTCCCAGTATCCATGTGGATTCTTCTGAGAGAATGGCTCAACTCTCCTGCCACACTAGCTTTGCTTGCTGGAGGCTGAATTATGAGTAGAAAATCTTCATTTCTCCTGTGCCTGAAATATCTAGTTCCCAGTATCCATGTGGATTCTTCTGAGAGAATGGCTCAACTCTCCTGCCACACTAGCTTTGCTTGCTGGAGGCTGAATTATGAGTAGAAAATCTTCATTTCTCCTGTGCCTGAAATATCTAGTTCCCAGTATCCATGTGGATTCTTCTGAGAGAATGGCTCAACTCTCCTGCCACACTAGCTTTGCTTGCTGGAGGCTGAATTATGAGTAGAAAATCTTCATTTCTCCTGTGCCTGAAATATCTAGTTCCCAGTATCCATGTGGATTCTTCTGAGAGAATGGCTCAACTCTCCTGCCACACTAGCTTTGCCTGCTGGAGGCTGAATTATGAGTAGAAAATCTTCATTTCTCCTGTGCCTGAAATATCTAGTTCCCAGTATCCATGTGGATTCTTCTGAGAGAATGGCTCAACTCTCCTGCCACACTAGCTTTGCCTGCTGGAGGCTGAATTATGAGTAGAAAATCTTCATTTCTCCTGTGCCTGAAATATCTAGTTCCCAGTATCCATGTGGATTCTTCTGAGAGAATGGCTCAACTCTCCTGCCACACTAGCTTTGCCTGCTGGAGGCTGAATTATGAGTAGAAAATCTTCATTTCTCCTGTGCCTGAAATATCTAGTTCCCAGTATCCATGTGGATTCTTCTGAGAGAATGGCTCAACTCTCCTGCCACACTAGCTTTGCCTGCTGGAGGCTGAATTATGAGTAGAAAATCTTCATTTCTCCTGTGCCTGAAATATCTAGTTCCCAGTATCCATGTGGATTCTTCTGAGAGAATGGCTCAACTCTCCTGCCACACTAGCTTTGCCTGCTGGAGGCTGAATTATGAGTAGAAAATCTTCATTTCTCCTGTGCCTGAAATATCTAGTTCCCAGTATCCATGTGGATTCTTCTGAGAGAATGGCTCAACTCTAATGCCACACTAGCTTTGCCTGCTGGAGGCTGAATTATGAGTAGAAAATCTTCATTTCTCCTGTGCCTGAAATATCTAGTTCCCAGTATCCATGTGGATTCTTCTGAGAGAATGGCTCAACTCTCCTGCCACACTAGCTTTGCCTGCTGGAGGCTGAATTATGAGTAGAAAATCTTCATTTCTCCTGTGCCTGAAATATCTAGTTCCCAGTATCCATGTGGATTCTTCTGAGAGAATGGCTCAACTCTCCTGCCACACTAGCTTTGCCTGCTGGAGGCTGAATTATGAGTAGAAAATCTTCATTTCTCCTGTGCCTGAAATATCTAGTTCCCAGTATCCATGTGGATTCTTCTGAGAGAATGGCTCAACTCTCCTGCCACACTAGCTTTGCCTGCTGGAGGCTGAATTATGAGTAGAAAATCTTCATTTCTCCTGTGCCTGAAATATCTAGTTCCCAGTATCCATGTGGATTCTTCTGAGAGAATGGCTCAACTCTCCTGCCACACTAGCTTTGCCTGCTGGAGGCTGAATTATGAGTAGAAAATCTTCATTTCTCCTGTGCCTGAAATATCTAGTTCCCAGTATCCATGTGGATTCTTCTGAGAGAATGGCTCAACTCTCCTGCCACACTAGCTTTGCCTGCTGGAGGCTGAATTATGAGTAGAAAATCTTCATTTCTCCTGTGCCTGAAATATCTAGTTCCCAGTATCCATGTGGATTCTTCTGAGAGAATGGCTCAACTCTCCTGCCACACTAGCTTTGCCTGCTGGAGGCTGAATTATGAGTAGAAAATCTTCATTTCTCCTGTGCCTGAAATATCTAGTTCCCAGTATCCATGTGGATTCTTCTGAGAGAATGGCTCAACTCTCCTGCCACACTAGCTTTGCTTGCTGGAGGCTGAATTATGAGTAGAAAATCTTGATTTCTCCTGTGCCTGAAATATCTAGTTCCCAGTATCCATGTGGATTCTTCTGAGAGAATGGCTCAACTCTCCTGCCACACTAGCTTTGCTTGCTGGAGGCTGAATTATGAGTAGAAAATCTTCATTTCTCCTGTGCCTGAAATATCTAGTTCCCAGTATCCATGTGGATTCTTCTGTGAGAATGGCTCAACTCTCCTGCCACACTAGCTTTGCTTGCTGGAGGCTGAATTATGAGTAGAAAATCTTCATTTCTCCTGTGCCTGAAATATCTAGTTCCCAGTATCCATGTGGATTCTTCTGAGAGAATGGCTCAACTCTCCTGCCACACTAGCTTTGCTTGCTGGAGGCTGAATTATGAGTAGAAAATCTTCATTTCTCCTGTGCCTGAAATATCTAGTTCCCAGTATCCATGTGGATTCTTCTGAGAGAATGGCTCAACTCTCCTGCCACACTAGCTTTGCTTGCTGGAGGCTGAATTATGAGTAGAAAATCTTCATTTCTCCTGTGCCTGAAATATCTAGTTCCCAGTATCCATGTGGATTCTTCTGAGAGAATGGCTCAACTCTCCTGCCACACTAGCTTTGCTTGCTGGAGGCTGAATTATGAGTAGAAAATCTTCATTTCTCCTGTGCCTGAAATATCTAGTTCCCAGTATCCATGTGGATTCTTCTGAGAGAATGGCTCAACTCTCCTGCCACACTAGCTTTGCTTGCTGGAGGCTGAATTATGAGTAGAAAATCTTCATTTCTCCTGTGCCTGAAATATCTAGTTCCCAGTATCCATGTGGATTCTTCTGAGAGAATGGCTCAACTCTCCTGCCACACTAGCTTTGCTTGCTGGAGGCTGAATTATGAGTAGAAAATCTTCATTTCTCCTGTGCCTGAAATATCTAGTTCCCAGTATCCATGTGGATTCTTCTGAGAGAATGGCTCAACTCTCCTGCCACACTAGCTTTGCTTGCTGGAGGCTGAATTATGAGTAGAAAATCTTCATTTCTCCTGTGCCTGAAATATCTAGTTCCCAGTATCCATGTGGATTCTTCTGAGAGAATGGCTCAACTCTCCTGCCACACTAGCTTTGCTTGCTGGAGGCTGAATTATGAGTAGAAAATCTTCATTTCTCCTGTGCCTGAAATATCTAGTTCCCAGTATCCATGTGGATTCTTCTGAGAGAATGGCTCAACTCTCCTGCCACACTAGCTTTGCTTGCTGGAGGCTGAATTATGAGTAGAAAATCTTCATTTCTCCTGTGCCTGAAATATCTAGTTCCCAGTATCCATGTGGATTCTTCTGAGAGAATGGCTCAACTCTCCTGCCACACTAGCTTTGCCTGCTGGAGGCTGAATTATGAGTAGAAAATCTTCATTTCTCCTGTGCCTGAAATATCTAGTTCCCAGTATCCATGTGGATTCTTCTGAGAGAATGGCTCAACTCTCCTGCCACACTAGCTTTGCCTGCTGGAGGCTGAATTATGAGTAGAAAATCTTCATTTCTCCTGTGCCTGAAATATCTAGTTCCCAGTATCCATGTGGATTCTTCTGAGAGAATGGCTCAACTCTCCTGCCACACTAGCTTTGCCTGCTGGAGGCTGAATTATGAGTAGAAAATCTTCATTTCTCCTGTGCCTGAAATATCTAGTTCCCAGTATCCATGTGGATTCTTCTGAGAGAATGGCTCAACTCTCCTGCCACACTAGCTTTGCTTGCTGGAGGCTGAATTATGAGTAGAAAATCTTCATTTCTCCTGTGCCTGAAATATCTAGTTCCCAGTATCCATGTGGATTCTTCTGAGAGAATGGCTCAACTCTCCTGCCACACTAGCTTTGCTTGCTGGAGGCTGAATTTTGAGTAGAAAATCTTCATTTCTCCTGTGCCTGAAATATCTAGTTCCCAGTATCCATGTGGATTCTTCTGAGAGAATGGCTCAACTCTCCTGCCACACTAGCTTGGCTTGCTGGAGGCTGAATTATGAGTAGAAAATCTTCATTTCTCCTGTGCCTGAAATATCTAGTTCCCAGTATCCATGTGGATTCTTCTGAGAGAATGGCTCAACTCTCCTGCCACACTAGCTTTGCTTGCTGGAGGCTGAATTATGAGTAGAAAATCTTCATTTCTCCTGTGCCTGAAATATCTAGTTCCCAGTATCCATGTGGATTCTTCTGAGAGAATGGCTCAACTCTCCTGCCACACTAGCTTTGCTTGCTGGAGGCTGAATTATGAGTAGAAAATCTTCATTTCTCCTGTGCCTGAAATATCTAGTTCCCAGTATCCATGTGGATTCTTCTGAGAGAATGGCTCAACTCTCCTGCCACACTAGCTTTGCCTGCTGGAGGCTGAATTATGAGTAGAAAATCTTCATTTCTCCTGTGCCTGAAATATCTAGTTCCCAGTATCCATGTGGATTCTTCTGAGAGAATGGCTCAACTCTCCTGCCACACTAGCTTTGCCTGCTGGAGGCTGAATTATGAGTAGAAAATCTTCATTTCTCCTGTGCCTGAAATATCTAGTTCCCAGTATCCATGTGGATTCTTCTGAGAGAATGGCTCAACTCTCCTGCCACACTAGCTTTGCCTGCTGGAGGCTGAATTATGAGTAGAAAATCTTCATTTCTCCTGTGCCTGAAATATCTAGTTCCCAGTATCCATGTGGATTCTTCTGAGAGAATGGCTCAACTCTCCTGCCACACTAGCTTTGCCTGCTGGAGGCTGAATTATGAGTAGAAAATCTTCATTTCTCCTGTGCCTGAAATATCTAGTTCCCAGTATCCATGTGGATTCTTCTGAGAGAATGGCTCAACTCTCCTGCCACACTAGCTTTGCCTGCTGGAGGCTGAATTATGAGTAGAAAATCTTCATTTCTCCTGTGCCTGAAATATCTAGTTCCCAGTATCCATGTGGATTCTTCTGAGAGAATGGCTCAACTCTCCTGCCACACTAGCTTTGCTTGCTGGAGGCTGAATTATGAGTAGAAAATCTTCATTTCTCCTGTGCCTGAAATATCTAGTTCCCAGTATCCATGTGGATTCTTCTGAGAGAATGGCTCAACTCTCCTGCCACACTAGCTTTGCCTGCTGGAGGCTGAATTATGAGTAGAAAATCTTCATTTCTCCTGTGCCTGAAATATCTAGTTCCCAGTATCCATGTGGATTCTTCTGAGAGAATGGCTCAACTCTCCTGCCACACTAGCTTTGCTTGCTGGAGGCTGAATTATGAGTAGAAAATCTTCATTTCTCCTGTGCCTGAAATATCTAGTTCCCAGTATCCATGTGGATTCTTCTGAGAGAATGGCTCAACTCTCCTGCCACACTAGCTTTGCTTGCTGGAGGCTGAATTATGAGTAGAAAATCTTCATTTCTCCTGTGCCTGAAATATCTAGTTCCCAGTATCCATGTGGATTCTTCTGAGAGAATGGCTCAACTCTCCTGCCACACTAGCTTTGCTTGCTGGAGGCTGAATTATGAGTAGAAAATCTTCATTTCTCCTGTGCCTGAAATATCTAGTTCCCAGTATCCATGTGGATTCTTCTGAGAGAATGGCTCAACTCTCCTGCCACACTAGCTTTGCCTGCTGGAGGCTGAATTATGAGTAGAAAATCTTCATTTCTCCTGTGCCTGAAATATCTAGTTCCCAGTATCCATGTGGATTCTTCTGAGAGAATGGCTCAACTCTCCTGCCACACTAGCTTTGCCTGCTGGAGGCTGAATTATGAGTAGAAAATCTTCATTTCTCCTGTGCCTGAAATATCTAGTTCCCAGTATCCATGTGGATTCTTCTGAGAGAATGGCTCAACTCTCCTGCCACACTAGCTTTGCCTGCTGGAGGCTGAATTATGAGTAGAAAATCTTCATTTCTCCTGTGCCTGAAATATCTAGTTCCCAGTATCCATGTGGATTCTTCTGAGAGAATGGCTCAACTCTCCTGCCACACTAGCTTTGCCTGCTGGAGGCTGAATTATGAGTAGAAAATCTTCATTTCTCCTGTGCCTGAAATATCTAGTTCCCAGTATCCATGTGGATTCTTCTGAGAGAATGGCTCAACTCTCCTGCCACACTAGCTTTGCCTGCTGGAGGCTGAATTATGAGTAGAAAATCTTCATTTCTCCTGTGCCTGAAATATCTAGTTCCCAGTATCCATGTGGATTCTTCTGAGAGAATGGCTCAACTCTCCTGCCACACTAGCTTTGCCTGCTGGAGGCTGAATTATGAGTAGAAAATCTTCATTTCTCCTGTGCCTGAAATATCTAGTTCCCAGTATCCATGTGGATTCTTCTGAGAGAATGGCTCAACTCTCCTGCCACACTAGCTTTGCCTGCTGGAGGCTGAATTATGAGTAGAAAATCTTCATTTCTCCTGTGCCTGAAATATCTAGTTCCCAGTATCCATGTGGATTCTTCTGAGAGAATGGCTCAACTCTCCTGCCACACTAGCTTTGCTTGCTGGAGGCTGAATTATGAGTAGAAAATCTTCATTTCTCCTGTGCCTGAAATATCTAGTTCCCAGTATCCATGTGGATTCTTCTGAGAGAATGGCTCAACTCTCCTGCCACACTAGCTTTGCTTGCTGGAGGCTGAATTATGAGTAGAAAATCTTCATTTCTCCTGTGCCTGAAATATCTAGTTCCCAGTATCCATGTGGATTCTTCTGAGAGAATGGCTCAACTCTCCTGCCACACTAGCTTTGCTTGCTGGAGGCTGAATTATGAGTAGAAAATCTTCATTTCTCCTGTGCCTGAAATATCTAGTTCCCAGTATCCATGTGGATTCTTCTGAGAGAATGGCTCAACTCTCCTGCCACACTAGCTTTGCTTGCTGGAGGCTGAATTATGAGTAGAAAATCTTCATTTCTCCTGTGCCTGAAATATCTAGTTCCCCAGTATCCATGTGGATTCTTCTGAGAGAATGGCTCAACTCTCCTGCCACACTAGCTTTGCTTGCTGGAGGCTGAATTATTGAGTAGAAAATCTTCATTTCTCCTGTGCCTGAAATATCTAGTTCCCAGTATCCATGTGGATTTCTTCTGAGAGAATGGCTCAACTCTCCTGCCACACTAGCTTTGCTTGCTGGAGGCTGAATTATGAGTAGAAAATCTTCATTTCTCCTGTGCCTGAAATATCTAGTTCCCAGGTATCCATGTGGATTCTTCTGGAGAGAATGGCTCAACTCTCCTGCCACACTAGCTTTGCTTGCTGGAGGCTGAATTATGAGTAGAAAATCTTCATTTCTCCTGTGCCTGAAATATCTAGTTCCCAGTATCCATGTGGATTCTTCTGAGAGAATGGCTTCAACCTCTCCTGCCACACTAGCTTTGCTTGCTGGAGGCTGAATTATGAGTAGAAAATCTTCATTTCTCCTGTGCCTGAAATATCTAGTTCCCAGTATCCATGTGGATTCTTCTGGAGAGAATGGCTCAACTCTCCTGCCACACTAGCTTTGCTTGCTGGAGGCTGAATTATGAGTAGAAAAATCTTCATTTCTCCTGTGCCTGAAATATCTAGTTCCCCAGTATCCATGTGGATTCTTCTGAGAGAATGGCTCAACTCTCCTGCCACACTAGCTTTGCTTGCTGGAGGCTGAATTATGAGTAGAAAATCTTCATTTCTCCTGTGCCTGAAATATCTAGTTCCCAGTATCCATGTGGATTCTTCTGAGAGAATGGCTCAACTCTCCTGCCACACTAGCTTTGCTTGCTGGAGGCTGAATTATGAGTAGAAAATCTTCATTTCTCCTGTGCCTGAAATATCTAGTTCCCAAGTATCCATGTGGATTCTTCTGAGAGAATGGCTCAACTCTCCTGCCACACTAGCTTTGCTTGCTGGAGGCTGAATTATGAGTAGAAAATCTTCATTTCTCCTGTGCCTGAAATATCTAGTTCCCAGTATCCATGTGGATTCTTCTGAGAGAATGGCTCAACTCTCCTGCCACACTAGCTTTGCTTGCTGGAGGCTGAATTATGAGTAGAAAATCCTTCATTTCTCCTGTGCCTGAAATATCTAGTTCCCAGTATCCATGTGGATTCTTCTGAGAGAATGGCTCAACTCTCCTGCCACACTAGCTTTGCTTGCTGGAGGCTGAATTATGAGTAGAAAATCTTCATTTCTCCTGTGCCTGAAATATCTAGTTCCCAGTATCCATGTGGATTCTTCTGAGAGAATGGCTCAACTCTCCTGCCACACTAGCTTTGCTTGCTGGAGGCTGAATTATGAGTAGAAAATCTTCATTTCTCCTGTGCCTGAAATATCTAGTTCCCTAGTATCCATGTGGATTCTTCTGAGAGAATGGGCTCAACTCTCCTGCCACACTAGCTTTGCTTGCTGGAGGCTGAATTATGAGTAGAAAATCTTCATTTCTCCCTGTGCCTGAAATATCTAGTTCCCAGTATCCATGTGGATTCTTCTGAGAGAATGGCTCAACTCTCCTGCCACACTAGCTTTGCTTGCTGGAGGCTGAATTATGAGTAGAAAATCTTCATTTCTCCTGTGCCTGAAATATCTAGTTCCCAGTATCCATGTGGATTCTTCTGAGAGAATGGCTCAAACTCTCCTGCCACACTAGCTTTGCTTGCTGGAGGCTGAATTATGAGTAGAAAATCTTCATTTCTCCTGTGCCTGAAATATCTAGTTCCCAGTATCCATGTGGATTCTTCTGAGAGAATGGCTCAACTCTCCTGCCACACTAGCTTTGCTTGCTGGAGGCTGAATTATGAGTAGAAAATCTTCATTTCTCCTGTGCCTGAAATATCTAGTTCCCAGTATCCATGTGGATTCTTCTGAGAGAATGGCTCAACTCTCCTGCCACACTAGCTTTGCCTGCTGGAGGCTGAATTATGAGTAGAAAATCTTCATTTCTCCTGTGCCTG